>CM076405.1:6473563-6541929 GCA_038363315.1 Mugilogobius chulae
ATAACAAGATCAAGTCGCTGGAGAAAAGGTTGAAGGAGCTCGAGGAGCACGCTGATGACCTGGAGAACCGGGGAGGCGAAAGAACATAAGGATTATTGGTCTCCCAGAAGGCAAGGAAGGCAGTGACCCTGCACTGTTTTTTGAAACATGGTTGCCAGAGCTTTTGAACATCGAGAGAGAGAAGGGCGTAAAAGTGGAGAGAGCACATCGCACGGCGGGGAGAGCTCCAGCCCACGACCAGAAACCGCGTCCCATACTGGTGAGGCTCCACAACTTCCGTGACAAGCAAAGGATCATGAGTGCGGCGTGGGAAAAGAGCAAGAGTAACCAGCCGCTGAAACACGGCGACGCGACGGTGATGATTTTCTCAGATTTCTCAGCGGCAGTTGTTACGAAGCGCAAAAGATTTGATGAAGTAAAGAAACGTCTGAAATCTGCTGGCGCTATCTACAGAATGCTGTATCCTGCTCTGCTCAAAGTTACGCTCCGTGGGACAACCAAGATATTCCAGAGTCCAACCGAAGTTGAGCGATTCTTGGAGACGCTGGACTAAGCCCCGCAGGCAAAGGATGTTTTTGGACTCCAGGTTCCGTGAGTAGCAGCCTGCTGCATAGATATTTATCACTTAGCATTCTTTTGATTTATTTGTTTATGTTTTATTACTAATAATAATTGAAAGAGGCTACGTTTACATGGTTTCTGTGTCACAAGAGCTTGCCACTCCCAGCTGGCATTTATGTTTTTTTGCTTATTTTGGACTGACAAAGTTACTTTTGTCGTTTAGAAAAGCCCATACACTTGTGCTACTCCAAATTAGGAGAGAAATAGTGTAATATTTCTACTTTATATTTGTTTTGTTTTGGGTTTTTTTGTTTTTGTTTGCTGCCAATGTTAGGCGGTGTTCTTTCTTCTAATGTTTTTTATAATTGTTCTGTGGTTTTCCGGCTTATTTTTACTCAGTATGGCGAAGGGTCAGTATTTGTCTAGAACTTTTGTGTCATATTTTTGTTATCAAGCGATTTCATGTCTACGTTAAAGATATGTACCTGGAATGTAAACGGCATTCATACGCCTGTTAAGCGGAGAAAGGTCCTGAACTATCTTAATCGCGAACAAGTGCATATAGCTATGTTACAAGAGACTCACTTAGATGATAAAGAGCATGCAAAGCTGCAGCAAGGTGTATATGGTCTCGTCTTTTTGCTTCTTTTACCTCCAGGAGTAGAGGTGTTGTAATTTTAATTAGGAAAAACTTGCCATTCATATTCACAGATTGCATAAGAGACGAAGGGGACGTTACTTGATTGTGAGAGGAGTTCTGCACGGAGAGGACATTGCCTTAATGAATATCTACTGTCCTCCAGGACAAACAGGGAATTCTTAGTGTCTGCATTTACTAAATTAGTTAATCTAAATATAAAAAACTCAATTGTTGGCGGGGACTTAAATTGTCATCTAAACCCACTCATTGATAAATCTCCAATATCCAAGTTGCGACTTTCTCCCCAAGCAAAAATGATCACAACACTATGCGATGAGCTAGCCTATGTGGATGTGTGGCGAGAGCAACATTTAACAAGTAAAGAATTTACATTTTTTCAAAAGTACATAAATGTCACACAAGAATAGATTATTTCTTTACGCCCAAATGCTTTTTGCCGTCAATTTTGTCTAGTTCTATTGGCTGCATAGTTATTTTCAGATCATGCAGCAGTCTTTATTGAATGTAGTATGGGGAGCATGGCTAACCAAATTCAACGGTGGCATTTTGATCCATCAGTCTTGTTTGATCAGAATTTTAAAGTCTTTTTGCAGAGGAATTTAAACATTTTATGTCCATTAACGTAGCTTCCACTGACGACCCATCATTGCTGTGGGAGACCTCCAAAGCCTATTCTAGAGGCCTTATTATTTCATTTATAAAAAGCAAAAAACGTAGAAAGCAGAACAAAGAGTGGTTTGGAATCTAAATTGAAAAAAGCAGAACAAGATTATTTGTTAAGGTCATCTTCAACAAAACTTAAAGAAATTGCTGCTCTTCGTTCAGCATTAGATTGTTTATTAACAAAGGAGGCAGAGACAAATATTAGATTTGCTAAACAAAAATTATATGAACATGGTGACAAACCTGGAAAATACTTGTCGTACTTAACAAAAAAGAAATCTGATTCCCAAGCTATCGCTTCTATTCAAGACAAAAATGGCAGACCAATTTTTCAACACAGCGTCTATAAATAATTTGTTCAGGGAATTTTATGAGCATCTTTATGAATCCCAAATCCATGCAGATGCTCCAAGCTTAATGGATGCCTTTTTTTCTCAGATTAAACTACCTAGCTTGTCAGAAGAGCAAAGAACTGTATTGAACTCTCCAATATCTGCTAGGGAGGTGATTGAGGCAATCAAAGGTCTACAATCAGGCAAAGCAGCTGGGCCCGATGTCTTTGCACTGAATTCTATAAAGAATTTCAGGAGATATTAGTTGGCCCACTACTGAATATGTTTAATGACTCCCGCTTTAAGGGTCGCCTGCCAACATCATTGAGGGAAGCTAACATTTCTCTGATACTAAAAAAAGGCAAGAAACCTGAAGATTGTACCTCCTATAGGCCAATCTCTTTATTGAATGTTGACCTAAAATTCTTTCCAAAATATTGGCAAAACGTTTGGAAGACCTGCTCCCTTTGCTCATTAATGAAGATCAAACTGGCTTCATCAAAGGACGCAACTCATACAACAATATGCGTAGGTTGCTGAATGTGATCCAAATATTTGAACAAAAGTCAATGAGTGGTTTAGTTGTTTCCCTCGATGCCGAAAAGGCATTTGACCGTGTTGAGTGGCCCTATCTTTTTTACACATTACACAAATTTGGCCTGGGGGATAACTTTGTTAGTTGGGTTAAGCTCTTATATACTGACCCTTGCTCAGCAGTCCTTACTAATGGTTTAAGGTCTCCCAACTTTCAAGTAGGTCGCGGGACACGTCAGGGTTGCCCCCTTTCTCCCTTGCTGTTCGCCCTAGCCATTGAACCTTTGGCGGAGGCAGTTCGTGCTAGGGAGGATGTACATGGTCTAGCGGTTGGAGGGAGACAACACAAGATTACTTTATACGCGGATGACGTGCTTATTTTTTTGTCCCAACCTGAAGTCTCAATCCCATCTCTTATTGAGATCATTAACAGGTTTGGTGTATTTTCTGGCTATAAGATAAATTTTAGTAAATCTGAAGTTATGCCAATAGGTCTTTTGAAACAACAGCCCTCAATCCCTTTGCCATTTCCTTTTAATTGGTCTCCAGATGGGTTTGTGTATTTGGGAGTTAAAATAACTTCGTCTTTTGAAAAATTATATAAAGCTAACTTTATCCCCTTTTTGATCGTATAAAGTTGGATCTTGAAAGATGGAAAACACTGCCTCTTTCGTGGCTGGGCCGTATTTCTCTTCTAAAAATGAACTTACTACCTAGGCTACTTTATCCAATTCAGATGATTCCAATTATTTTTTTACATAAGACAATAAAAAAGTCTGAATGGTTGGCTGAGTTCATTCATCTGGGCAGGGAGGAAGCCGCGCATGAAGTTCTCTACATTGTGTCTCCCATCCTCAGAGGGAGGGCTTGATCTCCCTGACATAAGGAAGTATCAACTCAGTGCCCATATGCGTGTGGTTGCTGACTGGATACAAGGTCCCGTTTCTCTCTGGCTTGATATAGAGAGCTCCATGTCTAAATTTCCTTTAAAGAATTTACTATTTTTAAAAAATACAAAAATACTTAAAATGGCTTGTACTAACCCACTTACAATTAACAGTGTTAAAGCCTGGCAAATTGTCCAAAAACTGGAAGGTAGATCTCAATTAACCTCGCTTTATACACCTCTTTGTGGAAATCCTCTTTTTCTGCCTGGCGCTACGGACTCAGGCTTTCAAATTTGGTCAACTAAAGGTATTTCTGTGCTTTCTGATTTGATGGATGGACCTTTTTTGCTGTCCTTTGCTCAACTAATGGATAAATATCACATTGAGAAACGGGACTTTTTCCGCTATTTACAAGTTAGGGACTACGTTCACAAAAGTACAACTTTACTTTTGGACCAATCAGTCTCTGTTTGTGAAAAGATGCTATTCTCTCAAAAGTTTAAAATCACTATTAAAACCTCTTACAATTTGTTGAAAGAATATGTTATCTCAAATACGACTAACTTGAAAGGGGTCTGGGAAAAAGAATTGGGGCTGGAAATTACTGATGAGGGATGGGCTGATGCTTGGAAAAATGCTTCTACCTTAAGTGTTTGTAATAAGGTTAAAGCCCTACAACTTAAAATTTTACATCGCGCTCATATTTCTCCCTCCCAGCGACATAAATTTAGCTCACACCTTTCTCCGCTTTGTTTGAAGTGTAAAATAGAGACTGGCAGTCTTACACACTGTTACTGGACCTGTAGAGAAATACAACATTTTTGGTATGTTGTATATTGTGAGCTGGTCAAGATTTTACCCATGTTTGCAAATACGAAATGTGATCCGCTAAGCATGTTACTTGGAATAACAGACACTACTATCACAGGAAAATATGAATGCCAACTTTTTAAGATTCTTACATTTTGTGCAAGAAAGTGTGTACTCTTGAATTGGATATCTGACAAAGCTCCAAGCAAATCACAATGGATCAGAACAGTATTCGAGTATGTATCTCTGGATTTTTTAACCCACAAGATGCATGATAGAGAAACTGTTTTCCATAAGACATGGGACCCTTTTATGGCATACATTGGTGTAGATATCTCAGCAATTTTTTCTAGGGGTTTTATAATGTAAATGTTGATTTTTCACTATGCTCTTTGTCAGTGTTGGGTGTAACTTGGTTGGATTGCAGTTTTGAGTAACTAGTAGTGTGGCTTGGTTGCGGTGGAAATAAGTGGCTAAATTCTCTTAGTTACTTAGGGAAAAAAAAAAAAAACACATTTGTAGCTGGAACATGGCTCAGAATAATTTTTGTTGCTGATTTTGCTGAATTTGAGCCGATTTTGGCAACTCCTTTGTTGTTTGCCTCTGTTTGATTGCCAAAACGAAATTATAAATCCAATTTTTGATTGATGTTTGTAATAATACACACAAAGTAATCCTAAAGTAGTGTCGCTGAATGACTAGATAGTATAACCAATTCAATTTATAAATAGTAATAAGTAATGAATGCTGTTTCAATACTTTTACCCCAACACTGATTTTTGTATGGTACTGTACTGTAGTAGCAGCTTTAGAGGAGCCGGAATGTTCCGTGTTTTGTTTTCTTTTTTGTTTGTTCGTTTGTTTATTCTTTTTTTTATGTGTGTATGAAAAACAAGAAAAACAATAAACATATTGTTAAAAAAAAAAAAAAAGATGTGCAGGGCTTATCAGAGTCTGATTTATGCTTTTAAACCTTTGAAAAGTCAGTGTTTACCCTAACCCGATTTTTGACTTACAATTGTTTACGGCCAAATTTAATGGCAAAAACAAACCACAGAAGCTTTTTTTTTTAAGCTTCTTCCATTAGATTCAATAATATGTAAATGCTGTAATGCAATTATTAAATATATATATATATGATGTATTGTGAAAATTGGTCAACAAAAAGCCACAAAACAAAAGCATTTCTCATCATAAACAGTATATGTTTGGGATAAAAACAATATTGACATTCTTTCAAACAGTTTTTTTCTTACTTGGAGCTTGTTGTTACATTGCTAAAGCTTCTTCATCTGTCTGTGGTCTAAGTGAGCTCTTATCCCACACACAGGACGTCCCGCCGCAGACCCAGGCCTGGAGTAAATCCTGCTGGAGGCCACGACATCACCTCAGGCCCCTCAGCAGCAGCAGCAGCAGCGCCGCTCTGGATGTTTCATTATTCATTCATTTACTGTTTAACAAATCCTGTCATTACCGCGGCTCACACACACACACGCACACACACGCAGGGAGAGGGGTGGAGGTGGTGGGGGGGCGTGGAGAATGGGCCCGTTTGATCCTCGGGCCCTCCACACAAACGCACACAGGACCATGAATAATAATGTGCACAGAGCGGAGAGGAGAGCGTGACAGCGTCTGACAAAAAGCCCTTCAGCCACAGTCCTGCTCACCTCGGGCCTTAGATCAGAGACAAAACAAACAGTTGGCCTGGCCCGGGACAGATCGATACGCACACACAAAGGCTCGCTTTGGACAAAAGACACATTTACAAGAGTGCAAGTGTTTGGCTCCAATAAGAATATCAGCCTTTTATGACACAATGAAATTCCATTAATTGTTTTGTTTAAGCTTGTTCATTTGAGTGTGCCAAATGTATTAGGCCTGCAGAGTAGGAACAATGTATTTATTTATTTATTATATTCAACAATGCAGTCATGATATGGATATATATATTAGTTGAATAATTAAATTAAAAAAAATTAAATAAAAAAAAAGCTCAAGTACACATTATATTGGTACACACACACATGCACACACAATATATTACTATATATTATTATATTATATATATTTTATATATATATATATATATAATATATATATATATATATATATATATATATATATATATATATATATATATCCCCATATTTGATATACAATAATATTGCATAGGGTTCCTGCACAGCTTCTAGAATGAAATGTAAGACTTTTTAAGGACGAGAGAGCAAATCCATGACACACAATATTATATTGTGTTCTAAACTCATCAGCTTTAAGCCAATCTTTATTTCATGTCACAAGGACACATCTTGGGTCAGTTAGGAGGAGAAACAGCCGATGAATTAAGACAGCTGCAGATTTAATCACACAAATACATTTTTTCTTTTATGTCCAGATCTTTTTGTCATGTTTTCTGTTTGTCCTTGTCCAGGAGCTAAACTGTGGAACTCTCTGGGCCCTGAGCTAAAACTGAACCTGGACTGTTTTAAAGAGAACACATTTGTGTACATTGACATTGTATTTTATGCTATGCACTGTATAAGTTATTGATGTTTATGTATTTTTTTGTAAAAGCCCTTCTGGGACGGACATTGCAAATTAGCCAAGGCTATAAATGTTGTAGTATGCTACATATCTAATGTGCGTACTTGTCCCTACCAAATAAAATACATAAATAAAATAAATAAAATGTCACAGACTATAGTATTTCTTCAAACTATAGTGCATGGATGCAGCTGTGTTCAGGTGCACATGAGAGGGAACAGAGGCGGAGCAGAAAACAACCCAGACTGAAGGCAAATGCATATACTGTGTAAAAAATAAATAAATAAAAAGAACTATTGTAGGTTGACTCTCACACCTGTGTTTTCAGAAATAGATAAACTTCCAGGGTTCTAACAGCGTCATAATAAACGACCTAAATGTAGTGGTGGTGGTGGTGGGGGAAGCTTTCTGAAACCTGGTCATGGTCAGCAGCGAAACACAAGTGCTCAGCTTTCATTGTGAAGGTAAAGCTCTTGGCGACAACAAACCATTATTTTGTCATTGATGGAGGCGATTGTTCTTTCAATTAATAGTTTAGTTGTTTATAATGTGAGAGTAGAGTTTAGACTGTCTGAAGACTGGATTTACCAACGGAACAAGAAATAATACATGTGGTTGTATGATCAGCATGTCTCACTTCACTTCAAAAAAGGAAAGTGAAATTATGCCTAATACAAAATACATTCGACTTCATTCAGGTACTTTTTATATTAGTTTATCCAGGTGTGTTATTTTTTTCTAGTGCAGCGCCGTTTTAGAACATTCTGATGTTGTTCACTGAAACCATATTGGAAAAAACACATTTAATTAAATTCAGCTAAATGTTTTATGTAAAGTTTGATTAAATAAAATGTTTACTTCCAATTGAATAATAAAAAAAATATATATATATATATAGTGATTATACTTTATAACAATTATAGTAACAGAGAGATCTGACAGAATCAAGAAACACTGCCACTTTCAGACCTGGGATGGTATTTTATTTTATTTATTTTATTATTTTATTTATTCATTTTAATTTATTTATTTATTTATTTATTTTTGTGTGTGTGTAAGTAATAAACAAACAAAATACACACATAAATTTCAGGCATAATTATTAGTCTAATTATATTTGTAGATTTCAATAATAAAAATGATTAAATCTGATTTAAAAATACACTACTTTTAATAAGGTCAAGATTTTTTATTTTCAGTGTAGAAAGAGTTAACATCACAAAAACAATCAATAAACACATTGGGCCTCATTCATGACCGTCTTACGAACACATTTGTTCTTAAGGGCTGTTGACGAACATTTATGGCATTCACAAAATTAGTTCTGAACGAAAAATGTTGGTCTGTAAGAACAAATCCACTGAGGAGCACTCGTAAGAACAAAAAATCAACTGTTTCAGAATTTTATGTCTTATATAGTTCAGTCAAAAATGTTAATTCCAACATGATTGTAGGTTGTTGTATTTTTATAAATAATTGTATATAAAATAATTTTAGAACAAAAAAATGTTCAGTTATGCAGAAGAGACTTTTAATAAACCTGCAGCAGTCTGTCCCAGCCTCAGAGCCTCTGTGTGTCCCCAGGACCAGAGCCTCTGTGCTCTGACTGTGGCCCTCGTTACAGCCGCTGAACTCATTAGTCAATTCTCTTAAACATAAATATAAACTGAACTCTGGATCTAATTCTAGAACACAAATTGCAAATCAGATCAGAAAACTGGTCAGAAATATCGGAATTAGACTTTTTTTTCCCTAATCAAAACAAAGATCAACATTTTCAGAAAAGATCCCATAAGATAAGATTTTGTTAATTTATTCTACATTAGGGGAAAATCCAGTGTTGCAACATCCAGTTCAAAAACAGTAAAAGAACAGAAACAAGCTGTCATTTGAAACTATGGTTGTCAGCAGGTTGGACTCTGTTTCTGTCCAGAGCAGTGATCCTCTTTTGTCTGTATCTCTGTTCTGCTCTTCTCTTGCAGCAGCAGAACAGAGCCAGTGTGAGTGTGAGTGAGTGGCTGCTCCCCCGGAGGTGTGGAGGTCTGTGGGTGGCCTTGGACTTGATGTCATTAACATGTGACATATGCAGAGCTGACTGGGAGTGTCTGCAGGCCAGCGCCGTCTCTGCCTCTGCCTTTGCTGCTGCTGCTGCTGCTGCTGCTGCTGCTGCCTCTGCCTCTGCTGCTGCTGCTGGAGGGCCCGAGCCGAGAACCTGTTTATCAGCCCAGGCAGGGGGAGGTCCTCACAGGCAGAGGGAGGAGAGGGAGACGCTGAGGAGGAGTGACACGGGGCCAGTCTGCTGTGTGTCTGTCTGCTGAAGGGTCAAGGGCAGCGAGATACACATTCTGCAAGGGTTTCTGGGAAGTCTTTTAGGATGTGTGGCATGGAGAGAGAGCAGAGCAGTAAAAAAACACAACTATGACATCCAGGAAGAAAATACTAAAGTAAGGGACACACATCCAGATTGTTTCATTTTTATCATTGATTTGTAATTGAATGTAAAGGTGCACTGTGCAACAATCTGGAGGTTAAAAGTGAACTACCCAATTCAATACAAATACAAAATTAAAGTTAAGGACATTCTGGAAAAAAATGCAGCTGAAGGAACCACATTTAGACCAAAGTCCAGGACAAGAAAGTTTGAATCAGAGCTGTGCGGTTGGATCTTGGTAGAAAGCTGTGCGTCCCAAAGTGGGGGCTGGGACCCCTCGGGGGGGCTGTGAAGCAAATTCTGAGGGTCGCCATATGATTTCAAAATGTCATTTTACAAATATGACTATGTATTTAAATATTTTTATGTTATAAATTTCAATCACAATGTAGAAAAAACTGCATGCACACTCCAATGGCAGATGTCCAAATGTATTTATTAACAGATCAATTAGGTTTCGGCAACAGCCTTCATCAGATCATTTTTTCTTTTCTCTTGGACCACAGTGCACAGTGCATAAATTTCAATCACAAACACAACAGACTAATTCAACCTCTAGTTTGAAAGGTTTACATCATGAAATCAAAACAAACATGTACTTCATTTTGCTCTGAAAAGTCTGGGAACAGCCCAGGATCACGTTCAAAGGACAAAAACAATACATCATTTGTCCTTTAAAGGTGAAAGTGAAAAATCAACTACACAGAGCAGCAGAAATAAACTCTCCAAACCATAACGTCATACTAACAACTGTCTTACAACATAATGTGAATATATATATATATATATATATATATATATATATATATATATATATATATATATATATATATATAATATATATATATATATTATATATATATATATATATATATAATAGGAACATGTTTTCTGTGGACACAAGTGTACAGCAGATTTTCAACATTTCTTTAGTGCGTCAGAACGTCTCATGACAAAAACTTGTTTTTATATATAAAGAATCATATATCTTTATTGTCAAAAGAACACAGTAAACACCTTTAAAGGAGCTAGAAAAACTGAAGCTAGCTTTGTCTGCAGTGGCTTTACAGTTAAACCCACTAACCTCACATTCACATTCACTCCTGTTGTCTTGACCAAGCCTAGTAAACCCATCTAAAGATGGTCCTGAGCTCCATGAGCACTGCAGGGGTCAAAGCAGACTATACCTTAACCTTCTCCTCAATAAGCAGTATCAATACTCACAAAAGAACACTGTGACTGTCGTAGTTGTGACGTCAGCAGAAACAATAAAGTGCTTTTCTCTTGAAGTCTTTGCTAAAGAAAAGTGTTCACATGGTCATAGGTGTTTTTAGGTCATTCACGTTCTGTATAAAAGAAACTCAAAGTGAGTTACATTATACATGACAATGACAACCAAATGATTCTGGATTGACGTCTGAATTTTATTGTTTTTATTTATCTGCAACATTAGAAAGTAAAGACACTTTTTAATTATTCAAGAACTCCATAAGTTAAAAAAAATACACCACAGCACTTGAGCAGATTTTTGGAAGACAATACCATTGTTATAATCTTTTAAAGTTGCTGGAGTATTAGTGGTGTTAGTGTGTGTGTGTGAGTGTGTGTGTGTCGTCTCTATTGAACTGCTTTATTAACTCTCTATTTACTGCGCTCTCTGGAGACCGGCGTGTTATTAGCTGTGTTTTATTGTTGCGGGGCTGCTGGGTCAGACCACTTAGACCCACAGACTCACCTCACACACACCGGGTCAGGGAAACTACTTTAACACTGAATATACACTACATCTGATAACACTATGACACAGTGTGATAAATACTGTTGGGAATGACCAGTCCAGCTCTATTGGCCCAAGGATTGGACTGTTGAAAACAAACTCACACTAACCCCTGGGTATCCATCGTATTTCACCTGTTCACTTTTTCTACCGTTACACACAAGACTTGGAAACGCACTTCCGGTCAGCTCCTCCCCGTACATTTCATTGACTTAACCTGCTGAGAAGACTCGCTGCAGAACAATACTTTAAGTAGGTTATTTTTCCAAATCTGCTGTGGTCATGTGCACCAACACATAAGCAAGGCATATTTTGTGTTTGTTTACCTGGGCTTTGTCTGTGTGCAGTTCCATCGCCGGTGAGGAGGCTGTTTCCTTCCCGTGCCTCAGTAAAGTCGCTGTCCGTGGTCACTCATGTTTGTCCACTCAAGTTGTTGAAAATGTCCAGTATCCAGAACTCTGAGTTGTTTTGCTTCTGTTAGCAGTCAGGCTCCGCTAGTTCTCACTAACACTTCCTTTGAATCCTACACAATAAAAGCCTCATAATCTCCAGCTGCAGACAGCGCTTTATTGTGAAGGAGCGTGATTATAATGAGTGAGACGTCTCAATACCACCATATAGTCATGGGAAAAGCTACAAAACATGATCTTCCACTTTAAGAGTAATACATTAAAGACATGATAAACAGGAATGAAAGCTAAATATGTTATCAGAATATACATTTAGGATAAAAACATTTAAGTAAATGTGATTCATTGCGACTCAAAATATTTAAACATGTGAATGGCCTGACTGCTCTAATTGTATCTTTAGACTTTTGACAGAACCCAGCGGCTCATAGACAGGTGTTTTAGCTGAAGTGGAAACATTTTCTTTGAGCTTAACGGTAAAGTTTAGGTCTGAAAATGGAGTTGGTTAAAATAGGACAAAGATTTAATTAACCCCTTCTAATTCTGGCGTTCCTTCGAAGGGCCGTCCCACTTTTCTTGAAAAACCACCTGTGAAGGTTAAAGATAAAAATCAGATTGTGTCCTTCTTATTTAGAGTCAAATCAGCCAT
Source organism: Mugilogobius chulae (assembly GCA_038363315.1). Taxonomy (NCBI): domain Eukaryota; kingdom Metazoa; phylum Chordata; class Actinopteri; order Gobiiformes; family Gobiidae; genus Mugilogobius; species Mugilogobius chulae. Next base: position 6,485,826 of record CM076405.1, read on the forward strand.
TCTGAGTTGACAGTTTCTAAACTGTAAATTTACAATAAAAAAAAAAAAAAAATCACCAAAAATTCTAAAATTTTAACAAGACTTTTGTATTGCCTCCTCTAAATAAATTTAGGTCCCTAAAACTCATTTTTATCTTAGTTATACCTTCAGCTTTTGCAGAGGAATAGTCAAAAAAATCTGCCAAATCTACAGTCCTTCAGGTCTCAACTGTCAACAACATCTTTACCAACTCTTATATTACCACAAAAAACAAAAAAAAACAAAAAATAGGCAGAACTTAGATTCTTTCTTTTGTTGTGTGTGTGGACAAAGTTGTGACTTCTGATCAGCCTCTGAGTCTCAGAAGCTCAAACTACAGAGTTACAGCTTCACAAAGACTCCAAACATTTACTTGTGTCCAGGATCAGAAACAGTTTGAAATTTAGGCCATTTTAGTCATACGTGTTTTATTTATGTATTTATTATTTTATTAGGAAAAAGGGGAACAATGCATATTAATGAACATTCAAACAAATGTAAATATGCCAGATTATAGCCTATAGGGCTAATTTCCATCTGCAGACCCCTGGCAGGTTGATGTTAAAAGAATAAAACACAGACTATTTTACAGCTGGACAAACACAAACAAGCAAGACAGTGTTAATGGAAACATTAGACAAAAAGTGAACTTACAAAGATAGAAAAGACAGTTCATCTGTATTGCACACGCTCCTCCTGCCCATACTCCAAGTCACACAAAAACAATTTATATTGCACAGATCCCCATTGCACAGATTCCAATTGCACTAATTCCCATTACTCATTGCACCAGTTTCTATTGCACTACATCATATTGCACACATTTCATTGCACTACCCAACATTGCACAAAATCCTATTGCACTACTTCATATTGCACAATTCCCATTGCACAAAATATCACTGCACAGACTCATATTGCACAACCATTTTACACTAATCTTTTCAATCCAATTAGAGAAAAAACAAACAAAAACGTGTGAGGGAATGAGGCCGAAATGAGAAAGGGTTTAATGTTTAATGATCCGAAATAATACATTTTTACATCCACCATATGAACCAGAACTACATGTCATAGAAACACAACAAAAGGAAAAATGACGTGGTATTTTATTGGTTTACGATAATTCCAACAAACTCCCTTTAATGCCTTTTGCCAAGCCACCTAAAAAAAATAAACTGGTGTTTGTATCACATTCGTTTTGTAAGGACGAGTGGTTCTGCGCAGCCATCTCTGTAAATCTGCCTGACAATCTGCCTACACGTGGAGATGAGCCGCAGTGTTTGTGGGAGTCCGCAGAGACAGACAGAGAGTGGAGAGTGTAGAGGAGAGAGGGGCCCCGGGGTGATGGAGGTCTGAGCGCAGCGTCTGAACAAAATGCCCAGACTGATGGAGCGAGCGAGGCCGTGAACCGGGATCCAGCCCTGTGGCCAAACTCGACTCCGTGTGTGGGAGACAGACACAGACAGGCCACGGTGCAGTACAGCGGAATATGCAGCTGACCAGAGAGAAGCTAGAGGTGTTCTAAAACCTCAACACAGACAGGAACGGTGAAGTACAGTACAGTGGAATATACAACTGACCAGAAACAAGCTAGAGGTGTTCTAAAAGCGTTTGTGTTTACTCATGACAGTGTAGGGCTTTTCACTCAGGCTCAGCTGTTAATTACTTTTCCATTCTTTAGCCTATTTTATATCCAATTAAAGCACGGGTGTCAAACTCAAATGGTGCTAGGGCCAAATCGATTAGAGTCAGAGTTGGTCAAGGGCTGTATTTTAAAATCTAGGTCCCTCTGAGTTAAATCCAAATATGGCAATATGGCTGTACAAAGCTAATATAACACATTTACTGTATATCCAGAATGATATTGTGTCACATTACTATATGTTGTATTATATTACACATAATTTCATTGCAACAAAACTTTGTACAGATTGTTGCTTTTTGCTGTATTCCAGTGCATATTACATTTAATAGTCACATCTCAGCGATATAAGGGGCCACTATCAATAATAATCTGAAATCATGCTCAGGGGCCACATGATATCTTCTTGAGGGCCGAATTCAGCCCCCGGGCCTGAGTTTGAGACCCCTGAATTAAAGTTTCACGTCAGGTCAAAACCTTTAGAACACACAGAACAAAATTCATAAATATCTATATAATTCATAGTTCAACATTTATTTGTAGTTTTAAGTTTTTTGCAGTTGCTTATTCACATTCCGTTAAAGTGGTCTCCTCCAATGTCAGAACACTTACAGAACGTTGTCTGTGACTCTGAGCTTCCTGAGGGCTCTGACTCGTGGGCCCTGGAGGTTTGGTCTTGACCTCAGCTCTTCCTAAGCTGGTGTCCTGTGGCTCTTGGTGCTGATGGCTCCGCTGACGGAGCGTTCTCATTTGGCTCATCTCTGCCCAGCCTATTGTAAGCTAATGCATTCTAATGAAGCCAGTTATGGAAGATTGTTTCTCTGTGCTTGTGTAGCTGATTGTGGGTTGTCTGGCTGTGGTGGTATTGTTTTTAAAGTGACACCATGTAACTTTATTTAAGTTAAGTGCATGGTTAAGTTAAAGACATACTTCAGAACAGGCCTATTCAACTTAAGGCCCGGGTGCCAAATCGGCCCTTCAAATATATGATCTGGCCCTCATTAGTTTTCAAAATGTTACAAACATATTTTTATTTGCTTGTAGATTTCGTTTTTTGTAATTACTCAAGAAATAGTGGCAAACTTTAATTTCCAAATGTGTCTGAAAAATAAGATTTGCCTTGTAAATGTAGTGGATTTTCTTGTTTCGTTTCCAGTGAGAAAATGTCGCATTTTTCATACTTTTAGCCAAACAATCCACTTAGCTTTATTCACTCCACTATCAAATTTGATCTCATTTTTTCAGTGTATATTTCAGTATGGATCTAATTCTGCTTTAGATCTTGTTTAGTCTTGGTTTAAATCTGGTTTAATGCGGAGATTCTCCCGGTTCAGATTTGGTTATGTGGTTAATGCCAATTTGGACATTTGGTAGAGCAAAAAAAAAAAAACATTTCTGGTATCACTATGGAAATATATTTTGGTACATAGTCAAAAACGATGCTGTATTGTGCAACTGCAACCGGCCCAGAAGCCATGGTCTTTGGTAAAACCTGGCCCTCTGGAAAATAAAGTTGAATAGTCCTACTTACTTTAGAACATTCTCAATGCAGATACAGCAGCTTTATGTCAGTGGAACAATATTAAAGGACACCCCAGTCTCCAAAGAAAATCAAGATATACAACAAAATGTCAAAAACAATGATGAGCGCGATCGTTTTTACACCTTTTTTGCATTTAGAACAAAAAGCCCAAATGTAAAATGGTGACATTTTTGTTGGGTTTAATCTTCCCTGCTCCAAGCCCCAGTCCTAAACTTACACATTTTAGTAACTTGATTCCTAAACTTACTTGTTAAATCCAAAGAAAATGTGACCACGTGGCTTCAACCAAAACTCATGGTTATTTACGTTTTGGCTACGTTTTCCTCAAAGACTGTGTATTGTTAAAGGTGCACTGTGTAACTTTCTGCAGGTGAAAAGTCAACTACACAATTCAGTATAGATAGAAGGTTCAAATCTTTGGTTGTTCTGAATTAAGATAAATACTTTTAATGCCATATTGAGAAAAAGTACGACTAAAGCAACTGGTTTTCCGTTGGCCAATTCATTTTGTGGCCCTGCAAGTCCTCAGAATGGAAAGACACATACTTTAATTATGTATTTAGTGCATATAATCCAATAGAGTCTCTGGAGAAAATGTAGGATTTCCTTGTTAAACCAAAGACAATGTGGCCACGTGGCTTCAATCAAAATGTGTGTATCTATACACATTTTATCTAGGTTTTCTCCAGAGACTGATATAATCCTAAACACCAGCACTACCAGTCTGTAAGCACCACATCCACTCAATAAATCTCCCACACAAGCGGACAATGAGGACAGCGCTCAGGCCCACGGGTGTCTCGCTCTGGTGTGGATTTTTAGCTTGACGTTGAGACATCGGGACACGAGGACACCCTGGTAATGACGCTTATCCCATGTGAAGCCCCCATCTGTACAAGTGTGCCCTACCAGTCAGCTCACCCGTACGCCAACACACACACCACCAGCACAACGCCAACACACACACCAAATAACACTCATAGAGCACACAGCGCTAACACACACCACATACAACAGCACACCAACGCTAACACACAGAACAGCACTCAAACAGCACACCACGGATGAGGAGGAGCAGTGGGAACTGGGCTGGACGAAGGAAGAGCGCGTTAGCTTTTACCCGGCAGTCCACAGTGAGATAAGTACGGTGGGACGGGACGAGCAGGTGTGTGGGACCTGGGCTGAGTGAGGAGATGTGGTGGAACTTGGGCTGGACGAGGAGGAAGAGTGGGACCTGGGCTGGATGAGGATGAGATGGGACCTGGGCTGGATGAGGAGGAAGAGTGGGACCTGGGCTGGATGAGGAGGGTACTACCTGGGCTGATCGAGGAGGTTCGGTAGGACCTGGGCTGGATCAGGAGGAAGAGTGGGACCTGGGCTGGACGAGAAGGAAGAGCGCGTGAGCTTTTACCCGGCAGTCCACAGTGAGATAAGTACGGTGGGACTGGACGAGTGTGGGACCTGGGCTGGTCGTTCCGGGGCGGTGTACCTGGGCTGAGTGAGGAGGGGTGCTCGGACCTGGGCTGGATGAGGAGATGTGGTGGGACCTGGGCTGGTCGAGGAGGAAGAGTGGGACCTGGGCTGGATGAGGAGGGGTGGTGGGACCTGGGCTGGACAAGGAGGAAGAAAGGGACCTGGACTGGATGAGGAGGGGTGGTGGGACCTGGGCTGGATGAGGAGGGGTGCTGGACCTGGGCTGGATGAGGAGGAAGAGTGAGACCTGCGGGACAAGGAAGGGTTGGGGCGGGGTCAAAGTGGAGCTGCAGGGGATGGACAGCATATTCCATAAGAAACAGTGAGCATTCTCTTGGGTAGATCATTTCAGTGCAAAGAGAAAAAAAAACGCAATCGTGATTATGATTACACTGTTAAAAGTCATAAGGTCAGTACATTAAATTAGACTAAATATTTGAATTAACATAACTTGACAATAATAACTTGTAAGTTATAAAGGACATGCAGGGAGAGAGGTGGGCAGGGTGGAGAGAGGGAGGGAGTGCAGAAAGGGAGAGACGAGAGAAAGAGATGGAAAGTGAAAGAGAGAGGATAGATAAAGAGAGAAGAGAGAGGTCGGAGTCAGAGAGAGAGACAGAGAGGAGAAAGGCAGAGAGACAAAGAGCACAACAGATGGGAAAGAGAGGAGAAAGAGATGGACAGTGAAAGAGAGCGAGAATGCAAGGGAAGAAAAGATAGTTAGAAATACCGTGAGCGGGAGAGAAAGAATAACTGATAACTCACATACATGAGCATTAAACTTTAAGCATTTTAAAGCTAAACTACACACACAGTGTGTGATTGGCTCTAGACTAGGCATTTGGTGTGAATTTGAACCAAATATGTTTTTAGCATCCCTACTGGCTAATCTCTGAAATGCACTGGAATGTCATTTGTTCAAAATTCTGACTCTCCTTGTGCAGCAAGATGAATTCTCGTGGTATTTGTGGGTTTTCAAATCAACAAGAAATTAGTGTGCTCAAGATGGTCAAGGCAATGCAGTCGGCTTGAGGCGTTTAGGGAGGTCGGGTCTGACGACAGCGCGAGAGATCAATCAGACCAGATCCCCCTTAACGCCTCGAGCCGACTGCACCGCCTTGACCATCTTGAACACTACTACTGTCTTGAAGTGCTCCCGCTCGATGGTTCAAACAGAGCATACTTGTACCAATCAGAAGCAACAGCAGCGAGTGTCAGGCATGTTCACAACAAAACTACAAACATGGCAACGCAGCAGACGCGGGGACTGTAGCTATAAGGCTTTGAGTCAGTTTGAACAGAACTGCAGACATTGTGAATGAGAAAGATGTTTGTGTGTTTCTCCAACTGGATTCAGCAAGAGTCTTATGTATGACTCACTGGGATTGGCTAAAACACTGCTAAGGTGGGGTGGGCGCTTCGTCCAATCAGATCTCATCCAGATCCAATCTGTTGAGAAGTAAAGTCAGAGTCATGCACATGTCCATCTGGTCTGTGCCAGGTTACAAGTATATATATTACAAAACCTAGGTAGGCCTCCACTGCAAAACACTTCTATTCTAATCTGTTTATCTTATTTGTAGTGTAAATTGACTAGTTATTTTAGAACCAGTTTAACTCAGGTGAAGTTAATAACATGAAAAGTAACTATTTCAAGAAAAAACATGTTGAAAATCTTGTGATAATTGGGGTAACTAACTTTTTTTTAACTTGTAAATGAGTAAACTTTGTGCTTTCCACCTCATTTCAGCTACTTCACCTTTAAGTCAAAATGGGATGAAATTATATTTTCTTAACATTTATCAACATTTTTTTTTATCATGGACACTAAAACTATTTGATCAATATTAGGTTTATAATACTGAAACAGAACTTAAGATGGAATAAAGCAGGAGAAGGTCTAAACTGGACTAAAATACAGGTCTGAAACTAGACGAAACCAAGAACTAAGCTGGACAAAACCACGTCTAGACCAGAACTAAATCAAGACTAAACCAGGAGGCTTGAACTTGAATAAACCAAGATTAAAAACATTTATTTTTTTTTTTTTCAAGAATCTCAAATAAGACAGAACGTGCTTGTTTCATTGGTAGAACTTGTTTTAAGATGGTGATCGACCAACTCCAACTTCATCACTTCAGCCCCAGTTTGACACACCTTCTACAGCTGGAGTATGTTAACCTAACACACACACATATAAACCCTTTTACCCCCCGCGACCTGCCTAAACTCTCGTGCATGCCTCTGCCTTTGAAAACACTATTTTGGGTTTACCGTTGCTGCTTAAAAACTCGACAAACATTTTACCAGGCGTGTCTCTTCTTCACACGTTATTGAGTCATTTTTTAATCTTTGTTTATTGCACGCAGCCCACCAAACCTCCCCACACGGCTCACGTCTCCACCCTCGTCTGAAAAGTTACCATAAATTAGACTTTAAAACAAGACGACAAAATAAATCATGGAGAAATATTGACACACAAACGCTTCCCTTGGGTTGTTTCCCGTATTTTTAGCTGCTGTCAAAATGATGACTTTTTATTGGGGTGTTGTGTTTTGGAGCTCCGAGTCAGTCCCTGGAGACACAGCTAGCTTCCCAGCGCGACTTAGCTTTGGCTTCCGGCAGCGTTAGCGAATGGAAAACGCAGCGAGATGTTAGCGTCACAGAAATATGATGTTTACAAAGTGTGCAGTAACGAGTGTGGAGCAAACAAAAGATGCAAGTGGGATTGAGCGAAAGAGGTGTGGGTTTGTTTTATTATTTTAGGAACAGGCCTGTTAGCAAAAGGACTTGATTGGATTCTTTAGATTTGTGATATGAAGGTTCAAATGTGGCAGGTCTTGTTACAGGTGATGAACTGCATTGGATTTAGTACAAACTGTCATTGTTTCCATGGGCAAGACACTTAACCCACCATGCCTCAGTGTCTGTTACACTGGGTGAGTGGAGCCTTGATTGTAAAGAGCTTTGGAAAAGAATAATACTAATTTTTATTTGTAACGCACCTTACATTTCAGAGAAACCTCAAAGTAATACAGAAGTTAAACTATTACAATAAAATACAGTTTAACAATATTATAAGAAAAATAAAAAGCATTCATGACATTATGCTTGTAGGCCTTTTTAATAGAAATGTCTTTAGGCCTTTTTAAAGGTCTCCACACTTTGTGGTGCCTCAGAGACTTTGGGAGAGCCTGAACAGCCCTGTCTTCCCTGGTGGAGAGTTTGGTCCTGGGCTGGTGTAGTGTTTGGTCCTGGGCTGGTGGAGAGTTTGGTCCTGGGCTGGTGGGAGAGTTTGGTCCTGGGCTGGTGGAGTGTTTGGTCCTGGGCTGGTGGAGAGTTTGGTCCTGGGCTGGTGGGAGTGGTTGTTGGTCCTGGGCTGGTGTGAGTGTTTGGTCCTGGGCTGGTGTAGTGCTTTGTCCTGGGCTGGTGGAGGCTTTGTCCTGGGCTGGTGGAGAGTTTGGTCCTGGGCTGGTGGGAGAGTTTGGTCCTGGGCTGGTGGAGTGTTTGGTCCTGGGCTGGTGTGGAGTGTTTGGTCCTGGGCTGGTGTGAGTGTTTGGTCCTGGGCTGGTGTAGAGTTTTGGTCCTGGGCTGGTGTAGAGTTTGGTCCTGGGCTGGTGTAGAGTTTGGTCCTGGGCTGGTGTAGAGTTTGGTCCTGGGCTGGTGTAGATGTTTGGTCCTGGGCTGGTGTAGTGTTTGGTCCTGGGCTGGTGAGAGTTTGGTCCTGGGCTGGTGGAGAGTTTGGTCCTGGGCTGGTGGAGAGTTGGTCCTGGCTGGTGGAGGTTTGGTCCTGGGCTGGTGCAGTGTAATGAATTCTGAAACTATAAATATCTCGAAGTGGAAAGATTGATTGTATTTTGTTATATTAAGATTAAAGAGATGAGACTGAAAAGGTTTTTAAATTTGCAGACATAACTTGGACAGACAATGAACTCAAGGTTCTATTAAAAGTGGTCCCTGTCATGTTCAAACCTCTGCTGTAGGACGTGACTCTGGAGGAGCAGAGGCTTATTTGTAAACAGCCTTGTTGGTTTTCATACGGGAAACAATGTGTGTCCCTTGAATTAATCTTGTCTCCCACTGAAGTTTGAAAGGAGGTGGTCAGCGATATTTTCTTTATTGTGTGTATTTTCCAGGCAAAAGGAGGAGTGAGGACGTTGTGCTATCAGGAAAGTTAGCTACGTTTTATAAATGTAGCAAGCCTCAATTTCTCTCTCAATGTGATCTACCAACGTTCAAAACAAAGCTTTTTGTTAAAAGCAGAAATGCAGAGAAGTGTCCTTCTCCCTCCAACGCGTGTTTAGGACCTTTAGTGAGGACTTCTTAAAGTGAGTGGAGGTGAAAATTCAGCTTCAAAATGCAACACAGAAAGTTAAACTAGTTCTTTAGGACATTCATGTTGGGAATAAAGACTTTTATGCCATAAAGTGAAAAAAATAAACTGGTGGAGGCTCCTCTTGACCAAATAATAGTTATTTTTATGGTCATGCAATCCCGCTCATAGTAAAATTACACATATCTATTATTTATTTAGTGTCACAAAGATAACTACTATAAAACTATTAAAAAAAAAATCATGTTTTTGTTCAAGTTTATCTTTGGCCAAAGAAAAAAATAAACTTGGTAGAATCCTAAATATTAACAAAGAACCATGCAGGTTATTTGTCATTATTTATTTCAAAGCCTGACCGATGCATTCAAACAAGGCTTTGTATATTTTTGCACCTGAAATGAATGATTTCTATGAAAACATTTATTGTGAGTAAACTAAAGCCAAAGTTTCACAATGAAAGCTCAAAATATATTTATTTTCCCTGTTCACCTGCAGTGTCTCTCCTTAAATAATAATGTGCTGCTCCTGAATACTGTTTGCAAAGAAAACTAAAACACTGACAGTCCTTTAGCTCAAATAAAGAGATCCAAATGTGGTCCATGCCAGTGCCCTCCACACCTCTGTGTTCTGACTGACAGCTCTGACCTGAATGTGCACGTGTTCCCTGCAGCCTCACACACACTACCCCCCCCCCCCCCCCCCACGCACACACGGTGCATATGTAAACAGTATTACCAGTACTATAGATGTGGTGTGTGTGCAGGATGTGTCTGTGTACGGTCTCACTTTCTCATGTTTATTTGTAACAGAATTGACATATACAATGCCCTGGAGGCTGTTAGCTTTGCAAACGTCAAACTGTTTTTTGAAATGTGTTTGAAGGACTCATTTGAAGTGCCCTTTGACAAGTTAAAACGTATCCACTAAAACAACTTCACGATTGTTAGATTTATTGTTTTACTAAGCATTTAACATTTTTCTTGTTGGAAACAGTCAACATCAGAGGCTACGCTACAAACGGAGAAACATGACATAAAAAGTGTGTCAGAACAACAGCTTTATCACTCACTGCTACAACTGCAAATGTGCACTTAAGGAGATATTGTATTGTGTCAAATATGAAGACATGGAAAAGAATAAATCCAGCGGTCCAAGTATGTCAATACATTCAACAATGCTAACTTGCATGATGCTAACTGTTTGAACACCTGATTTTTCCTCCAACCTGCAATGGCGGCTATGCTAGCAAAGTTTACGTTTTAAAACAATTACTTCACGGATTTGAGTTAGGCTTAGGTTAAGTTTTAAGATTTGGGAAAGGTATGCTAACCAGGTAGCAGCATAAATGTGTTGGGTAAAATAAAGACGCTGTTTGAACATCGTTCTTTAACTTACAAAGGTTTACTGTCAAAGTCGGACTTATCCAGGCATTTGTCTTCAGTAGGTTAGACTATTGTAATGGCCTGTTCACCGGCCTACCAAACTGCATCCAGAACCAGGAAGTACTGTCACATTAGTCCTGACCAGAACCAGGAAGTACCATCACTTTAGTCCTGACCAGAACCAGGAAGTACCATCACATTAGTCCTGACCAGAACCAGGAAGTACCATCACATTAGTCCTGACCAGAACCAGGAATCATCATTAGTCCTGACCAGAACCAGGAAGTACCATCACATTAGTCCTGACTAGAACCAGGAGGTACCATCACATTAGTCCTGACTAGAACCAGGAAGTACCATCACATTAGTCCTGACCAGAACAGAAGTACCTCACATTATCCTGTGCTCACTGGCTCCAGTGGCTCAGAGAATAGACTTTTGCTTGTGTTCAGTCTCTCCATGGACCAGCACCAAAGTACACCTCTGACATGTTAGTGCCTCTGAGGACCTCAGGGACCGGCCTCCTGCTGGTGCTAGAGTCAGGACTAAACCATAGACCAGAGTTTCCAGGAACTAAACGTGGATAACCAGAGTCTGGACATATAACCGTGGACCAGGACTAAAACGAGTGGACTCTTTGGGAACCAGACCTCTTGCTATGATGTGCTCAGTTAAAATGGTTTGTCTGTATGATATTTATGTAAAGTATCTCACAAACATTCGTTGAGAGAAAGCCAAGAACGCTACACTTGTTAAGCTAACAGTTAGCAGCCAGAACATTGAGTAATTACAGCTTTGAAATAATAATAAACTCACTTTACATGCATGTTTCTGGTTGAAGTCTGTAAGGAGGTTTTGTGTGGAATAGTTTTTTTTGTTTTCTGTGTTGAATTAAAATCTCAAAACGTACAAAGAAATAGTAAGCTAATACAACGTGTGCCAACACCAGGAGGGTTTGCCCACATCCCACTCTCAAAATGCAGCTTAAGTCTTGATTTTAGAAGCAGTTCTTTATGTCTGCTTTACTTAGATTCACAACTTTTCATTCCTGGATTAAGAGAACAGACTTTCCAATGAATCACTGAGAATGTAACAACAGCTGAAGAGTCCCAGTGTTGATCTTTTGTGTTAGCAGACGTGTTCCATGGAGGTCTGGATACATCCTGACAGAACCTGCTCCCAGGGCCATGTTGGAGCTTTTGTTTTCAGATCTCTCCTAAATGAGCCACGGGCCAGTCAGAGTGAGTGTGAATGAGACCAGCAGCAGCCCGTGGCCCTGTGTGTCCAGCCTCAGCCTCTAATCGCTCTGACTGCAGTGTGGAGCCTCCCAGGGGCCCGCAACACTGGCCCCTGGGTCTGAAGAGGTGCTACGGAGGCCTGTGAGGGTCACTTTACCAGCAAAGAACAATAACACACAATTTGTTACTAGTCTTTTTGTTCATATTTGTGCTTGAAAGGTTTCAACTTTTTTAAGACATTGTACTATGCAATAAGCACAATGGCACAGATGTACCTGATTCCAGCTGTTTTATTTTGTATCCCTTGGGAGGCAAGAAGGGAAGTAGTACTGGAACTGTTTTTAGTGGTCAAGGAAACTGGAGCACCCAGAGGAAACCTGCGCAGACACTGGGAGACAGCCTGGTGTCCGGGAAATCATGAACGCAATTCTGTGCGTGTCTTTTCACACAATTCTACCTCAGTTTATATGGTGCATATAAGGACATGTTAATATTCATGAAGACTAACACAATAATCTTAATCTTTAATAACACTGAGTCCAGACCTACACTTGCCCATTTTTGTAACTTCAGACCTGAATTTAGCTGTTTGTCCTCAATCAAAATGCGTGTGAAGATGACGCCCTGAAAATGAGCGAGTATAGACACACTTTTGTCATAGCATGTGTTCCATGAGAACATGTTGGAGGAGAACATCAAACCACACAGAAAGATCTAGGCTGCCTAGGAGTCGAGTCCAGGACCTTCTATGAGGCCAGTAGTGATGCGCGGGCCAGCTTTTTCGTCACCGCCCCCACCCGATTTAAAATTCAACCCGCACACATCCAATTTACAGAAAACTGTTGTTTTGCCGCTGCTGCAGCTGTAGATGTATGTCTGTGGAGGGTCCTACTCTAGGTCTAATATGTGCCAACACTATGTGCTTTGCTCTCAAACACACTGTTTGGGATTGTGCAAAATTTCAGCATTAGAAAACTTACAGAAGCTTTGATCAGGCAGGAGGAGCTGAGCTGACACTCTGCACGTTTCAGGTGACTCTTTGTGCTCATAGTTTGCTCTGATGAATCTGTTCACTCTGGAGCATCATTTATGTAGTTCTGATGTGTTTATGACTGTGTCAATAACATGGCTGCTCCATGTGCACAGAACGCCACGTTTTTTTCTACTTGTCTCTCTCTTTTTGTTCTTGTGACCTTAGGTACCTTTTTAAAATAGCTAAAAACCAGTAAAACTTTGCTATTTAAAATACACAGTGAAAAAGGCTTAAAAGGACACAGGTAAGTTTGTAAAATAACACAGAGACAGACTTTTTAAAATATGCAATTAAAATTTATTTAGACTAAAAAAGGAGCAATTAAAATGTTAAAATTAAGAATATTTATTACAAGTTAAAATAGGCCATCAGATTAAAATGAATAAAACCTTGCAGCCTCTGGGTGGGAAAAACAGTTAAAATCTGAAAAAAAAGAGAAAAATGTTAAAAACAAACCAACAAGAGCGGCCTGAGAGGAGCTAGCCCCACCCAAACAAAACGGAAAGTGCCACCAGACAATCACATCAAAATAACTCAAAATCCCAAAGTGCAAAATTAAACAAAATGGGCTAATCCCCTCCCAAATCCGCCCTGGAAACTAAATTTGAAGAGAACTAAAAACTAAAAACCCAGGGACTGCAATATTAAAAGCTACAGTGCAGAGTAGAGTTGTAAATAAGGCTTTAACAAAATAGAATTTTAATTTAAAGAATTACAAAAAACCTTGAAGAAACATTAAACAAAACTCTAAACAAAACAAAACAGTAGCAGGCTACTCTTTAAAAGCAAATTGTAAAATCCAGATGGAAAAATAGCTGCCACCGGGACTCTACTCTTTCCCCAGCCAGCGAAAGTCGAGACTGAGCCACGAGAGCTCAGCGCTTTTATAGCCCCGACTTCCGCCGGCTGAGGAAGTAAAACCTTACAGCTGGGAGTAGGGCGACCCCTGCTGTCCGTCACATTCTTTTTTGTATTTTTAAAAGAATTATGCTGCAAGTTGTGTCATAGTTTGTTAAACAGGACATGCTTTACACAAGGTTTATAAAGGCTCTTTCACACCAAACCGAGGGTCGCCCGTCTGAACCGGTTTGATTACTTCTGCCGACGGGCAGCTCACGTGTGTTTGGTGTGAATGGCTGTCGGGTCAAAGGAGCGGAGCACGTCGCGGAGGCGAGGTTTTGAAGACTTGCAGGTAGAGTCGGCATCGCCAGCGGTCACTAGTTGCCACATAAAAGGCCGTTTGATTGGCCCGTGGCCCCGAATCAGTGCGCAAGAAAATAGTGTGGAAAACCAAAAATGACGCTTATGGAAAAACAGTATTTAGCCAAACATGGATTGTTGTTGTTTGCCGGGGTCAAACGGGACGTAAGCACGGAGAAGAAAGACTACTATTTGGTCCGAGGAAAACAAAGATGGAGAAGTAGGCTACCAACTGTAGTATGAAGGCTGGAAATAGAAGTTGAGCCTAATCCGTGAGGTAAGATAGAAATCTATCGCTACAGAGTTTGACAACTACTCGCGCACAACTTATGTGTTGTCTTTTTCATCAAGCGTTACATCACGCAAAGGCTCACTCGGCATTGTTCACTGACTGTTGGCTGCTTGGATCGTGTTTATGTGAATGCTTTTTCACATCGATGCCTCAAAGAGACCAGAACAGACGCTGTGTGGCTCCTCCTACTGACAGCGACTGGGAGTTGTGTTGGTGTGAAAGAGCCTTTAGACTGACGTTCACATCACTTAAAGCAAAGAGCATTTGAACATGGGTTCAAAGCCGACCCACCCAAACTCGTACAACTTCTTTTAATTGCACTATCTGACCCTCGGGACTTGCATCACTACAGGCCAGCGTGTCACCTCTGAGTCTCACAGGCTGCTGTAGTTTAAATTGTGTTTGTTTGCTCTATCCCATAGCCTACAGTGGCACCCATACAAAGATGCAGGCTGCATGTGTAGAACTTCCAGCCTTCAGCCAATGATGTCTAAGTCTGAGGAGAGTCCAAGGGTCAAGCCAGGGTGAGAGCCAATGGTTGGGCAAATAACAAAGTCTAACTGTCCATTGAAATCCAAATATACATTCAACTAATGACATTTAAAGTAAAAAAGTTCATTCAACTTTTAATGCAATTTCAGGACCTCAAAAACGATTCATTTTGGTTTCACTGTCTGGGATCTACAGTCTATAGACTATATACAGTATAAGCAATTTTTTGTCTGGTCTTTTTCACTAAAAGAGTATTGTAATTGCAAAACAAATCAGAACACAGTGTACTATGTGAATTAAATAATTAAGTATTGTATTTCTCATAAATAATCAAAAGCAGCACTCTGATTGGCTGAGCTTGGGTCATTCACACTAGTTTTACTTTGTTGTCTATAAAAAGCTGTAATAGCAGCCAAGATGAATACACGTTGATAATAATCATGAAAGTCCAGGTAATCTGCTTTAGACCGATTTATGTTGACTTTGATTTCTCTATATCTGGTTTAATAAGAATTCCAAAAGCTTCACCACATTGAACTACTCTTTCCGAATTAGCATTTCAGAGGAACAGATGTGCCACTCACTAGTTTTAGGCAAATAAAAACACTCCCTCATTATCCTCTGATCACTTTTTAATGTGAACCACTGTGGAGTTACGTGTTATGCAAGTGATATGTACAACTGTGGCCTATTTCCACGTCTGGTTTGAACGCAAAGGCGGAGCAAAGAGGAGGCTCACCATCCTCTGCGCTAAGCCTGGCTGACTAATTCTTGCTGCTAATTTGCGTTTGGTTAATTAACTAATTACTGGGGATGTCTGAGGGCGAGCCTGTCTGTCAGCTTGTATCAGTAATTATTTTCATCGTTTTAATTAGACTCGCACACTTCTGCCCTCCCACCAACTGCAAGGAGAGAGAGATATAGTGAAAGAAGGGAAAATACAATGTGATAAGTGTTTTAAGTGCCACTGGTGGTGTTTGGGAGTCTTACAAAGTTCGTTTTTATATTAGAGACACAAATGTTCAGTGCAACCAATACTCAGTTCACTCACACAATGTTCTTTGTTTGATTTCACCTAAAGTGAGGCTAAACACGCATTCAGAGACTAACTCCGCCCACAACTGAACCCCAAACAGACTCGCAAAAGTGGGAGATTCCCGGAGGCCTTTTAAGAAACGCCCAGTGGGTGTGAACAGACTTTGATTGACAGCACCAAATATGAACAGTGAGCTTGGTAAATGATGTGAGTTTTGTGTCGGAGCGGTCCTGGTCAAGTCTTTGCTACTTGCACGTCAAGTTTGGTTTTTTTTATATTTACTTTGCAAAACATTTGTATGAAACCTTTGCTTTAGTCTACATAAGCTCATGAGCCTATTATGTGAATATTTTCTAAAAATGAAAATCGAAAATGAAAAACACAGGCACAAGTTTTGAACCAGCGCATCGCTGAACTAGTGGTGGCACATCGCTCAACAAGCTGAGCCAAATGACGGCTGTTTGCTGTCGAGTTTGCACAAAAATGTCCAAAAAAGGCCTGGAAACAGTAGATAATTCAATTTTGACCCCATATACACAGTTTAACAGTGAAAAAAAGTTGATTCTGAGTTTAGTTTCTAGAACCAATACTGTGTAACTTTCTGGTGGTAAACAGACCTGCCCAAAAGCATTAACTCATTGAAAAAAAAAAAAAGATAAAGTATTAGTTTGGAACATTCTTCACTGATGTATACAGTTGAAAGACTTTAGGTTGTATTATTCGATGCCTTTACCTTGTCAACATCTGTGACTGACCAGAAACTCCAAAAAGGATCAGTACATTCAATAGAGAAATTACCCCCCGAAAAATCAGAAACTGATGCTTAGACACCCCCAATGATGCAGCGTTCCTCCCTTCACCCTTCTGAGTCTGTCTTCTGAGCTCGTCAGAGTCTGAGATGGTTCATGCAGCACTAACATGTCACAGATGTACTTTGGTGCTAGTCCATGGAGAGACTTGAACACAAGCAGAGCTGTTTTAAAGTCTATTCTCTGAGAGTGAAGCCAGTGTAAAGACCTAAGGACAGGACTAATGTGACGGTACTTCCTGGTTCTAGTCAGGACTAATGTGATGGTACTTCCTGGTTCTGGTCAGGACTAATGTGACGGTACTTCCTGGTTCTGGTCAGGACTAATGTGATGGTACTTCCTGGTTCTAGTCAGGACTAATGTGATGGTACTTCCTGGTTCTGGTCAGGACTAATGTGACAGTACTTCCTGGTTCTAGTCAGGACTAATGTGATGGTACTTCCTGGTTCTAGTCAGGACTCATGTGATGGTACTTCCTGGTTCTGGTCAGGACTAATGTAATGGTACTTCCTGGTTCTGGTCAGGACTAATGTGATGGTACTTCCTGGTTCTGGTCAGGACTAATGTGATGGTACTTCCTGGTTCTGGTCAGGACTAATGTGATGGTACTTCCTGGTTCTAGTCAGGGCTCATGTGATGGTACTTCCTGGTTCTGGTCAGGACTAATGTGATGGTACTTCCTGGTTCTGGTCAGGACTAATGTGATGGTACTTCCTGGTTCTGGTCAGACTAATGTGCTGGTACTTCCTGGTTCTAGTCAGGACTAATGTGATGGTACTTCCTGGTTCTAGATGTACTGTAGCTGCTTTAAAGTCCAGCCTACATGAAACAAATCCATGAATAAGTCTTTCCTAGTTTGGTTTAGACACAACAATCTTATTTTTGTCAGTGTTTTATTTTGTCAACTCAAAACTAAATTCTTTCCTAAATGTTGTAGCCCTAATGCTTCTGATTCTCTTAGTCTAAATCACATTATTCTTCGTATCTTCATCCAGTTTGTGATTGAGTTTTTGGTGGCGGTGTCGTTCTTTCTCTGAGGTGGTACTTGGTTAGAAGAGTCTGAACATTACTGTTTTCTATCGCTGGAAGGAACCGCACTATAAAGACAAGATATGCCTCCGCTCCAGACTAAAGCAAACGTCCTCATCTGATCCCAGTGCAAACCCAATGGAAGTTTAGAAAAAAAGCACTGGTCAAGATTTATCATAGTATTAGCTCAGTTAAATGGCAAATTATGAAGAAATTGACAAATAAAAGTTATAAAATGTGATGTAATTTGAAAAACCTTCACATATGTCAACAAAAGACATTTTACTGTGGATCTACAGCATGTTGCAAAAACAGCTTTTTATTTTAACTTTGTCTTGCTCTGTCTCTGATTGGACACCGTCACATGGTCACACGTCGTTCCCAAATATGAGTCATTTGTCGAATCTGAGTCAGTCATGCTTGTGTTAGTTTGATTATGTTTTCATTACATTTACAGTTCAAAGTGTTCTCTGTCAGTTGGAGCTTTAGATTGTCCATCAGAAGAGGCTGTGGAGAAAGTTTGAAAATGTTTATTTTTGATAAAGTGATGTACAATCTCAGTACAAAACATTCAAGTCAGCTGACCTCGGTTTTTCTCTGCTCTGAGCTGATGAAGTTTATTATCAGGTAAATTCTGTGTTTGCACAAACCAAGAGCTCATAAAAGAAGCACTTTTAGTTTAGTAAGTAAATGATAACAGCGTCTATGTAGTTTGTCCTTATAGGCAGTGTTGGAGAGTAAAAGAAAACATGTACCGTCATTACTAATACTATTTATGAGTACTTGTGTTTAGTACAGTTACAGCTTTTAATCTTTTGAGTTGCCTTAGTTACTTTTAGAAAATTAATAAATTGTATTTTTAACATATATGTAGAAGCGTAATTTCACCAGAAAAAAAAAACAATGTTCAACTACGTCACAGAGCGTAAGAAAAAACTGCGTCACACTTGGGTAAACAGTCGTATTTAGTGTCCATGTTTAAAGGTTCATCATCAGTTTTTTAATAAAGCACATTCAGTCAGTTCTTCCAACACTGTCTCACAAGAGCGAACATCTACCCCAACACAAAAACACTGTATTATGTCCACCATTTCAATTCAATTTGTTCATCTCAAAGGACTTCACAGGAACAGGAAGATTCGGGAGGTTGGGACCAGGTCTTGAAAACCAGGAGATCCAGGCCTCGGCACTGGAACAACAGACGCAAGGAACAACAAGATTCAAAATAGTCACTAGATAAAAGAAGGCATAGAGAAAGTTATGATACCACAGCCAGACCCAACAGGACCACAGACAGACTCAACAGGACCACAGCCAGACCCAACAGGACCACAGCCAGACCCAACAGGACCACAGCCAGACCCAACAGGACCACAGTCAGGACCACAGCCAGACCCAACAGGACCACAGTCAGACCCAACAGGACCACAGACAGGACCACAGCCAGACCCAACAGGACCACAGTCAGACCCACAGGACCACAGCCAGACCCAACAGGACCACAGTCAGACCCAACAGGACCACAGACAGGACCACAGCCAGACCAACAGGACCACAGACAGGACCACAGCCAGACCCAACAGGACCACAACCAGACCAACAGGACCACAGTCAGACCCAACAGGACCACAGACAGGACCACAGCCAGACCCAACAGGACCACAGACAGGACCACAGACAGGACCACAGCCAGACCCAACAGGACCACAGCCAGACCCAACAGGACCACAGCCAGACCCAACAGGACCACAGCCAGACCCAACAGGACCACAGACAGGACCACAGACAGGACCACAGACAGGACCACAGCCAGACCCAACAGGACCACAGCCAGACCCAACAGGACCACAGACAGGACCACAGCCAGACCCAACAGGACCACAGCCAGACCAACAGGACCACAACCAGACCCAACAGGACCACAGTCAGACCCAACAGGACCACAGCCAGGACCACAGCCAGACCCAACAGGACCACAGACAGGACCACAGCCAGACCCAACAGACCACAGACAGGACCACAGCCAGACCCAACAGGACCACAGCCAGACCCAACAGGACCACAGCCAGACCCAACAGGACCACAAACAGGACCACAGCCAGACCCAACAGGACCACAGCCAGACCCAACAGGACCACAGCCAGACCCAACAGGACCACAGCCACACCCAACAGGACCACAGACAGACCCAACAGGACCACAACAGGACCACAGCCAGACCCAACAGACCCAACAGGACCACAGCCAGACCCACAGGACCACAGCCAGACCCAACAGGACCACAGCCAGACCCAACAGGACCACAGCCAGACCCAACAGGACCACAGACAGGACCAACAGGACCACAGCCAGACCCAACAGGACCACAGCCAGACCCAACAGGACCACAGCCAGACCCAACAGGACCACAGCCAGACCCAACAGGACCACAAACAGGACCACAGCCAGACCCAACAGGACCCACAGCCAGACCCAACAGGACCACAGCCAGACCCAACAGGACCACAGCCACACCCAACAGGACCACAGACAGGACCACAGCCAGACCCAACAGGACCACAGACAGGACCACAGACAGACCCAACAGGACCACAAACAGGACCACAGCCAGACCCAACAGGACCACAGCCAGACCCAACAGGACCACAGCCAGACCCAACAGGACCACAGATAGGACCACAGCCAGACCCAACAGGACCACAGCCAGACCCAACAGGACCACAGACAGACCCAACAGGACCACAAACAGGACCACAGCCAGACCCAACAGGACCACAGACAGGACCCAGCCAGACCACAGGACCACAGCCAGACCCAACAGGACCACAGCCAGACCCAACAGGACCACAGCCAGACCCAACAGGACCACAGCCAGACCCAACAGGACCACAGACAGACCACAGCCAGACCCAACAGGACCACAGCCAGACCCAACAGGACGACAGCCAGACCCAACAGGACCACAACCAGACCCAACAGGACCACAGCCAGACCCAACAGGACCACAACCAGACCCAACAGGACCACAGACAGACCCAACAGGACCACAGCCAGACCCAACAGGACCACAACCAGACCAACAGGACCACAGACAGACCCAACAGGACCACAGACAGGACCACAGACAGGACCACAGACAGACCACAGCCAGGACCACAGCCAGACCCAACAGGACCACAGACAGACCCAACAGGACCACAGCCAGACCCAACAGGACCACAGTCAGACCCAACAGGACCAAGCCAGACCCAACAGGACCACAGCCAGACCAACAGACAAGACAGACCACAGCCAGACCCAACAGGACCACAGCCAGACCCAACAGGACACAGACAGGACCACAGACAGACCCAACAGGACCACAGCCAGACCCAACAGACCACAACCAGACCCAACAGGACCACAGTCAGACCCAACAGACCACAACCAGACCCAACAGGACCACAGCCAGACCCAACAGGACACAGACAGGACCACAGCCAGACCCAACAGGACCACAGCCAGACCCAACAGACCACAGACAGGACCACAGCCAGACCCAACAGGACCACAGTCAGACCCAACAGGACCACAGTCAGACCCAACAGGACCACAACCAGACCCAACAGGACCACAGCCAGACCCAACAGGACCACAGACAGACCACAGCCAGACCCAACAGGACCACAGTCAGACCCAACCGGACATAGACAGACCCAACCGGACCACAGTCAGACCCAACAGACACAGTCAGACCCAACAGGACCACAGTCAGACCCAACAGGACCACAGTCAGACCCAACAGGACCATAGACAGACCAACAGGACCACAGTCAGACCCAACAGGACCAAAACCAGACTTAACAGGAGCGAAGCCTAAATATCGCCAATTACAAGAAAAACATTTAAAGATCAGCCAACAACAGTCATATCCGTAGCAGTCCCTAATGTGTGAGAGTGTTCAGGCCTTTTTTCCGTACTTATGTTACTCCGTACATTTAGCACGGTATGAAAAAGTGTAAAAATGACACGAGATTTCACTGTGTAAAAATACATGAGTTTTGGTTGAAGCCACGTGGGGACTTTTGTTTAGGTGTAACATGTACGTTTAGCTCTGGGCTTGGGGCAGGTTAAGATTAGAATCAGGATTTGTTACTTCTAAAACTTCAAAGTTTTCGAATGATATTCCGTCCCTAATACACACGTCCAATTTGTGGGCCAAGGCTAAACCAAATACCAAAGTGACTGAAAGCAAGCAAAACGCTGATATAATCATGTTTGTAACCGAATCTTTATATTATTATTATTATGATTCTCACAATGAATGCTGGTTTCTGTTGATCATTTCAGTGACCATGGATGCACTAGGCTTTGACTTGTTGGACACTACACAATTGTGGATCTCTGTGTAGTTGTCTGTAAAGGGAATAGTGTGGATGTTCAGAAATAACCTATGTTTATTGGAAATTGTAGTCAAAGGCTTTGGTACGGCTTCATCAAAACAAACAATGACTAATAAACATCTGATTATTGACTATTGGAAAGCAGCCCTTCATCCAGCTCAATATTGTGCTTGTGTATTCTACAGTACTGGTGTGGAAATAGCAGCCTTTGAAATCCAAGCAGCCTTTCCAGTTGATTGAACCCTTTTGTGGGTGTCAAAGCAGCTCTCCTGCTAATGAAGGCCAGCTCTGGGGCATGGATGTGTTGTCTTTATTTAACACAATGCCTGGATACAGATAACCTAGTGTGTATAGATGTATTAATACTTTTTTCTCCATAAAATGTGTGAGTGTTCAGCATATCAGAACTGAATAACCAAAGCATTCAAAGTGTTCACAAAGGTAGTAATAAAGTAGAACACACTTTAGATCAGTAACTTACAGTTTAGTTCATAGAGAAACTCAGAATACTGCAGTTCAGAACAAAGAATGAGATCAGTTCAGACAATATTCTGATTGGGGATTTCATTTGACGTGATAAGACTTACTACTGATGAACAGATGAATAGCAGAGGTGTCCAAACTTCATTTTTTCAAGGGCCACATATCAGAACCTAGACTAAACGGAGGGCCAATCTGGGCCACGTGGAAGTGGCCATATAATGAGAAATTGAGCCACAAAACATTTATTTACATTTGTACACAGTTAAATGTATTTTGGGCCACTTATTCAGGGGGTTTAAGAGGTCAACAAAACAATATCTGAGACCCGCATTTAGCCCTAGGGCCACAGTTTGGTCTATAGTTTCTGAATTTGTATTCACATGAAGTTATTAAGTTCTTTTCAGTGTGGCCAGTGCTTAAAGTAAATGGGGTGAGACAGGTCTCTGTTCTGCACATTCTCTTCACGATTTTAACAAAGCAGAGATGTTACTCTCAATCACAATGAATATGTTAGTACCACCACACAAATCTTGTCAACGCCTGATTGTCACATTTCAGAAGCGGAGCAGAACCTGCCATTGGGACAAATAGATGAGAAACTGTTGTGTCATTATTAGGCCCAGTCGCCATGAGCTGGTGAGAGGCCTATTCATTTAGTTTGGAGCATGGCCTCTAAAGTGTGTTCCAAACACTCACGAGGTCTTCCCCAAATACATTTTTTGTTGTTAATTTGAACATTGTGACTGTAGACGGGCGATGCCTGTGAAACGCACACATCCTCATTTAAGTCACTCACTTATGTGGTCCCGACTCAGTGTAAGGATGTAGTGCAAAAACACAACATTATTATAGCATCAGGGGGTGATCACTTTTAAAAATGTTAAACCATTATTTTTGTATCAGAATAGTATTCTTTATCTTTCTTGCTGTTTCGCCTGCTGAACAGTGACACAGAGTCAGTGTAGGGACAGGAATCAGCTGGATGGTGCATGATCCCTTACAGCTAGCTCGACTTTAGTTTTCTTCTCTCCTGTCTGTCTGACTGGCTGTTGTTGTTACTGGAGCTGCTGCTGCTGAGGTGTTTGAAGCCCAGAATAAGATGCCTCCTCATCAGTTTAGTGTGAGGTCAGGCCCTGGCACGGAGCAGAGAGAGAGAGCCTTGTAAACACTGAACACAGCTCTGGCAGCACATTTCATCCCGAGAAGCCAACTTTAGTAAACAGGCAGAACTAATGAGGACAGTGAACACATACGCACACACACACACAACACTAGCCCAGGGGCCCGGGGCCAGAGCAGCCCAGATACCTGATGGGGAGCAGGGACATCAAAGCTGCAGGATTAGAGAGAAGAGAGAGGAGAGAGTGCCGCGGGGAACAAATGCTAACTTATTATCCGCTTCCCAGCTAATCCTGTTATCTACAGAATATAGCAGTGTTTAACCCCCCCACATACACACACACACACCTCCCTGACACACACACACACACACACGCAGAGGGAGAAGTGTCGGGGTGAGGCGCGGGAGACCAAACTGCCTCCCGGACCCTAAACCGAACCGTCCTGGACCAGATGGTCGGGTGTCCCCTCACATCCATGATCCACTGGTTCACACAAGTACACTGTTCTGAGCAGAGGAACTTTGGCTTCCACACACGGCTCATTCTGACACGTTTGATTTTTGGTTTGTCTTGAAAACGTCTTTTTACAAACAACAAATAAAACTGTAGAGGACCACCCAAGCTCAGCCAATCAGAGCGCTGCTTTTGGCTCCTGGTCACTACTATAAAATTATTTTACCAACAGAATCAACTTTATTATAAAACAAACAACAGTGTGTTTACTGTTACCTGCCTGTCTACAAAACCAAAAGCATCGAGATACATTTTGCAGCAATTTTTCCAGTTTATTTACAAAGTAAGTTTCCTGCTTTTATTTCCAAAAAAATCATGTGAAAACAGATAAAAGTGCATTTTGCAGCTCTCATTCCAGTAAATGACAAAAAAATACAACCAGTAATAAATGTGTATTATGTAGTAAAGTTGTTGTTGTTGTTGTTAAAATAGATTTCTATTGTGTCGTTACTGTTTATTGACACAGTGCCATAACTAAACAATAGTTACATAATAATAACACTATTTCAAGGTAATTAACATAAATGCTTGTGTAACGTTTCTCACATGACATGGAAACTAGAAACCATTCATTCACTCATTTTCTACAGCTCAATCCTGTTCTGTTTATGTGTGTGTATTTCACATGTTTCTGTCCCAGTTCATTTCTATGGTGAATTTAAACACGTGTTAGTATTCATGAAGACCGACTCCAGCCTCAGACTTAAACTTACACATTTTGTAACTTAGACCTCAGACGTTAACCCCCACAAACCTCCTGTTTGTCCTCAACCACACCGTGTGTCCAGACCACGGCAGAAAAAACGGGCGTGTAATTGTACGCCAAAAACAGTCATGTGTGGTATTTACACACAAGCCGTGAGAACACGCTGTCCCAATAACTTTGGGCCTTAGGCGGAGGAACACCCTGGACAGTGGCCAACTCGTCGCAGGGTTAGACAGACAAACATTCACTCTCTCAGTCACTCACAGGGACATTTACAGTGATGTCCAGTGAGACTAAACCTGCATGTTTTTTTAAGTGGGAGGAAACTGGAGAAAACGGTGACACAGGGAGAACATGCAAACTCCACCCAGAGAGATGGTGAGATGTTGATATGGTCCGACCCGGGAGTCGAACCCACGACCTCCTTATTGGGAACTAGAGCTCTAACCACTCTGCCACTGTGCACCCTGACTAGAAACCACGGCTGAGAAATATAAATACACTGCAGTAACAAAATGATAATAACAGAGTAATTACATAGAATTTACTGTACTGTATTACACTTTCGTTATGCTATTACACTACTATTACCGTGTTATTACTAATGTAAAGTGCTATCTCACACTGTGCTGTAGTTATCGTGTACTTTTTTATTTTTTTACTTTTATTTTTTTTACTTTATTTTAATTTATTTATTTTATTTTTTTTATTGTGAGTTGATGTGAATGTTTTCATAGGTCTGTGGCCCGGTTTGATAGTCTAGCCCACAGACTAGATCTCTCAAAATACTGTCCCATTGGAACATATCATTTCTAGTCCTGATGTAGTTAATGGTCTTAGGTTTGACCAAAGCATGTATAACCCTGGATGTACACTGAATGCGAGTAAAACCACTGCACCCATGTACACAGACCTCTGATGCATGAGCCGCACAGGTCTGCGGAAAGAATCTGCATGAAGTCTATTTTTCCTGGAGACCTCAGCGGTCTGGTGCAGCTTTTAATTCGTTATACGAGCGTTCTCGCTGGAATTTACATGAATTCACATGACTCTGGATGAAACCGAATCACAGTTGACCACATCTGATGTAACAGGCACTAAATAATAAACCCTCTGGTGTCCCAAACCAAACCCGCCTCGCAGTCTGTGAACATCAGCACACCACTGTAGAACGTTCAGTTGTTCTAATGTTAAACCAATGGACATCTTAAAAAGCTAAATATTAAAATATAGTGTTAATTAAAGTTTTCTGACACTACAGAGTGAGAGACACATTTACCCGGAGTATCACAGCAGTTTATCAGGTTGTTCTACAGCTGTTTTGTTTTCTTTTTTATATTGTTTTGTCTCATGTAAAGATCTGCAAACCTGACAAGAAACATGACTTCTTTCTTTGATAACTGTGTTTCCTTCCTAGATAAATAATAAAATGGACAATGATTTGGATAACTTTACTTGCAACAGCTTGTTTGGGCCTCATTCACGTTCCTTTTAGGACATTTACATCGACTGTTCTCTGCTGCATTCACTGTTGTAGTTTATCATTATTATTGTACTGACGACAAAAAAACTAAATGAACTATTTCAGACATTTCAAGACTGTAAGTTCAAAAGCATAAAACATGACAGCAGCACAAGTCTGTTGTAACTGTCTCATCTCAGCTTCGTGTTAAGGCTGCAACATTCTGTCTGAAACTCTGATAAACTGTTTTTTGTTTTTTTACAGTAGACCTATTATGTAATATCTCTAATGTGGATTTCTCTGGGGTCATAATCATTTCTCACATTAAAACTAAATAAAAATACTAGTTTTTGTGACATTCGGGTGAAGGAACCGTATGTAAGAGGCACAGATGAACTTGTGTTGTCAGAGAGTGAAATGGTCCACACATGTTAGAAAGTACTGACCAATCAGGAACAAGCTTTTAAATGCATTGTGGGTAACAACATAACAGTCACTTTCTCAGACACTTGACTCTTTGTCATGGTTTGTTCTCAAGAATAACATTTGTACACAACGTGGGTGGAGCTTAATGAGAACTGTGTGGAAACAACACTGAAACAGCCAGTTCTCACAGATGTGTAAATGGTAAATGGTCTATTTATATAGTGCTTTTCTACCTTTCCAGGCACTCAAAGCGCTTTACAATCTAACATCCACTCACCCAGTGTAACAGACACTGAGGCAGTGTGGGTTAAGTGTCTTGCCCAAGGACACAACGACAATCTACTCCTGTCGTCCCACTGTGGCTCCTGGTGTTCTAACGGTCTCCCATCCAAGTACTAACCAGGCCCTTTGTTACTTAGCTTCTGAGATCTGACGGGATCAGGCTTGACAAACAGGTATGGCCACATGTGTTTATGATATAAGCCTTTCTGCAGGTACTTAGGGATCACCAAGACAACCAGGACACACAGTGACATTTCAGTGGTTTTATTACAATTAGTCTTTTGTGGAAAAGGGATCTGTTTGACAGAGTTAGTTCTTTGAGTTTTTGCTTTTGTAAGAGGGAACTTTTCTGTCAGGGGTCCAGGCTTGAATAGGCTGGGCCAGTTCTGCTGCTTGACTCTCTCTTGGTGCTCTCGCTGGTCTGGTACTTCGACCCCAGCACACCTCATGCCTCCTCAGCAGAGCAGCCCACGAGTCTTTGGACTGAGCTGGACTCGGCTGCACACACAGAGAGAGCACACATCACACAAACAGTTGAGTCAATCAATCATCAAGCTCCCACTCAGCATAGGCTTTAATAAGTTTCACACACATGTTACATGTTACTGACCTGCACAGAGACAAACAGATAGTGAGAGAGAGAGGTGGAAGATCACACAAGCACCACCTCTATCCAGCTGCAATAGAATTAAGAGCATGGTCAACACAGGAAAATACACACAGCAAACCAGAACAGGTCAGACTAAATGAAAACAAGTTACAGCACAAATTAGATAGTTTTACCCTGTTACAAACGCCAAAAAATGGACGTGTAATAAATACACAAACAAAAGGCAGAAGCATCACCATGACCAACACAGTCTCATAGTAAATGTGTACTTTTACCACGACACAAAAACAGTGTATTTTGAGCACGACTTCAGACCTTTTTTGTGTACTTATGTCGTACATTTATCACGATATGAAAAAGCGTAAAAATGACATGAGTTTTGGTTGAAGCCACGTGGGGACGTTTTCTTCAGGTGAAATGGGTAAGTTTAAGTTTAGGATTAGGGCAGGTTGGGATTAGGATCAGGATTTTATAATATTTATAAATTAGAACACGTTTCTAACAACCACCATAGAAATGAACTGGGACTGTGATGCGTACCATAATTACACAGGACAACCCTGCTAATCATATGTCATTTACATGTAATGTCGTAGTAATTGTACTCTTTCATGTGAGATGTCCAGCCCTTAGCTGTCCTGCACAAGGTGTTAAGAATAGTCAACAACAGGGTTCACAGAGCAGACAGATGCTCTGTTCATACAGATGAGTAAAACTGTGCAAATCTTGTATAAAGCTAGAAATATTACTTCCTTATAGTCTTCAGAATGTGTTTGCAGACAGAGAGGGAAAATATAACCTCAGAAGAAAAGATCATTTTAAAATGCAAAATGTAAGAACCACAATGAAAAGTTTTAGTGTCTCAATCAGAGGCGTCAAACTATGGAACAGTTTAAAAGCAATTTAAAAGAGCGTTTAAAAAGTCTTGTCTGGAGGAGTATAGAGGAAAGAATCCTTTTGCCCATAAGGTGTTTTGTGTGTAATTTGTATGAAGTTTTGTAATGAGCCTTTACTGTTCATGTTACTAATATGAGATGTAAACAGGAGTAGGACTGGAAAAGCTTCTGCTTCTTCCTACTCCTTTTTGATCATGTAGCATTTTATGTGTAGTACTCATGATGAATTTAATTGATTAATGACAATCAATGTCACATAATAAAGTCAATGAAACAGATCTCCCATGACACACAGTTTGGAACAGACACATAAGCCATGAGAACCAGCCCGATCTCACAAGAAAGCGTACATTTACCACGACATAACGCAACATGTAAATTGCGTATGATTAGCACAAGTTTAAGGCTCTTTTGTGTAATTATAGTACACGTCACAGTCCCCATTCATTTCAATGGTGGTTGTTAAGACGTGTTCTTATTTATGAAAATGAACAAAATCCTACATCTAATCTTAACCTGCCCCAAGCCCCAACCCTAATCTTAACCATTTTAGTAACTTTTTGCCTGAACTTAACCGTTTCACCTGAAGAAAACGTCTCCACGTGGACAAGACCAAAACTCGTGGCATTTTTACGCTTTTTCATATCGTGCTATATGTACGGCGTAACATAAGTACGCAAAACAGGACTGATATCGTGCTAAAAATACCCTATTTTTGTGTCGTGCTATATGTACGCCTTCTTGTGAGACCGTGCTGCGAGAACACGTTGCCCTGAACGCTCTCGTTCAGCTTTGCAGTAGCTCTCTCCACGGCCCAGTGCAACACACTACAAACATTAGCGGCGCACACAGTAAAGATTGAATGTGTCAGCAAGTGGACGCTCACCAAGCTGTTAGTTGTGTGTTTTTGTTGTTGGCTCTAATGGCGTTCGTTGGCAGTTTTTTATCACGAGAACATCAGACTTTTCACGCTTTAGCCCCAAACCTGCACAGCAGCGCAGGTGTGTGACGTTAGAGCAGGGCTATTCAAATAGCGGCCCGCGGGGGAAATGCGGCCCACTAGCAGTATGATGTGGCCCACCATGGTAAATTGGGCCATGAACTAGGCCACATTGTACAGAAGCCTCAAACACTCCGTATCTGATTTACAGTGAACAATGGTGGATATACAGCAACATAATGCTAAGCAATAAACACTGACCCATCACAGTAGAATGGGCTATGGACTGGGCCACATTTCTTGGTTAGCTCTGGTATTCAGTAGCCTGCAGTACTTTTCAATCAGCTTAATCAGCTAAAATGCCACTGATATTTGTTTTTTTCTGGTTCACAAAATGTGCTCTAGTTCTGTTCCAAAACCCCTGAAGTAGCACAAATGTAGACCAAGAGACATAGAGATGGATTAACTCTGTGTCCATCTTTATTAAATGTGCTGTTTTATCTGTTGTTCTGATTGGCTCACTTTCTAGTTCTGATTTATCTCTGCAAGCCTCTTTCAGGACAAAGCAATTTAGACTTATTTTAAATTTACTAAACATAAGTTCTTGGGGCAGTTTTGTTGTTCGGCCCACAGACCATAGTCCTTTGAAAAATCTGGCCCGCTGTAAAATATAATTGAATAGCCCTGCGTTAGAGGATGGAGAGGACGCACCAGGTGAACCACTCCCTAGATTATAGAACACTGTTACTGCTGACTAGCTAAAGAAGGGCTTCTTCACACTATATCACTACATAAACATCAACAAATCAACATCATGTCTGTTGTTTATTAAATGAAGCGCAAGACTTTCAGTAAGAACATGTTCACCTTGAATCTGTGACACACTAAGGTCATGTTTATCAAATTTAAAATCAAAATGACCTCTTCAAGCAGAGATTGTGTGAAAAGGTGAGTTTTTGCACATCCTTTCCGTTGTCATCTGCCACTCTTAAAAACATCTGTATCTTGCAGTCTTCTAAACAAACCGTGAAAAATGAACTCTACCAAAATTACCCTTACAGAGAGTACTATGGCACATTCTTTTCACTGGGAGCCATCATTAGCCGATTGTCCTTTCTGACCGTAACACCTGCAAGAGAAAGCCGGAGTATAGAAGCGGGCCACGGGAGTGAAGTTGAAAGCAGAAGAGAATCTCTGCGCCTCTTACAGGGACGTGAAGTCAGAATTGTCATTAGGCTAATCAGCACTAAACTAATTGGGAGCCATGGACCCTCCCTATCTGCTAATGCTAACCCTAAACCCCGGCTCATATCTGGAAGGAAGGAGAAGAGCCGCCGCCGAGGAGAGGAGCGAGGGAGAGAGAGGTACAGAGAGAGAGAGAGAGATGCGGCCTAATTAAGAGTGTTGGGATTTATGCAAATGTGCTGATATGGTAATGTTAGCCTGCAGGCCGGAGAGAGAGAGAGAGAGAGAGAGAGAGAGAGAGAGAGAGAGAGAGAGAGAGAGAGGGAGAGAGAGAGAGAGAGAGAGAGAGAGAGAGAGAGAGAGAGGAGAGAGAGAGAGAGAGAGAGGGATGACAGCTGAGAGGAAGGTCACAGCCAATCACCATCTGACTCTGTGCACACACTGCCCCCTGGCCACTCTGCTGCAGCGCTCTCCCTGTCTGTCTGTCTCTCTCTCTTTCTGTCTGTATGTCTGTCTGTCTCTCCATTCCTGTTCCTCTTTCTCTCCACACCTTTTTTTGGCTCTCTCCTGCTCACACTCTCTATGACTCTTAGATCATCAAAGTGTCTTCTTTCTCTCTTCTGCCTCTGTCTCTCTCTCTCTGTCTCTCACTTTTTTGCCCCTCTGTTTTTCTTTCTCTCTCTTTTCTCCCTGTGTGTCTTTCTCTCCTCTGTCTCTCTCTTTCCTCTTCTTTCTTTCTCTCTCTGTCCTTTTCTTTCTTTCACTCCCTCCCTCTCTCTCTCTCTCTCTCTCTCTCTCTCTCTCTCTCTATATATATATATATATATATATCTTTCTCTGTCTGTTCATCTTTCTCTCCACACCTCTTTTCTTTTCACACTTCTTCTCTGAATCTCTTTCTCTCTCTGTGTCTCTCATTTTCTTTCTCTCTGTCGCTCTCTTTCTCTCTCTCTCGCTGTCAATCTGTCTCTTTCTTTCTCTCTGTCTCGTTCTCTCCCTTCCCCTCTCTCATGTCTCTTTCTGTCTCTCTCTCTTTCTCTTTCTTTCTCCGTCTCTCTCTGTCTCTCTCTCTCTCTTTCTTTCTCTCTGTCTTGTTCTCTCTCTTCCCCTCTCTCTGTCTCTCTCGTTCTCTCTCTGTCGCTCTCTCTCTCTCTCTCTCTCTCTCTCTCTCTCTCTTTATTTCTCTCTCTCTTTCTTTCTCTCTCTCTCTGTCTCAGCGGGGAACACCTTGGACAGTGGACAACTCATGGCAGAGTTAGACAGACAAATATTCACTCTCTCATTCACTCACAGTGATGCCCAGTGAACCTCTTCTCTACTTCAGTGGGAGTAATTGGCAGATTACTTACACTGCACAAAAAAGAAAACCTAACTTAAAATGACTTGAATTAAGCAGGATTATTGGACTTGGGTAACACTTTAAAGTACCACCCGCTAGTTAATAGGTAACTACGGGGGTACTTACTGGTACTTACTGGTACTTCTGGTGTTAGTACCAGTGGTAGTTACTGGTAACAACAGTGGTACTTGTAGTGGTACTTAGAGTCACAAGTACTGGTAACTAAAGTGACAGTTACCAGTATATTTAGTATTAACTACAGTGGTAGTTCACTGTCAGTTACTATAGTAATTGATAGCTAACTAACACTGACAGCGGGTCGTATTTTAAAGTGGACAAGGTGGTACTTCACTGTCAGTTACTATAGTAAACTCACTCCCTCAGGTATAGGAACCCACAAACAAACTGGGCCAAGGGGAGCGTTCCCTTTAGCTCAATGCGTTTGTCAGGTTGACCGGCGCGTGGGAGACCCGGGTTCGACTCCCGCTCAGGACATGTGTAAGACCATACCCGTTACACTATCAATTACTGTAGTAACTGACAGTGAAGTACCACCTTGTCCACTTTAAAGTATGATCCGCTGTCAGTGTTAGTTAGCTATCAATTACTGTAGTAACTGACAGTGAAGTACCACCTTGTCCACTTTAAAATACGACCCGCTGTCAGTGTTAATTAACAGTTAATTAATGCAGTAACTACCAGTGAAGTACCACTGTATTAAACTGTACAAGAAGACCAGCTGTCAGTGTTTTTTTTTTTTTTTTTTTTTGGAACTACTACCAACTTTTACTGTAATTTAGCTAGTGCTCAATACATTATTTACTAGTAACTACTGTTTAAAGCTCAACCAGCTGTAGTATGCAAATATTTTTTGGGGTTTATTGATAAACATTTTGTAAATTGTTAATGTGTTTCATATCTATTGTGGCTGTGAGCATAATAAAGAGGTGTCTCTTTGTATTAGATTGCCCAGTTTTTGATTTTTATCATAATCTGTATTATACGCAATATTTGCAGTAATAAACTTGTTTCATAACAGTCTTTACCTTGTTTGTGTAGCATCACAAATAGAACCACCAAGTACACAATTAAGTATCACTAGAGGTACCCGTATAAGTACCACTAATTACAAATGATGCCACCATAATCCCTAATTAGCACTCCACAAAAGTACCAGTTAACTATCACTATAATTAATACTTAACTAGCCGGTAACTGTCACTTTAGTGACCAGTACTTGTGACTGTAAGTACCACTACCAGTACCACTGTAGTTACCAGTAAGTACCACTGGTACTAACACCAGAAGTACCAGTAAGTACCCCCGTAGTTACCTATTAACTAGTGGGCGCTATTTTAGTAACTGTCAATTTAGTACTAGTAACTACCACTGTAGTTAATACTAAATATACTGGTAACTGTCACTTTAGTTACCAGTACTTGTGACTCTAAGTACCACTACAAGTACCACTGTAGTTACCAGTAACTACCACTGGTACTAACACCAGAAGTACCAGTAAGTACCAGTAAGTACCCCTGTAGTTACCTATTAACTAGCGGGTGGTACTTTAAAGTGTTACCGTTTTAAGTCATAATTGCTTGAATTAAGAAAAGATTTGTTTAAAGGGACTATACTCAATTTTTTTGCAACAAAATAACTTAAAAACAATTTCCCCCTAGCATTGATATCTTGTTAATGTGTCTATTCAGGTGGAAATTAGATCGCACACTTCTATCAATGTCTAATAAAATCCTGAACTTTTTCTGTTGTTTTAGCATAACTGTTGTTAGCATACAGACTCACCTTAGCTAGTAGTTGGGAAAAAACATTAAAATACATTTTGATGAACAATTCTGAAGCTCAGAATGCGTTAGCTAAATGAGTAAATCATGTAGACTGAATTAAGAAGTTTAAAAGGGAATATTTGTGTTTGTACATTTTCAGTTTGCAAAAATCAGGTAGTAGTAGAAGTGTTTATTTCGGTCATATGTACAAACATAATTCCAAAAATAATACCTGGACTTACAGAATGACCGAAAAGGTGTAGGCTGAAGCAAATGCTTGTTAGGCCTAACCTTTTTATCCTAACATTATGTTGTAAATGTAAGAAATACAATTAATTTAAACAGCCAAAAGGAAGAACTTACAACACACAAAGCATAACTTAGTCATTTTCTAGGACTCTGAAATATATCTACTGAGAGTTAAACGTTTAAATGTTCTTTTCAAGCAAAACAAAGTGTGACATAATTTAAGTTCATCTGTACAACTGTTCCAGAGATCAACACCTTTTACAGAAACACAAAACTTCATAGTGTTTGATCTAAATTTCTTTTTACTAAACATTTCTGTTCCTCTAAGACTAGTTCATATGAACTTTCTCTAATTTCAAACATTTTCTGTATTGATTTTTATAGGAGATTGCTTTTTATTTTATACATGAGTTTCAAGGTATAAAATCCACTAGATCATAGAATTTCAATAATTGTAGATTTACAAACAATGCATTAGTTGGCTCATTATATAAAGAAAAGGTGATTGTTCTTATTGCCTTTTTTGCAATATAAAGTTAGGTTTTGTGTTAGTTTTATATGTGTTTCCCCATATCTCTATGCAGTAAGTTATATAGGGCATAACTAGTGAATTATATATGATTATTAGACTGTTTCTATTTAACTTATATCTAGTTTTATAAATTACTGCTGTCACTTTAGATAATTTGTTTTTGTATTATTTATGTGTGTACAGTCCCTTTAAAAATGTACAGTCCCTTTAAAAGTCTTGTCACGAGAACTTGAAACTAGCATTTTCTGCGCCACAATAACGAGGTTAGTCACGTGTTCTTACTGCACTTGAAAAAAGAAATTTTTACCTTAAAAAAGCAAAAAATTTTTATTTTTTTGAAAGGCCTTTTTGCTGTGTAGCCAATTAGAGACACGCCACTCTTGTATAAAAAAACAACATGGCTGCATTGTACAAAAAAATAACTGGAAAAATATCAGGTGGATGTGAAAAACGTGGGAGATTTCTGCAAAATCAAAGAGCGAAGCAAAGAACAATTTTAATGTAAGGTGAGTGAAGTTAGATTTTGGTCTAAATGACAGATGACCAATCAGCTCCTTTGTTTCATCTGCGTCTCACAAATAAACTAATCTGATTGGCCGGTTCAGTGTGGCGTTGGTCTGAAACAAAGGTGAGCGGAGTGGTGACCAGACCCACTCTTTGCAGTCTGCTGAAGCCTGGGTTCTGGATCCCAGGCAAGATGAGTGTTCACGAACCTCCAAAGGTCCATGAACCCCTGGTTGGAAAACACCAATCTACATTTGTTTTGGTGGAAAAAAAAACAATCTTTACTAATTTGCAACTATAGGTTATGTAGCAGGTTTAAATCACTTCCTCAGTGCACTTACTCAATCACAGACCTTCAAAAACCACAATATTTTTTTTTTTTTACAAATGAATGATTTCCTGTCCAAACCTCCATCTCCAGAATGTGGCAGACCTCACATGGAGATAAAGAACAGCCATCTTAGATAAGTGTTAGCTCTTTATGATTCAACACAGTCACAGCTCCCAGGGCCATGTGGTCATATCAACACATCGCAGTGTAATCCAGTTAACAGAGTATCCCAAATGACTAAATTAATCAGAGAAACGCTATCTGCTCATCTCGCACGGCAACTTTGAAGTACGCACACATATACCAGCAAACAGAGGGCGTATTAGTGTCGGGCAATGAGGAAATGGCTTTACCTGTAACAATAATAGGCCCTAAAAGCCGTGAAGGGTCGAAGAGATTGGATCATTATTGGATTCACCCCAGAGGCTCAGAATCATCCCCCTTCTGCTGCCAAAAGATTTACACATAAGACAATATACAGAACAAAGCAGATCTATGTGTCGGTGTGAATAATGAGAGTGCTTTGTAGATCTCAGTGTGACGGCTGACAGGTGCTGCTCAGGAGGAAGTTTCAGTCAAACACAGGGATGCCAAGATTGAGTATTACAGTTACTGGAAATAAAAAGGAATCCCACGCTCTGACGACTTGCAGAAAGGGTGAAGTTTATTTACAGACGTTGAAGCAATGTTTGGGCTACTGCATGGGTCTGGATCAGGTGAAAGGTTTACTGAAGCTAAGAGGATGCCTCAAGTACAAGACGCATCAATGAAAAGTGATTCACAAAACAAGAACAATGAAATAGAAATAGAAAAATTCATTCACATACAGTATATAGCATTTGTGGTGTACATTACAAACAGTTAGACAGAAAAAACTGTCAGTTAAAATGTAATACTGTATGTGCACTTGTCACTCTCCAAAAAATGCCATATAAAGTAGTGCATAAGATAATAAAGTTAAATAGACCATTAAGGCTCTTGGAAGTCAGTGTCTGCAGGTCTTTATCGAGTTGACTTCATTGTCAGACGACCAGTCTGACAATTTTTGCCATTATTCATTTCATATGATACTTTCCCTCAAATTTGTAAGAAAAATATTCGCGTGACAAAAACATTTAGAAACATTTGATTTACTAATGATTGTAATTAACAGATTTAGATTTGCTTCTATAGTTTTCTTTTTTAAAAGGCTAAAATATAGAAATGTGCTTTTTAAAAGGTATGTTAGGATATGACAACAATTAATGTATTTTATTTATTATTGTTAGTAGTAGTAGTAACAGTAGCAGTAGTAGTAGTAGTAAAAGTAGTAGTAGTAATACTAATAGTAGGAGTAGTAATAGTAGTAGTAGTAGTAGTAGTAGTGATAGTAGCAGAAACAGCAGTAGTACTAGTAGTAGTAATGTAATACTAATAGTAGGAGTAGTAATAGTAGTAGCAGTAGCAGCAGCAGCAGTAATAGAGCAGTAGTAGGCTACTAGTAGTAGTAATACTAATAGTAGGAGTAGTAATAGTAGTAGTAGTAGTAATAGTAGCAGAAACAGCAGTAGTACTAGTAGTAGTAATACTAATAGTAGGAGTAGTAATAGTAGTAGCAGCATCAGCAGTAATAGCAGCAGTAGTAGTAGAAGTAGTAACAGAAACAGCAGTAGTACTAGTAGTAGTAATACTAATAGTAGGAGTAGTAATAGTAGTAGCAGCAGCAGCAGTAATAGCAGCAGTAGTAGTAGTAGTAGTAACAGAAACAGCAGTAGTACTAGTAATTGCTGGGTTTCAGATGACGTCACGGAAACAGCTCAAAATGCGATTGGGGCAGGAAGTTAACGCCGGAATCTCATGTATTTTCCCATAGACGTTAGCATTAGCCCGAAATAAATTAAAGTTACGAATAATTGTGAGAGTGTCAGCTGGAACAAACCCACCGACCACATTTAGGAGGTAAGAGCCTCGTTAAGTTATTTTTGAGTTTAGAAGCGTTGTGAGATTTTTTAAATTAATAATTAGCCGCGTTTAGAACTGCATTTCACCACAGAGCGTGTAATACGTATGTGTAACAGTATTTAACGTGTCTGTTGTGGAGTGTTACTGAAGTGGGAAAGTCGTGAATGTAAGAAGAATCACAAGAAAGAGGCAGTGCTTCAGATCCACAGTTTATGTTTAGTTAGAATTCTGCCTCAAAACAGCCATTTAACTGTATGTGACCTTATCACAGCGGTATTACTACGCCACAAAATAGTTCCTCACAAACACATATCACTCTTTTATGAAGGCATAGTACACATTAATAAACAAAAATAGGGCTCCTCCTTATATACTATATGTACTGTCTATGTGTTTCACTCACTGTTCATTCAACAGCCCTAATTCTGTGGGTCTTGTTGTGCTAACCTGTCTAATGAGAGACAGTTTTTCTGCGTTCGTATTAAGCTGCTACCTACCTAAGCAAAAACAAGACGACTGCCATTTAGAGCTTCCTTGGATCCTAAGTGTTTGACCCGATCAGAAACAAAATAATGGTAAACTTCAAGTCTT
Organism: Mugilogobius chulae; assembly: GCA_038363315.1. Taxonomy (NCBI): domain Eukaryota; kingdom Metazoa; phylum Chordata; class Actinopteri; order Gobiiformes; family Gobiidae; genus Mugilogobius; species Mugilogobius chulae. The sequence goes on from CM076405.1 coordinate 6,523,626, forward strand.
TTGAAGGCTTCATTTGGCTCAGTGTAGAAGTTGTCTGCCTCATTGCAGGTAAATCCTCCAGAATGTATGAAAAGTCCGTCTTTTTCAAACTGCAGGGTCATATCCGATATGTACAGTCATTTTTTCCTGATATCGTGTTTGTGTTAGTCCATTTAAGGCTTTGAAGTACTCTTTGTCGTTCACTGCGCTGTGTTTTGAATGGGAGCAAAGCACTCCTTGCCCCAATCTAGAGTTCGCGCGTCCCCGAGCTCACGTGAGTGAAACCCAGCAATACTAGTAGTAGGAGTAGTAATAGTAGTAGCAGCAGCAGCAGAAGTAGTAGTAGTAGTAGCAGTAGTAGTAGAAGTAGTGGTAGTAGTACTACTAATTTTTTATTTTCATTTATTTGTTTTTGGCCAATGCCAACATGTGACCTCCTGCTGTAATCAACTGGAATTTTAAATCCACAACAAGGCTCTCACAACCACAAAAATATTTTCACCATCACATTTTTGCAACTAAAATGTATTCATCTGTGAAATAAAAAAAAAATTCTAAATAAGTATGATTATTCTTTGACACGTTGAATGATGCTTGAGTTTAGTATGACAGGGTGAATGACACTTGTGTTTGAAATGACAGGATGAATGACACTTGTGTTTGATGAAGGTGAATGACTTGTGTTAGTTGACGGATGAATGACACTTGTGTTTAGTATGAAGGGTGAATGACACTTTTGTTTAGTAGACAGGGTGAATGACTTGTGTTTAGTATGACAGAGTGAATGAGGCTTGTGTTTAGTGTAATAGTTTGAATGACACTTGTGTTTAGTGTGAAAGGGTGACACTTGTGTTTAGTGTGACAGGGTGAATGCCACTTGTGTTTAGTATGACAGGGTGATTGACACTTGTGTTTAGTGTGACAGGGTGAAAGACACTTGTGTTTACTATGACAGGGTGAATGACACTTGTGTTTTATTATAGCAGGGTGAATGACATTGTGTTTAGTGTAACAGGGTGAATGGACTTGTGTTTAGTATGACAGGGTGAATGACACTTTTGTTTAGTGTGACAGGGTGAATGGCACTTGTTTTTAGTGAACAGGGTGAATGGCACTTGTGTTTAGTGTGACAGGGTGAATGGACTTGTGTTTAGTGTAACAGGGCGAATGACACTTGTGTTTAGTGTACAGGCGGATGCACTTGTGTTTAGTATGACAGGGTGAATGACACTTGTGTTTAGTATGAACAGGGTGAATGACACTTGTGTTTAGTGTGACAGGGGTGGAAGACAACTTGTGTTTAGTATGAGGGGGTTTAATGACACTTGTGTTTAGTGTGACAGGGTGAATGACACTTGTGTTTAGTGTAACAGGGTGAATGACACTTGTGTTTAGTATGACAGGGTGAATGAACTTGTGTTTAGTATGACAGGGTGAATGACACTTGTGTTTAGTGTAACAGGGGCGAATGACACTTGTGTTTAGTATGACAGGGTGATGACACTTTTGTTTAGTGTGACAGGGTGAATGGCACTTGTGTTTAGTATGACAGGGTGAATGACACTTGTGTTTAGTATGACAGGGTGAATGCCACTTGTGTTTAGTAAGACAGGGTGAATGACACTTGTGTTTAGTATGACAGGGTGAATGAACTTGTGTTTAGTGTGATAGGGTGAAGGACAATTGTGTTTAGTAATGAAACGGGGGTTTATGACACTTGTGTTTAGTGTGACAGGGTGAATGAACTTGTGTTTAGTGACAGGGTGAATGGCACTTGTGTTTAGTATGACAGGGTGAATGACTGTTGTGTTTAGTTTGACAGGGTGAATTACACTTGTGTTTAGTGTGACAGGGTGAATGACTGTTGTGTTTAGTATGACAGGGTGAATGACACTTGTGTTTAGTATGACAGGGTGAATGACACTTGTGTTTAGTGTAACAGGGCGAATGACACTTGTGTTTAGTATGACAGGGTGAATGACACTTTGTTTAGTGTGACAGGGTGAATGACACTTGTGTTTAGTATGACAGGGTGAATGACACTTGTGTTTAGTATGACAGGGTGATGCCACTTGTGTTTAGTATGACAGGGTGAATGACACTTGTGTTTACTATGATAGGGTGAATGACTGTGTTTAGTATGACAGGGTGAACGACTGTTGTGTTTAGTGTAATAGTGAATGACACTTGTGTTTAGTATGACAGGGTGAATGACACTTTGTTTGTATGGTGAATGACACTTGTGTTTAGTATGACAGGGTGAATGACACTTGTGTTTAGTACGACAGGGTGAATGACACTTGTGTTTAGTGTGACAGGGTGAATGACGCTTGAGTTTAGTATGACAGGGTGAATGACACTTGTGTTTAGTATGGCAGGGTGAATGACACTTGTGTTTAGTGTGACAGGGTGAAGACACATGTGTTTAGTATGGCAGGGTGAATGACACTTGTGTTTAGTATGACAGGGTGAATGACACTTTGTTTAGTGTGACAGGGTGAATGACACTTGTGTTTAGTATGACAGGGTGAATGACACTTGTGTTTAGTATGACAGGGTGAATGACACTTGTGTTTAGTATGACAGGGTGAATGACACTTGTGTTTAGTGTGACAGGGTGAATGATACTTGTGTTTAGTATGACAGGGTGAATGACACTGTGTTTAGTGTGACAGGGTGAAACACTTGTGTTTAGTATGACAGGGTGAATGACACTTGTGTTTAGTATGACAGGGTGAATGACACTGTGTTTAGTATGACAGGGTGAATGACACTTGTGTTTAGTGTGACAGGGTGAATGACACTTGTATTTAGTATGACAGGGTGAACGACACTTGTGTTAGTATGACAGGGTGAATGACACTTGTGTTTAGTACGACAGGGTGAATGACACTTGTGTTTAGTGTGACGTGTGTTAGTGTAACAGGGTGAATGACACTTGTGTTTAGTATGACATGGTGAATGACACTTGTGTTTATTATGACAGGGTGAATGACACTTGTGTTTAGTAGACAGGGTGAATGACACTTGTGTTTATTATGACAGGGTGAATGACACTTGTGTTTAGTGTGACAGGGTGAAGGACACTTGTGTTTAGTATGACAGGGTGAATGACACTTTTGTTTCGTATGACAGGGTTAATGACACTTGTGTTTAGTACGACAGGGTGAATGACACTTGTGTTTAGTGTGACAGGGTGAATGACACTTTTGTTTAGTATGACAGGGAATGACACTTGTGTTTAGTGTGACAGGGTGAATGACATTGTGTTTAGTATGACAGGGTGAATGACTGATGTGTTTAGTATGACAGGGTGAATGACACTTGTGTTTAGTGACAGGGTGAAGACAATTGTGTTTAGTATGACAGGGTGAATGACACTTGTGTTTAGTGTGACAGGGTGAATGACACTTGTGTTTAGTATGACAGGGTGAATGACTTGTGTTTAGTATGACAGGGTGAATGACACTTGTGTTTAGTACGACAGGATGAATGACACTTGTGTTTAGTGTAACAGGGTGAATGACGCTTGAGTTTAGTATGACAGGGTGAATGACTCTTGTGTTTAGTATGACAGGGTGAATGACACTTGTGTTTAGTATGACAGGGTGACGGACTCTTGTGTTTAGTATGACAGGGTGAATGACACTTGTGTTTAGTATGGTGAATGACACTTGTGTTTAGTGTGACAGGGTGAATGACACTTGTGTTTAGTATGACAGGGTGAATGATACTTGTGTTTAGTATGACAGGGTGAATGACACTTGTGTTTAGTGACAGGGTGAATGACACTTGTGTTTAGTTTGACGTGTGTTTAGTGTCAGGGTGAATGACACTTGTGTTTAGTATGACAGGGTGAATGACACTTGTGTTTAGTATGACAGGTGAATGACACTTGTGTTTAGTATGACAGGGTGAATGACACTTGTGTTTAGTGTGACAGGGTGAATGACACTTGTTTAGTATGACAGGGTGAATGACACTTGTGTTTAGTATGACAGGGTGAATGACACTTGTGTTTAGTATGACAGGGTGAATGACACTTGTGTTTAGTATGACAGGGTGAATGACACTTGTGTTTAGTGTGACAGGTGAATGACACTTGTGTTTAGTATGACAGGGTGAATGACACTTGTGTTTAGTGTGACAGGGTGAATGACACTTGTGTTTAGTATGACAGGGTGAATGACACTTGTGTTTAGTGTGACAGGGTGAATGACACTTGTGTTTAGTATGACAGGGTGAATGACACTTGTGTTTAGTGTGACAGGGTGAATGACACTTGTGTTTAGTATGACAGGGTGAATGACACTTGTGTTTAGTATGACAGGGTGAATGACACTTGTGTTTAGTATGACAGGGTGAATGACACTTGTGTTTAGTGACAGGGTGAATGACACTTGTGTTTAGTATGACAGGGTGAATGACACTTGTGTTTAGTATGACAGGGTGAATGACACTTGTGTTTAGTGTGACAGGGTGAATGACACTTGTGTTTAGTGTGACAGGGTGAATGACACTTGTGTTTAGTATGACAGGGTGAATGACACTTGTGTTTAGTGTGACAGGGTGAATGACACTTGTGTTTAGTATGACAGGGTGAAGACACTTGTGTTTAGTGTGACAGGGTGAATGACACTTGTGTTTAGTATGACAGGGTGAATGACACTTGTGTTTAGTGTGACAGGGTGAATGAACTTGTGTTTAGTATGACAGGGTGAATGACACTTGTGTTTAGTGTGACAGGGTGAATGACACTTGAGTTTAGTATGACAGGGTGAATGACACTTGTGTTTAGTGTGACAGGGTGAATGACACTTGTGTTTAGTATGACAGGGTGAATGACACTTGTGTTTAGTATGACAGGGTGAATGACACTTGTGTTTAGTATACAGGGTGAATGACACTTGTGTTTAGTATGACAGGGTGAATGACACTTGTGTTTAGTATGACAGGGTGAATGACACTTGTGTTTAGTGTGACAGGGTGAATGACACTTGTGTTTAGTATGACAGGGTGAATGACACTTGTGTTTAGTATGACAGGGTGAATGACACTTGTGTTTAGTGTGACAGGGTGAATGACACTTGTGTTTAGTGTGACAGGGTGAATGACACTTGTGTTTAGTATGACAGGGTGAATGACACTTGTGTTTAGTGTGACAGGGTGAATGACACTTGTGTTTAGTATGACAGGGTGAAGACACTTGTGTTTAGTTGACAGGGTGAATGACACTTGTGTTTAGTATGACAGGGTGAATGACACTTGGGTGTGAAGGTGATGACTGTGTTAGTGTGACAGGGTGAATGACACTTGGTTAGTATGACAGGGTGAAAGACACTTGTGTTTAGTGTGACAGGGTTAATGACATGTGTTTAGTATGACAGGGTGAATGACACTTGTGTTAGTGTGACAGGTGAATGACACTTGTGTTTAGTATGACAGGATGAAAAACACTTGTGTTTAGTGTAACAGGGTGAAGAACAGGGTGTGTAGGTCCAGAGCTAACAGCAGACTGAACAGTGACCTAGCTAAGGCTGTTAGCATGTGTGATTAAACAGGAGTAGAACCAGGTGGCTTTGAGCTCAGCATCACAAACCTCCATTCAAATAATGAAAGCAATAAAAGCAACAACAACAAACAACAATAATAAAAGCTTTGGAAAACATTTTATAAACCATCAGCAGCCAATTAGAGTGCAGCAGTGTGGTGTGCACGGTGTGTGTGGTATGTGTGAGCGTGTGCACTGTGTGTTGGGCATTAGAGCGGCAGGCCCAGCCCGGCTCTGCCCCGCAGGCCCGACCTTCTAATCATTATCTGTCTGTCTTATTACGCTCCAAACCGGGCCACTCTTAAATAAAATATGCAAAGGTTTCTTAAATGATGACCCGAGGCTTGCGCGCGCCGCGCTGCTCTACATGCTGTTAATCTGAGAAATGCAAATTCCCTTCATCTCGCACTCGCCTTTATTAACTTTTTTGAATTTAAAATTCCACGAAACAATGAGTTCTGTCAGCTTCTGAAATGATATTTTCTCTGCTCTTTTTATGTGCGCACGGAAGCGAGTTTAGAGCATGAAATTACCAGGGAAATATGAGCGGTTTCATCTCTCTCGCACAATTTAATTGGCTGCTTTGCAATTATTAGTTTGCTGCTAAGTTTTTATACTTTACTGTTACTGTTTCCTTAAAGTGGCAGATCACAACAAGGTTTTATTTTGGAGTGTGTGCACCTGCAGTTCTGCTCTCTTGGCTCTGATTGGACGATGCTTCCATGTGATTTGCAGTGATTTCCTTGCACTGCGCGGCTGAGGAAACCTGTCTTTGTGAGTCTGGAGGAGATTTCACACACTGTGGGGATGTCCAATGCTGCTCTTTCTCTTCCTCCTGCTCTTTTCTCCTCTGTGTTATTCTCATTCACACAGATTCACTCTGCTTCACTGGCCTCATTCCACTCACATTCTCTGCTTCAGGATCAAACACTGAACTTATGACTCTTTCACTTCTTAAACCAACAACACTCCGAACAAGTTCACTCAACTGTTGTATGTGGAACAGAAAAGTCAAGTTAGAGAGATTCAAAAGTGCTCTTCTTTATTTACCTCTGCCTGATGAGCGTGGTGTCAATATTGAAACTGGAGAAGCAGATTGTTACATTAGACATTTAATTAAAATTATTATATGTTTTAGTTACAGTAAAATGCATATTATTCCAGTTTGTTCATCATATATTTAGTTAGACACATTATAAGATCAGTTTAGCTCAGGTCAGTTCAATCAGATGAAAAAGATTTGCTTCAAGACAAGACAGTTTGATGTAAGAGAGTAACTGACATAAACCAGGACCAACCCTGGATAAGCCTCCTCACGAAACAAAAATATATTTCACAATATATTAAATGACAATATATTTCATGAGAATTCATTCATTGTGAAATTTTCATAGCAATATAAATGTACATTTTGTAATAATATATTTTATATGGAAGTAATATTTTCATTAGCCTATATATAAATACTGCAATTATTGCCACTTTCGTATATTGAATAAATGTATAAATATACTCTGGAATAAATTGCTATAAATATTAAAATATATCCTTCATTATACAAGATTAAATATTGTTCTATATATTGAAATATACAGTATTTCATAATCTATAGGATTATATATTGTAAGAAGCATTATAAATATGTGGCATAATATACTTTATTATATGCATAATACATTCAAATATGGTCATATATTAAATACATATATAAATATACTTTGCAATACATATATCTTACATTATATAACATTATATATGTAAACTATGACAGTTTGCATCATATATTTCAAAATATTTTGAACAATGCATCAATCTACTACCATCAAATGAGAGGTTTATTTCAAAACCAAAAGTGAAATGTGAGACTCAGTTCAAACTCAGACAGCAGACACACAGTTAGCTAAGTCCTTAGCAAATGTCCACAGTAAATGTCCATTGTGCTTGTCCATGTGTCTGGATTCGTCCTGTTCACACCAGACTGTCCTGTTGTCTGCATTAGTAACTTTACACTATAAACTTCTGAAAGTAACTTAACGGATCTATCCAAACATATGGGGCATTGGTAGCTTTAGCATTAGCTCGCTGTTAGCGCATTAGCTTTTAGCGGCTGCTTCAGTCTATTTGGACACTTGGCTTTCATCCAGCGGTGTGTCCAGGGTTCACTCAGGGCCGTCGGGCTCCGCGATGTCCCGTTGAGTCTGAAAAAGAGGGATGAATAATCCAACCGCAAATGTCCGTTCCACTAAGAAGTCAGACCTGGCCGTGGTCCGCACGGTGCCATATTGTTTACACCGGTCTAGAAGAACACTATACATACAGTATATGCCATATAATGTATGTTAAAATATATGAGACGTTTTATCATATCTTGAAATATATTTTTTAATGTATTGCAATATAAATTCTAGTATACTGCAATATATTTTTGTTTCGTAAGGGCAGGACCAGACCAGGACATAAACCAGAGTATAACTGCACTAAACGCAGACAAAAGCTGACTTAAATCAGAACTACAAGGTTTAAATGTGGTCTAAACCAGGGGTGTCAAACTCATTTTGGTCTGTGGGCCGCATACAGTTATATGTGGTTCAAGTGGGCCGGCGTACAAAAATCACGACATAAATTTGAAAATATAAAAAAAAATGTATAGATAAAAATGTGCTAAAAACAAGTGCAATACAGAACAAAAGACATTTTCTTCAATAAAAAATGTAGTAATAAGCTGAGGCTTAAGTAATTCAAGTTGTGCAATAAACATCACAATAGTTAACAAAATATGTGCAAAAAAAGCTCAAACAATGTTTGTCATGTCTCACAGCAGAGCTCAGAGCAGAACAGATGGAAGACATGAGCTTGGACTATTTTAACAATATAGCTTTGAACAATAAAGAAAACATCTGTAAGAAATGTTCCAGCCAGGTCACATCAATGACAGAAATCACAGCCAAGTTAGACCTCCAGTTTAACCAGGAAAACAAGACTCTTATGGCAACTTGCTGATCAAGTCAACACCTTAATAAAACAGTAACTACGTGATTCATTTTCACAGACTTGCAGCACAATTCCTCTTGGTGCAATACACAGTGAAATGTCCAAAAATCACCTCCTCCTGCGGCTGAAACTCTCTGCCTGAACAACGCCACAACACCTGACTTTTCCCGAGCATCAAGGGTTCTCCTGCGTAACATTCAAACTCTCATCAACGCCACAGGTAGCCTAAATACTGCCAGTTGTGCGACATCTGTAACGTCAGTGCTCTCATCCACGACTAAATCTGGTGCCAACTCTGAAATCCTCTCTGTCACACAAGTCCTCGACAGGCTGATGTTAGTGAATGTCGTTTATGAGGACACACAACTTCTGCAGCCTTACGTATGTAACTTTTCACAAACTCACAGAAGCGCCGCATCGCGCCGCACAGCGGTGCGTCACGATGAAAAATAAATAAATAAAATTATATTTTATTAAAAATGGGGCGCGGGCCGGATGAAAAGGCTATTTGGGTCAGATGTGGCCTGCGGGCCGTATGCTTGACACCCCTGGTCTAAACCATATTAAACTAAAACTAAAACTGGGATGAAAAAGGTCTAGACTAGTACAGCCTAATGAAACTAGAACTATACCAGGACTGAGACTATATTAAAGCAGAATTAGAAAAGAGACTAAAGTTGAACCAAACCAACTGGACTAATCTAGGACTAGGCCGGAACTAAAACTGAACTAAACCAGGTCTAAAAATATACTAAAACTAAACAAGCATAAACTAGCACTAAAACTGGACTAAACAAGGTCTAGACTAGGATTAAAACTACATTAAAGCAGAATGAGGCTAGAATTAGATTGAACTAGGTCACAACTAGACAAACTAAGACTGGACTAAACCTGGATTAGACCAGAATTTAAAATGAACTAAACCAGGACTAAAAATGGACTAAACTAGGACTAAAAGTGGACTAAACCAGGATTAGACCAGGACTAAAACTGGACTAAATGAGGACTAGACCAGATCTAAAACTGGAATAAACCAAGACTAAATCAGTTCTAAATCTACTTGGACTACAGCCGGACTCAAACTGGACTAGACCAGGACGAAACCAGGACTAGGGTTAAAGTCAAAAAGTCTGATTTTAAACACCAAACCAGAAGTAAGAAATATACTGTATCATAACTTATCATATTATCCTGTAAATAAAGATGTGTTTTTTGTCTGCACTGACCAGAAGTGTAGAAGAACAGAGCATTGGAATCCTGCTGGGAATAAAGTGACTATCCAAAAGCACCGAGCAGATCCTAATTAAAATTCAGAGTTTGCCTGAGGACGGAGACTTTGTGAGAATCTGAAACTTTGTCTACAATCTCCATCACCTTTGGCTATGTCCTTGTGTCGATGTGGACTCCTGCAAAAAACAGATTTTTCACAATTTGTAGAATCAGAGTTCTTGTTTTCACTCAAGGACTTTGGAAATATCAGGTTTATTTAATGCACAATATGAATATGGGTTTGTTTATGTAAAAGAAAAAAACAATCATATGTATTTATTATAACGCAAAAAGATACAAAAAAACAAAACAAAACAATAAAACCAGCCAAATCAAAGTAAAACTACAGAATATTTATCTCAATTATAATAAAATTGCTAACTTGTGGCAGCAAGTGAAGTCTGACTGTTTAGAGATTTGAGCTTGAATCAAATTTGTTATGGCTTCTAATTTTATCATTAGCTGAAAGTCAAATAGCCATCCTTTGGGCGTCCGTTTCTTGACTCACACATCATCACATCAATTTACAAAAACTCACGTAGTCCGTTGTGCGTTTAATTCTTTTCTTTTCTTTTCTGGAGCAAGATTTGTGTCGTTTGTAGTGCGGTCAAAGACCGTGTGGGTCACCCTCCAACAGGGAACAATAAGTCTCCCCACGCACCTGTATCCCCAATGAACCTAGATTTTTTGACCCCACCCCTTTCGCTGGAGTCAATGCGTCATAATATGAAATAAATAAGCTTAGACTTAAAAATTTTCAATAATTAGAAATAATCAAATTCATAAACATCATTTTAATTAATAGAGTTAAAGAAGAATAAATAGGATTACATAATTTAATAATAAACTAAGAATGCTTCTGGTGAAACTAAAATATGGCTTTAACAAAATTAGTGAAAAACCTTTTTGTTACTCTGTTGGCAAATACTTTGGCTTGAATGAAAAACAGAGACAGACACCTTGAAACAAGTCAACTCATGTAAGTAAAAGCACCTGAATCAATCTCTGGAACAGTCTTGGTGCTGATGCCCATGTGTGTGCATATGACTCAAGTTTTAACCGCAGTCTCTATTTCTTTGAAAATAAAGGAATCGTACGTGAGATTCTGATTGGAGATAAACACAACCTCTATGTGTCACAGATACAAGGTCAACATGACTGAAATGTATTGTAAATCTGACTCATTTTTCATTAAAAAAACAAACAAACAAAAAAAAACAATGGACCTGTTTGTTGATGTTTGCATTCAGTGTTTTGGTTCTCAACAGGATTATCCCAATCAGAAAACAGAATGAGCCTCAAGTGACATCACTAACCCTACCCTAACCCTCTCTCCGTTGCGTCGCCAGTTGGGTTTCTTAAAGGGCTTTTCCATTAGTACTTTCTTGGCCCTGCTCTACTCGACTCAACTCTACGTGCTTCTACCCGGCTTAGCCCCCACTCCCCAAATCAGGACGTGTTCTTGTCTCTGCGTGTAGGTGTGCGCGCCCAGATGCAAGCTCATAGAAAACAACGGAGCGTTTCAATGCGCATCAGCTTTAATTAAAGATAATCAGACCGTTCACTCTGCAGTGATTCATAAGCTCAATATAAACAAATATCCACCACCGCATTGACCAGTAGAGTGAAGCTTTCATGTAAACACGTTCACTGACTCACCCCTTCTTCACGTCCTTCCACGTCTGTCTAAAGTCCTGCTCTGGTCCCATGTACAATCACAAGTCAGCTGTCCCATTGTCCTCCTGCATTATAATCTCCTGCTTTAAAACTTGTGCATCGGATGTCCATCTCTGTTTACTGCGTGAAGCAGGGGCAGCACAGAGAACATGCACGTGCCTACAAATAAGCCGAGGGCTACGTACACACTCATAGAACTGCACTTTTATGTATATAGCGGATAGGGACAAGGGACTCGTTTTTTATGTAATTGTGTTTTTTTTGCTACAGAGAGTACGAAATGTAGAAGCAGTTTGGTGCTATCGGCAGCTAGCTTAGCGGCGACTCACGTTAGCGTAAGGCATGGCGTACTGTAACAAAACAAACCAGTGGCACTTGTGTGACGCAACATGCGACGTGCGTGACGTCAGGTTTAGTATCTACTCTTGTGGCTTTGGCCCTGGGTAAAGCAGGAACTAAAAAGTACCTGGTCGGAGGGATCAGCCCCAAATGGAAAAGCTCCGCACCAGGGCTGAGTCTCTCCGAGTAGAGAGAGTAGAGTAGAGTAGAGTAGAGTCATGTTCATGACCATGAGTCGGGAACATGTTTGAGTTTAAACAGGACACAGACACAACTGTCTGTGATAGGCTCAGGCACTTGTTTTCCACTCAGTTCTCATGAAGCTCCACCCACACTGTGTTGAAATGTTATACTTGGGAACAAACCATGACAGTCAGGTATCAGAGAAAGTGACTGCCTAGGATTTAGAGTAAAACACATTCCTGTTCTGATCTTCAGTGTGGTTCATTTCATTCCAAGTTCATCTGTGATTGTAAAACCTCTGGACTGGTTTAAGCTACAATACACTTAAATATGATTGAATTTGTCTAAGGCGGTGTTTTCCCAGCCAGGGGTACGTGGACTCTCGGGGGTACACAGGCCCTCACCAGGGGGCACTTGGAATGATTCAGACTTTAATAGAAAGTGTATTTTTTAATAATGATTTTCTAATACTTTTGAAGCATTTTAAGCCAGCGTTTCATAAAACAAGAAAATACAAGACCAGCAATTGTCAGTTTTCTACTATAAAACCCATTTGTTTACAGGAAAGCACAAGTTAGGGGGATACTCGGTGTGTGGAGCAAAATTTAGAGGGTACTTGGGACACAAACGCGTGGGAACCACTGGTCTAAAGCAATAACATTACTACACAAAGTTTCAACATCAAACATTAGCTGTAGATGCAAAATGAAACCATTTGCAGACTGAAAGTTGTGAAGTTGCATGGAGTTTAAAAAACACACCTAATTACACTTCCTGTATTACCACTTACTGACATCACAAGATGGAACAGCGTGTTTTCAGATTGACCACAGAAGCCACACTTTATAATAGGCTGGTGTTAAACAAAAGCACACTGTTCTTCCAGCTGTGTTTTTGATGAAGAAACAACATTAGAACATGTGTAATCTGATCTGTGAAAGAGGAAGATGATGAAACGCTAACACCACCAGGATCTCATTATCCGTGTGTACTCGCTCTGCAATTGTTTCATTCCAGCTTCCACACTCCTCCTCTGTCATCAATCTATCCTCTCCTATTGTCCTTCAAAGTACTTCATCCACCTCCGCTGATTACACACAACACTGGCTTTTTACTATGTAGAGCGAGGCCGGCCCACTTCATTGTTTTTATACTTTTTTTAACTGAAAATATTTCTGTTCATACGTTTATGTAATCTATTTTATTGGAAGCAGGTTAATGTTTAATTTATGAAGAAAATAGACAAAATGTTCATCATCTAAAGCACTGGTCCCCAACCTTTTTCTTGTAAGGACCGGTATTTTCCAGGGAGCGATCGAGGTTGAGTAGCACAAATAACATAAAATGCATACGATTGATTATTGTGTGTTTTTTTAGCTCTAATTGCTTGAAGTTTTTTTGGTTAAGTGGCACAATATTATCTTAGTAAAGCACAAGAAAGTAGTAATAACTTTAAATAAATAAATTTTAAAAGATTCTCTTGGGCCTAGTAGCAGATGGCTTGCGGACCCGTTATAGGCCCGGACCGGTGGTTGGAGAGCCCTGATCTAAAGTATTTTGACCAATTAATGCGTCTTTTTAAAATTCTTAACTTCTATGTATTTCGTACAATATGTAGTATATATCCTCTCTAACTCTCAGCCCTCTACTTCCCACTGTTCCCTCTCTTGTGCTGAACCAAGCCCCGGTGATGAAAGATGGCCGCCGCTTTACGTCAATGGCTGCGCTCAGTGGCGCATTGTAACGAGTTAGCTAGCTTGAATTCAGCTAACCTCCGGCCACTGAACATGTGCAGTTGTTCTTTTTCTCATGCTGACGTACGTCAGTTGTGCAGGCTCGCGTAACACGTGACCTACGTTGTCCAATCAGAGCGGGAGCTTACTAGAGCTAAAGATTAAAAAGTTATTTTTTATTAAACGAAGACTTTTGAGTCGGGAAAAGATTTGTCAACAAAGTCCAACCTTTTTGAAGAGTGTAAGTGTGTGTGAGGCGAGCAGCAGCAGTTTGTGATTACATTGTGCTCTATGGACAGATACTTTCTGGACTGAGAGGATTTTCCCGCTGCAGAACCAACGGAGCGACCACTACCTCAACTCCAGACGGTGTTAAGCCAGCAATGTCCTATCTATATAGATATTTCATTAGATCCATGTGCTGAACATTATTTTTAAACAGAAATACTAAAGCCTGAAGTTTTTGTCAGGACAAAAGCCTCATGTTTTATGAGACTCTGTGGACTGTACGAATAAACCTGCAGACGTATAAGTTCATCAACTGTTTGTGGTTGAAAAATGCTTTCAGATCCTCTACACTGGTTAATTACAGATACACAATGACAAACGTTTTCTATGTATTTGACGTGAAGTTCTTATAAATTACATCCAACAAATATGTAAATGACTACATTTGCTATAGCGTTAATTGGGAACATTCTGTCTAGAACAGCAACACTAGAGGGCGTACTTTTATCACGACACAAAAACTGGCGTATTTTGACCACAAGTTCACAGCTATTTTTAGTACTTATGTTACACCGTGTATTTAGCACGATATGAAAAAGAGTAAAATGACACGAGATTTCACAGCATCAAAAAAACACGAGTTTTGGTCTTGTCCACATGGAGACGTTTTCTTTCAGGTGAAACAGGTAAGTTCAGGTATAAAATTACTAAAATGGGTAAGATTAGATGTAGGGCTTGAGGCAGATTAAGATTAGAATCAGGATTTCATTAATATTCATAAATAAGAACACGTCTTAACAAACACCATAGAAATGAATGGGGACTGTGATGCGTACTATAATTACACAAAACAGCTACAACTAAATCAATCAAGAAAAAAGCTATATAAATATTACCACTTACCACTAGTGTGCCATGCACTGTTTGAAAATGTCATATAAGAACATTTGTTCAGAATGTACAAGAGTACGTTTTTATTTTAAATGTCAAATTCTATGTTAACATAGACGTCCTTATTAAATGTACAAAATGTGCTTATGTCATCATTCTGCAAAATTTGATTCTAAATCCCTTTGCAAAACTAATAATAGCACAGGTAGAGACTGGGGATGCTTAAAAGGAACCCCGAATATTTACATAAATAGATCAAAAATACTTTGCGTATAGGTATACTTACTAAAAAGTAGAACTTAAAGTAAACAAATTCGCCGTTTGACGTAAAATTGTCATGTTTACAACAACTTCCTGATATTACGGGCGCCGCCATCTTGAGGTGATGACGTAGATCGTGTGCGCACTGGCGCAGTGAGCGTCAGTCGTGAGACGCACACAACAGCTGCAACAGTTGCAACAGTTGCCGTTGATCTGGTTAACAGGAGCGTCAGTAGTTGACACATTGTAAAATGGTACAATGTGTGCAGTGGTTAAAGTGGGATTTGGGAGGTGGGGGAACTCTATTTAGGGTCTGCATAAGCAGGATTTTGAACAAACCGGAAATCCAAAAGGATTTGATTAAAAGTAAATTAGTCTTTTTTTTATATTGTCACTTATATATTTGCTATTGGAGGTTGCAGAAGAGAGAAATTCTCTGATGTGTCTTGACATCTGAGCAGCTGGAATCAGGCTACTCTTTAAAAAAGGGTGGGGTCTGGGGAATTTTGAAAAAATCAATGCAATTGTCCTGCATATTTGGTGAGTTTTAGATGTGACGATACTTTTTATGTATGAATTGATGTTGACTGAGGCCATAAATTAAAAAGTGGCGACATTAGGCCAAATAAAAATAGAGGCATCTATCTATCACCTACCTACCTGCTAGCTCTAAACTACCATAATTTACCATCTATCTATCTATCTCATCTATCATCTATCTATCTATCTATCTTCCTCACAAAAATAAGACAAGACAATTTTCTATCATTTGGTGTACACAATCTATTGTAACCACAATAGCTTGTGTACACTATAGACTCAGCTCCTCTCTTCTCCTTGAGTCCCTCCTGCCCATGGCATTGCTCCCGTCTCTGTATCTACTCCTGTCACTGCTCCTGCCTCTGCTCCTGTCTCTGTTCCTGCTCTTATCCTCTGTATCTACTGTCCTGTCCTGCTGTCCTGCTCCTGTCTCTGTCTACTCGACTGCTCCGTGCTCCTGTCACTGCTCCTCGTCTCTTCACCTGCTCCTGTCTGTCCCTATCTCTGCTCCTGTCTCTGTCTCCTGTCTCTGCTGTCTCTGAGCTCCCCTGTCTCTGTCTCCTGTCTCCTGTCCGTCTCGCTGTCTCTGTCACTGTCTCTGTCTCCTGTCTCTCTCTGCTCTGTCTCTGTCACTGCTCCTGTCTCTGTCTGTGTCTGCCTGTCTCTGTCCTGCTCCTGTCTCTGTCACTGCTCCTGTCTCTGCTCACTGTCCTGGTCTGTCTCTGCGTCACTGCTCTCTGTCTCCTTCACTGTCCTCTCACCTGTCCTGTCTCTGGCTCCTGCTCTGTCATGGTTGTCTCTGCTCCTGTCTCGCTCGGTCCTCTCTGTCTCCCTGTCACTGCTCCTGCTCCTGCCCCCTGCCCTCAGTGCTGGGCTTTTACACATCTGTGCCAATTTATAAGTCAAGTTTAGCGCGGTAAAACCACACGCGGTTATTTGGAAGCTTATATCGCTCTCTCCCGTTCGTGCGCACCGCGCTGTCAGACTTCCTCACATCCGAAACAGCACCAGCGGAGGGCTCGCCCTCCGCGGCCGAGTCTCGAGGAACACGCGCGTGATCGCATCGTCGTTTACGTCGCCTTTAGTTTTGAGCTCCGTGTTGACATAGTTGAAGAAAAAAGTTATTAAAGTTTTGTTTTGGGGTCTTCCGTCCCGCTGTGAGATGAGCCCTGTCCTCTGACAGACAGAGCAGTTTCTCCGTGAGTGACATGACTCTGCCACTGGACTCTGCGCTGTGCAGCGAGCTGCCCGTGTAGTTCAAGGCCAGTTGTTCATTTCGCTGTTGCCGCTGACTTATCACTTATCAAATAGATCTAAGCTACAAATAAATGCAACTGCAACTCAAATCAACTGGAACTCAATCCTTTAATTACTATAATCATTTTGCATGTGTATTTTATTATAACAATGTTATTTTAATGAAATTTAAATATGTATATTTTTTTGGAGGTCATTGAAGGTGCCGGAACGCCGTTCCTGACCCGTTCCGGCCCACTTTAACCCCTGAATGTGTGCTTTGGGTTGTGATTTGGTCTCAGGAGAAAACAAGGAGAATGTGGTAAGCTTTCATAACTTTCCTCGTAGTTACACGATTCGACGTCATACTACCCATAATGCACTGTGTTGTAAACAATGATGGCGTCTTCTGTGAAAATATATTTCTTATAAGTAAAATAAAACGGTAGATTTTTCTGATTATTTTTGGTGTGTATTTATATCTTTGATGATATAAGGAAACTCGAAAACAAACAAAAAAATTCTCGGGGTTCCTTTTCATACACTGCAAAAAAGGAAAAACTAACTTAGATAAATTAGAATTGATTTAAGCATATTTCTCTTAAAAGACTGATTTAAGATTTTTTTAACTTATTAAGACTAACTCTTATATTATCTATCCTGGTTTATCTGATCTAGTTATAAAAACTTATTTGAAGCCATAATTGCTTGAATCAACCCCACTAACACATAAACTCATGCTGTGTTCATCCTGACAGACAGAACACAAGCGACATCCTTTAAACATGTCAGGTTTCCGTGGTGATGTCAGATAAACCTCATTGATTAACCTCGCCTGACTGTCACCAGAAGAGCAGTGCATTGTGGGTAGAGAACACACCTGTGCGCCAGGCTGAACCACAACAAACATTTACCCTGGCTGTGATATTGTCCCGGTGAATAATTCAACGATGTTATCTGGCTTTACCACAACAAATGACTTAATTATGCAAATCCGAGACAGGAACCGAGCGCGCGAGTGTGTGTGTGTGTGCGTGAGTGTGTGTGCGCGGCAGTGGGATTGACAGCAGCCTACGGGCCTCGGCTACGAAACGCTGATCTGGAATTTCACATCCTTATCCCGACCGAGCGCTCCGGGACAAAAGCACACGAAGACTGGCCGTTAGCCACAGGGCGATTAGCACTAGCTTACCTACAGCCTTTGGATTTGCATAGCAGTCAAATGGAATTCATATCAGCGCAGCAAGTGTGACAGGCTAAACAGAGAGAGAGAGAGGAGAGAGAGGAGAAGAGGAGAGAGAGAGAGGAGGGAGAGAGGAGAGAGGAGGGAGAAGAGCAGAGAGAGGCGAGCAGAGAGGAGGGAGAGAGAGAAGAGGAGGGAGCCGAGAGAGAGAGGAGGAGAGAGAGAGAGCAGAGGGAGAGAGAA
>CM076405.1:6544134-6917066 GCA_038363315.1 Mugilogobius chulae
TTGAATTACACTTGTGTTTAGTGTGACAGGGTGAATGACACTTGTGTTTAGTGAATGACAGGGTGAATGACACTTGTGTGTTTAGTATGACAGGGTGAATGACACTTGTGTTTAGTGACAGGGTGAATGACACTTGTGTTTAGTATGACAGGGTGAATGACACTTGTGTTTAGTGTGACAGGGTGAATGACACTTGTGTTTAGTATGACAGGGTGAATGACACTTGTGTTTAGTATGACAGGGTGAATGACACTTGTGTTTAGTATGACAGGGTGAATGACACTTGTGTTTAGTGATAGGGTGAATGACACTTGTGTTTAGTATGACAGGGTGAATGACTTGTGTAGTTAGTGGTGAATGACACTTGTGTTTAGTATGACAGGGTGAATGACACTTTGTTTGTATGAAATGTGAATGACACTGTGTTTTAGTGTGACAGGGTGAATGACACTTGTGTTTAGTATGACAGGGTGAATGACACTTGTGTTTAGTGTGACAGGGTGAATGACACTTGTGTTTAGTATGACAGGGTGAATGACACTTGTGTTTAGTATGACAGGGTGAATGACACTTGTGTTTAGTGTGACAGGGTGAATGACACTTGTGTTTAACAGGGTGAATGACACTTGTGTTTAGTATGACAGGGTGAATGACACTTGTTTTGTTTAGTGTGACAGGGTGAATGACACTTGTGTTTAGTGTGACAGGGTGAATGACACTTGTGTTTAGTATGACAGGGTGAATGACACTTGTGTTTAGTATGACAGGGTGAATGAACTTGTGTTTAGTATGACAGGGTGAATGACTTGTGTTTAGTATGACAGGGTGAATGACACTTGTGTTTAGTGTGACAGGGTGAATGACACTTGTGTTTAGTATGACAGGGTGAATGACACTTGTGTTTAGTATGACAGGGTGAATGACACTTGTGTTTAGTATGACAGGGTGAATGACACTTGTGTTTAGTGTGACAGGGTGAATGACACTTGTGTTTAGTATGACAGGGTGAATGACACTTGTGTTAGTATGACAGGGTGAATGACACTTGTGTTTAGTAGACAGGGTGAATGACACTTGTGTTTAGTGTGACAGGGGTGAATGACACTTGTGTTTAGTGACATGGTGAATGACACTTGTGTTTAGTATGACAGGGTGAATGACACTTGTGTTTAGTGACAGGGTGAATGACACTTGTGTTTAGTATGACAGGGTGAATGACACTTGTGTTTAGTGTGACAGGGTGAATGACACTTGTGTTTAGTATGACAGGGTGAATGACACTGACAGGGAATGACACTTGTGTTTAGTAACAGGGTGAATGACACTTGTGTTTAGTGTGACAGGGTGAATGACAGTATGACAGGGTGAATGACACTTGTGTTTAGTATGACAGGGTGAATGACACTTGTGTTTAGTATGACAGGGTGAATGACTGACTTGTGTTTAGTATGACATGACACTACATGACACTTGTGTTTAGTATGACAGGGTGAATGACACTTGTGTTTAGTGTGACAGGGTGAATGACACTTGTGTTTAGTATGACATGTGTTTAGTATGACAGGGAATGACACTTGTGTTTAGTATGACAGGATGAATGACACAGGGTGAATGACACTTGAGTTTAGTATGACAGGTGAATGACACTTGTGTTTAGTATGACAGGGTGAATGACACTTGTGTTTAGTATGACAGGGTGACGGACTCTTGTGTTTAGTATGACAGGGTGAATGACACTTGTGTTTAGTATGACAGGGTGAATGACACTTGTGTTTAGTGTGACAGGGTGAATGACACTTGTGTTTAGTATGACAGGGTGAATGACACTTGTGTTTAGTATGACAGGGTGAATGACACTTGTGTTTAGTATGACAGGTGAATGACACTTGTGTTTAGTTTGACGTGTGTAGTGACAGGGTGAATGACACTTGTGTTTAGTATGACAGGGTGAATGACACTTGTGTTTAGTATGACAGGGTGAATGACACTTGTGTTTAGTATGACAGGGTGAATGACACTTGTGTTTAGTGTGACAGGGTGAATGACACTTGTGTTTAGTATGACAGGGTGAATGACACTTGTGTTTTGACAGGGTGAATGACTTGTGTTTAGTATGACAGGGTGAATGACACTTGTGTTTAGTGACAGGGTGAATGACACTTTGTTTAGTGTGACAGGTGAATGACACTTGTGTTTAGTATGACAGGGTGAATGACACTTGTGTTTAGTGTGACAGGGTGAATGACACTTGTGTTTAGTATGACAGGGTGAATGACACTTGTGTTTAGTGTGACAGGGTGAATGACACTTGTGTTTAGTATGACAGGGTGAATGACACTTGTGTTTAGTGTGACAGGGTGAATGACACTTGTGTTTAGTATGACAGGGTGAATGACACTTGTGTTTAGTATGACAGGGTGAATGACACTTGTGTTTAGTATGACAGGGTGAATGACACTTGTGTTTAGTGTGACAGGGTGAATGACTCTTGTGTTTAGTATGACAGGGTGAATGACACTTGTGTTTAGTATGACAGGGTGAATGACACTTGTGTTTAGTGTGACAGGGTGAATGACACTTGTGTTTAGTGTGACAGGGTGAATGACACTTGTGTTTAGTATGACAGGGTGAATGACACTTGTGTTTAGTGTGACAGGGTGAATGACACTTGTGTTTAGTATGACAGGGTGAATGACACTTGTGTTTAGTGTGACAGGGTGAATGACACTTGTGTTTAGTATGACAGGGTGAATGACACTTGTGTTTAGTGTACAGGGTGAATGACACTTGTGTTTAGTATGACAGGGTGAATGACACTTGTGTTTAGTGTGACAGGGTGAATGACACTTGTGTTTAGTATGACAGGGTGAATGACACTTGTGTTTAGTGTGACAGGGTGAATGACACTTGTGTTTAGTATGACAGGGTGAATGACACTTGTGTTTAGTGTGACAGGGTGAATGACACTTGTGTTTAGTATACAGGGTGAATGACACTTGTGTTTAGTATGACAGGGTGAATGACACTTGTGTTTAGTATGAAGGGTGAATGACACAGTGTGACAGGGTGAATGACTTGTGTTTAGTATGACAGGGTGAATGACACTTGTGTTTAGTATGACAGGGTGAATGACACTTGTGTTTAGTTGACAGGGTGAATGACACTTGTGTTTAGTGTGACAGGGTGAATGACACTTGTGTTTAGTATGACAGGGTGAATGACACTTGTGTTTGTGACAGGGTGAATGACACTTGTGTTTAGTATGACAGGGTGAATGACACTTGTGTTTAGTGTGACAGGTGAATGACACTTGTGTTTAGTATGACAGGGTGAATGACACTTGTGTTTAGTGTGACAGGGTGAATGACACTTGTGTTTAGTATGACAGGGTGAATGACATTGAGTTTGAAGTTTTAGTATGACAGTTGTGTTGTTAGTATGACGAATGTGTGGTTTAGTATGACAGGTAATATTGTGTTAGTATACGGATGAAACACTTGTGTTTAGTATGACAGGGTGAATGACACTTGTGTTTAGTGTGACAGGGTGAAGAACAGGGTGTGTAGGTCCAGAGCTAACAGCAGATCTGAACAGTGACCTATAGCTAAGGCTGTTAGCATGTGTGATTAAACAGGAGTAGAACCAGGTGGCTTTGAGCTCAGCATCACAAACTCATTCAAATAATGAAAGCAATAAAACAACAACAACAACAACAATAATAAAAGCTTTGGAAACATTTCATAAACATCAGCAGCCAATTAGAGGTGCAGCAGTGTGGTGTGCACGTGTGTATGTGTGAGCGTGTGCACGTGTGTGTTGGGCATTAGAGGGCAGGCCCAGCCGGCTCTGCCCCGAGGCCCGACCTTACTAATCATTATCTGTCTGTCTTATTACGCTCCAACCGGGCACTCTTAAATAAAATATGCAAAGGTTTCTTAAATGATGAACCCGAGGCTGCGCGCGCCGCCGCTGCTCTACATGCTGTTAATCTGAGAAATGCAAATTCCCTTCATCTCGCACTCGCCTTTATTAACTTTTTTGAATTTAAAATTCCACGAACAATGAGTTCTGTCAGCTTCTGAAATGATATTTTCTCTGCTCTTTTTATGTGCGCACGGAAGCGAGTTTAGAGCATGAAATTACCAGGGGAAATATGAGCGGTTTCATCTCTCTCGCACAATTTAATTGGCTGCTTTGCCAATTATTAGTTTTGCTGCTAAGTTTTTTATACTTTACTGTTACTGTTTCCTTAAAGTGGCAGATACAACAAGGTTTTATTTTGGAGTGTGTGCACCTGCAGTTCTGCCTCTCTTGGCTCTGATTGGACGATGCTCTCCATGTGATTTGCAGTGATTTCCTTGCACTGCGGCGGCTGAGGAAACCTGTCCTTTGTGAGTCTGGAGGAGATTTCACACACTGTGGGGATGTCCAATGCTGCTCTTTCTCTTCCTCCTGCTCTTTTCTCCTCTGTGTTATTCTCATTCACACAGATTCACTCTGCTTCACTGGCCTCATTCACTCACATTCTCTGCTTCAGGATCAAACACTGAACTTATGATCTTTCACTTCTTAAACCAACAACACTCCGAACAAGTTCACTCAACTGTTGTATGTGGAACAGAAAAGTCAAGTAGAGAGATTCAAAAGTGCTCTTCTTTATTTACCTCTGCTGATGAGCTTGTCAATATTGAAAATGGGAAGCAGATTGTTACATTAGACATTTAATTAAATTATTATATGTTTTAGTTACAGTAAAAATGCATATTATTCCAGTTTGTTCAGCATATATTTAGTTAGACACATTATAAAGATCAGTTTAGCTCAGGTCAGTTCAATCAGATGAAAAGATTTGCTTCAAGACAGACAGTTTGATGTAAAGAGAGTAACTGACATAAACCAGGACCAACCCTGGGCTAAGCTCCCTTACAATAACAAAATATATTTCCAATATTATTAAATGACAATATATTTCATGAGAATTCATTCATTGTGAATTTTCATAGCAATATATAATGTACATTTTGTAATAATATATTTTATATGGAAGTAATATTTCATTAGCCTATATATAAATACTGCAATTATTGCCACTTTCGTATATTGAATAAATATATAAATATACTCTGGAATAAATTGCTATAAATATTAAAATATATCCTTCATTATACAAGATTAAATATTGTTCTATATATTGAAATATACAGTATTTCATAATCTATAGGATTATATATTGTAAGAAGCATTATAAATATGTGGCATAATATACTTTAATATATGCAATAATACATTCAAATATGGTCATATATTAAATACATATATAAATATACTTTGCAATACATATATCTTACATTATATAACATTATATATGTAAAACTATGACAGTTTGCATCATATATTTCAAAATATTTTGAACAATGCATCAATCTACTACCATCAAATTGAGAGGTTTATTTCAAAACCAAAAGTGAAATGTGAGACTCAGTTCAAACTCAGACAGCAGACACACAGTTAGCTTAGCTAAGTCCTTAGCAAATGTCCACAGTAAATGTCCATTGTGCTTGTCCATGTGTCTGGATGTTCGTCCTGTATCACAGCAGACTGTCCTGTTGTCTGCATTAGTAACTTTACACTATAAACTTCTGAAAGTAACTTAACGGATCTATCCAAACATATGGGCATTGGTAGCTTTAGCATTAGCTCGCTGTTAGCGCATTAGCTTTTAGCGGCTGCTTCAGTCTATTTGGACACTTGGCTTTCATCCAGCGGTGTGTCCAGGGTTCACTCAGGGCCGTCGGGCTCGCGATGTCCCGTTGAGTCTGAAAAAGAGGGATGAATAATCCAACCGCAAATGTCCGTTCCACTAAGAAGTCAGACCTGGCCGTGGTCCGCACGGTGCCATATTGTTTACACCGGCCTAGAAGAACACTATACATACAGTATATGCCATATACTGTATGTTAAAATATATGAGACATTTTATCATATCTTGAAATATATTTTTTAATGTATTGCAATATAAATTCTAGTATACTGCAATATATTTTTGTTTCGTAAGGGCAGGACCAGACCAGGACATAAACCAGAGTATAACTGCACTAAACGCAGACAAAGCTGACTTAAATCAGAACTACAAGGTTTAAATGTGGTCTAAACCAGGGGGTTCAAACTCATTTTGGTCTGTGGGCCGCATACAGTTATATGTGGTTCAAGTGGGCCGGCGTACAAAATCACGACATAAATTGAAAATATAAAAAAAATGTTATAGATAAAAATGTGCTAAAAACAAGTGCATACAGAATAAAAGACATTTTCTTCAATAAAAAATGTAGTAATAAGCTGAGGCTTAAGTAATTAAGTTGTGCAATAACACATAGTTACCAAATATGTGCAAAAAAGCTCAAACAGTGTTTGTCATGTCTCACAGCAGAGCTCAGAGCAGAGCAGATGGAAGACATGAGCTTGGACTATTTTAACAATATAGCTTTGAACAATAAAGAAAACGTATGTAAGAAATGTTCCAGGTCACTCAATGACAGAAATCACAGCCAAGTTAGACTCCCAGTTTAACCAGGAAAACAAGACTCTTATGGCAACTTGCTGAATCAAGTCAACACCTTAATAAAACAGTACTACGTGATTCATTTTCACAGACTTGCAGCACAATTCCTCTTGGTGCAATACACAGTGAAATGTCCAAAATCACTCCTTCCAGCGGCTGAAACTTTCTGCCTGAACAACGCCACAACACCTGACTTTTCCCAAGCATCAAGGGTTCTCCTGCGTAACATTCAAACTCTCATCAACGCCACAGGTAGCCTAAATACTGCCAGGTGTGCGACATCTGTAACGTCAGTGCTCTCATCCACGACTAAATCTGGTGCCAACTCTGAAATCCTCTCTGTCACAAAAGTCCTCGACAGGCTGATGTTAGTGAATGTCGTTTATGAGGACACACAACTTCTGCAGCCTTACGTATGTAACTTTTCACAAACTCACAGAAGCGCCGCATCGCGCCGCACAGCGGTGCGTCACGATGAAAATAATAAATAAAATTATATTTTATTAAAAATGGGGCCGGGCCGGATGAAAAGGCTATTTGGGTCGGATGTGGCCTGCGGGCCGTATGCTTGACACCCTGGTCTAAACCATATTAAACTAAAACTAAAACTGGGATGAAAAAGGTCTAGACTAGTACAGCCTAATGAAACGAGAACTATACCAGGACTGAGACTATATTAAAGCAGAATTAGAAAAGAGACTAAAGTTGAACCAAACCAACTGGACTAATCTAGGACTAGACCGGAACTAAAACTGAACTAAACCAGGTCTAAAAATATACTAAAACTAAACAAGCATAAACCAGCACTAAAACTGGACTAAACATGGTCTAGACTAGGATTAAAACTACATTAAAGCAGAATGAGGCTAGAATTAGATTGAACTAGGTCACAACTAGACCAGGACTAAGGCTGGACTAAACCTGGATTAGACCAGAATTTAAAATGAACTAAACCAGGACTAAAAATGGACTAAACTAGGACTAAAAGTGGACTAAACCAGGATTTGACCAGGACTAAAACTGGACTAAATGAGGACTAGACCAGATCTAAAACTGGAATAAACCAAGACTAAATCAGTTCTAAATCTACTTGGACTACAGCCGGACTCAAACTGGACTAGACCAGGACGAAACCAGGACTAGGGTTAAAGTCAAAAAGTCTGATTTTAAACACCAAACCAGAAGTAAGAAATATACTGTATCATAACTTATCATATTATCCTGTAAATAAAGATGTTTTTTTTGTCTGCACTGACCAGAAGTGTAGAAAAACAGAACATTGGAATCCTGCTGGGAGTAAAGTGACTATCCAAAAGCACCGAGCAGATTCCTAATTAAAATTCAGAGTTTGCCTGAGGACGGAGACTTTGTGAGAATCTGAAACTTTGTCTACAATCTCCACCACCTTTGGCTATGTCCTTGTGTCGATGTGGAGTCCTGCAAAAAAAAAAAACAGATACAGAATTTTTCACAATTTGTAGAATCAGAGTTCTTGTTTTCACTCAAGGACTTTGGAAATATCAGGTTTCAGTTTTAATGCACAATGCCCAAGTCAGAATATGGGTTTGTTTATGTAAAAGAAAAAACAAATGTGTTTTATTATAAAGCAAAAAGATTAAAAAAATGATGATAAAACACAACACATGGGCTAAATCATTTTGAATTTGACTTGATTAAGATGTGGCTAGGACATAATTTTCTTCACCTAAATGAGGAGAAGACAGAGTGCATTTTATTTGGTGGTGACTTGTTGTCTTCTCATTTCGACTGTTTTCAATCCAAGTTAAAACAGACAGTGAAGAATCGTGGGGTTGTTTTTGATCATTTTAAATTTGACAAACAAATTGACAATGTAGTGAGAGCAAGTTTTTGTCCACTGCGCCTTTTATCTAAGGCAAAGCCTTTTTTAAACCGCAATGATCTTGAAAGGGTAATTCATGCTTTTATCAGCTCCAGACTTGACTATTGTAATGCTCTTCATGTTGGTGTCTCACAATCTGCTCTTAGTCGTCTCCAGCTCGTTCAAAATGCTGCAGCTCGTTTTTTAACAAACACATCCAGACGTCAGCACATTACCCCCGGTTCTTTTTAATCTTCATTGGCTTCCAGTTTCCTTTAGAATTTTTTAATTTTTGTTTTTAAAGCTCTTAATGGCCTTGCGCCGTCTTACCTGACCGAGCTTCTCTCTGTTCCAAATCCAAGCCGGTCGTTAAAGTCGACTGATCAACTTTTGTTGGAAGTTCCCAGAGCCAGACTCAAACACTGGGGTGATGGAGCTTTCTCTGTGGCTGGTCCCAGGCTGTGGAACACACTGCCTCCTGACATGAGCACGATCACAGATCTGGACCTTTTTAAATCCAGACTTAAGACACATTTATTCAGACTGGCTTTAACACTGTAAATGTTGTGACATAATTTGCTGTTTTAGATGTATTGTTTTTATGCTTTGTTTTTGTATTTGGAAAGCACTTTGGTCACTTGAGTGTTGTAAAGGCTTTTTAAATAAAGGTTGATTGATTGATTGATTGATTGATTGATTGATTGATTGATTGATTGATAGTTCTAAACAATAAAACCAGCCAAATCAAAGCAAAACTACACAGCTTAAAGTTATTATGTTGGTGAAAATTAATTCAGGTAAATTGTGGCAGCATTTTCCTCTTAATACAAGAGAAGTCTGACTGTTTAGAGATTTGAGCTTGACTCAAATTTGTGAAAAACCTTTTTCATTTCAATGGTGGTTGTTAAGATGTGTTCCTATTTATGAAATCTAACAAAATCCTACATCTAATCTTAACCTGCCCAAGCCCCAACCCTAATCTTAACCATTTTAGTAACTTTTTGCCTGAACTTACCCGTTTCACCTGAAGAAAACGTCTCCCACGTGGACAAGACCAAAACTCGTGGCATTTTTACGCTTTTTCATATCGTGCAATATGTACAGCGTAACATAAGTACTCAAAACAGGACTGATATCGTGCTAAAAATACGCTATTTTTGTGTCGTGCTATATGTACGCCTTCTTGTGAGACTGTGTTGACTCTACACACTTCTCTTAGCCCCGCTCAGAGGGTTAGGGTTAACCTATTTCCATTACAAGTGGGGCTGTTGTACTGTGTCTTGTCTCTTGTCTCTGCGTGTAGGTGTGCGTGCCCAGATGCAAGCTCATAGAAAACAGCGGAGCGTTTCAATGCACATCGGCTTTAACTACGAAGATGTAACTTTTATAATCAGACCGTTCGCTTTGCAGTGATTCATAAGAGCATTAAAAAACAAATCTCCACCACCGCATTGACCAGTAGAGTTTTTCATGTCAACACGTTCACTGACTCACCCCTTCTTCACCTCCGCCTGACACGTCTGTCTAAAGTCCTGCTCTGGTCCCGATGTACAATCACAAAGTCAGCTGTCCCATCTTCCTCCTGCATTATAATCTCTTGCTTTAAAACTTGTGCATCGGATGGAAGCAGGAGCAGGACCTGCAGCAGCAGCACAGAGCACATACGTACCCACGCACAACTAAGACCGTAGAATACGCACATACTCATAGAACTGCAATTTTATGTACATAGCGGACAGGGACAAGAGACTCCGTTTTTATGTCACTGTGCTGTTTTTTTGCTACAGAGAGTACGAAATGTAGAAGCAGTTCATGTTCCTGACCATGATCAGGAACATGTTTGAGTTTAAACAGGACACAGACACAACTGTCTGTGATAGGCTCAGGCACTTGTTTCCACACAGTTCTCATGAAGCTCCACCCACACTGTGTTGAAATGTTATACTTGGGAACAAACCATGACAGTCATGTATCAGAGAAAGTGACTACCTAGGATTTAGAGTAAAACACATTCCTGTTCTGATCTTCAGTGTGGTTCATTTCATTCCAAGTTCATCTGTGATTGTAAAACCTCTGGACTGGTTTATGCTACAATACACTTAAATAGGATTCAATTTGTCTAACGCAGTGTTTCCCAACCAGGGGTACGTGGACTGTCGGGGGTACACAGGCCCTTACCAGGGGCACTTGGAATGATTCAGACTTTAATAGAAAGTGTATTTTTTATTAATGATTTTCTAATACTTTTGAAGCATTTCATAAAAACAAGAAAATACAAGACCAACAATTGTCAGTTTTCTACTATAAAACCCATTTGTTTACAGAAAGCACAAGTTAGGGGGATACTCGGTGTGTGGAGCAAAATTTAGAGGGTACTTGGGACACAAACGCTTGGGAACCATTGGTCTAAAGCAATAACAATTACAACACAAAGTTTCAACATCAAACATTAGCTGTCGCTGCAAAATGAACCATTTGCAGACTGAAAGTTGTGAAGTTGCATGTAGGTTAAAACACACTTAATTACACTTCCTGTATTACCACTTACTGACATCACAAGATGGAACAGCGTGTTTTCAGATTGACCACAGAAGCCACACTTTATAATAGGCTGGTGTTAAACAAAAGCACACTGTTCTTCAGCTGTGTTTTTGATGAAGAA
Organism: Mugilogobius chulae; assembly: GCA_038363315.1. NCBI lineage: Eukaryota > Metazoa > Chordata > Actinopteri > Gobiiformes > Gobiidae > Mugilogobius > Mugilogobius chulae. Next base: position 6,555,196 of record CM076405.1, read on the forward strand.
ACAACATTAGAACATGTGTAATCTGATCTGTGAAAGAGGAAGATGATGAAACGCTAACACCACCAGGATCTCATTATCCGTGTGTACTCGCTCTGCAATTGTTTCATTCCAGCTTCCACACTCCTCCTCTGTCATCAATCTATCCTCTCCTATTGTCCTTCAAAGTACTTCATCCCACCTCCGCTGATACACACAACACTGGCTTTTTACTATGTAGAGCGAGGCCGGCCCACTTCATTGTTTTTATACTTTTTTTAACTGAAAATATTTCTGTTTATACGTTTATGTTATCTATTTTATTGGAAGCAGGTTAATGTTTAATTTATGAAGAAAATAGACAAAATGTTCTATCATCTAAAGAACTGGTCCCCAACCTTTTTCTTGTAAGGACAGGTGTTTTCCAGGGAGCGATCGAGGTTGAGTAGCACAAATAACAACATAAAATGCATACGACTGATTATTGTGTGTTTTTTAGCTCTTATTGGCTTGAAGTTGTTTTGGTTAAGTGGCACAATATTATCTTAGTAAAGCACAGAAAGTAATAACTTTAATTCTCTGGGGCCTAGTAGCAGATGGCTTGCGAACCCGTTATAGGCAAGCCCCAGTGATGAAAGATGGCCGCCGCTTTACGTCAATGGCTGCGCTCAGTGGCGCATTGTCGCGAGATTAGCTAGTTTGAATTCAGCTAACCTCCGGCCACTGAACATGCGCAGTTCTTTCTCCCACGCGGACGTGCGTCAGTTGCGTGCTCGCTTAACACGTGACACACGCTGACCAATCAGAGCGGGAGTTTGCTGGAGCGAGCAGAGCGGTAGCCGGAGCTAAAGATTAAAAAGCTATTTTTAATGAAACTGAAGACGTTTGAACCGGGAAAAAGTTCATGATATGAAACTAGGTAAGATTTGTCACAAAGTCCAACCTTTTAGAAGTGTGTAAGTGTCTGTGAGGCGAGCAGGAGCCGTTTGTGATTGCATTGTGCTCTAGGGAAAAAATGCTTTCTGGACAGAGGGGATTTTGCCGCTGCAGTAGCAATGGAGCGGCCACTACGTCAACTCGAGACGGTGTTTAGCTAGCAATGTCCTATCCAGATATTTTAATAGATCCATGGTTATAGGCCCCGGACCGGTGGTTGGAGAGCCCAGATCTAAAGTATTATGAACAATTTATGCGTCTTTTTAAAATTCTTAACTTCTATGTAATTTTGTACTACAATATGTAGTATATATCCTCTCTAACTCTCAGCCCTCTACTTCCCACTGTTCCCTCTCTTGTGCTGAACCAAGCCACGCTGATGAAAGATGGCCGCCGCTTTACGTCACTAGCAGCGCTCAGTGGCGCACTGTAGCGAGTTAGCTAGCTTGAATTCAGCTAGCCTCCGGCCACTGAACATGTGCAGTTATTCTTTCTCTCATGCATGTCAGTTGTGCAGGCACACATATCATGTGACCCACGCTGAACCTTACGTTATCTCTTTATTGTGAGAAATATTATTTAGCTTACACTTATTTTTGTCTGTCACTTTATGTAGCTGTAGCCTATTGTTATAAATTGTGATGAAAAAGTAAATTTAACTGCTGGTTTGGATTGACTGCTGAAGGTTCGTAGAAAAGACTGAAGGGACCCTGAAGCTGATTTTTGCTTAGGGCCCCCAAAAGGTTAGATCCGGCTCTGGCCACTACCTCAACTCCAGACGGTGTTAAGCAGCAATGTCCTATCCAGATATTTGAATAGATCCATGTGCTGAACAGGATTTTGTAAGCAGAAATACTAAAGCCTGAAGTGAGACTCTGTGGACTGTACGAATATATCTGCAGACGTATAAGTTCATCAACTGTTTGTGGTTGAAAAAATGCTTTCAGATCCTCTACACTGGTTTAATTACAGATGCATCTATAGCCATTTTTAACTTACATTGGCAAATATAAAATGGCTGCATCCACAATGACAAATGTTTTCTATGTAATTTGACGTGAAGTTGCGATAAATTACATCCAACAAATATGTAAAATGACTACATTTTGCTATAAGAGTTAATTGGGAACATTCTGTAAAGAACACAACACTAGAGGGCGTACTTTTATCACGACACAAAAACTGCGTAATTTTGACCACACAAGTTGTCGCACAGACTGTTGTGTTATAAGTACTTTAGCTTAGCTCTCTGTCAAACCGTGCGATGTTCTTCGCATGCATATGACTACAAGCATGCGTAACCACGAATGACACGGTAGTATTTGCACTCAGCTGAATTCAATTACGCATACAAACAAACTCACCGAGTTTATGGTCGTCTCATACGCAACACGTGGGGACGTGCTTGTTTCTTTTCAGCCATGGAGACACAGGTAAGGTCACGCCTCTTACGACAGTTTACCCAAAAGATCGTGTTAAAGTTAGGTCTGATTGTGTTGGGCACGGTTACAGGGGGCTTTGGGTGGCAGGCTTATAGATTAAGGAATCACGACGTGCTAGTTCTCATATAAGTCTATCATAAAATTAAAGGACACAACACCAGGCTTGTAAGCAGTGCACTAACTAAACTTCCTCGACAAATATGAGAGATGTAATTGGGGACTTGTGAGTCGCTCAATCTTATTTTATAATTTAACCATTCAAAACGATGAGTGATAGAATCAATACTGGGCGGAATAATTAAGTCTCTGTTATGAACATTCTGTGCTCAAAGTTTCAAATCACTCACTCTATACATGTTATAAACAAGATAATACTTAATTGAGCACATTTGGTCTAATTTCTTCAACATGTTCGATCGTTCCTATTGATTGTCGCATGATTTAGAGTATAATACACACACAACCAACCAAATGAATCACTGTAAAATAAACGACTATGCCTAGCATATAACTAGTCAACTAAAGGAGAATCATTTTATGTCCCGATAATATGACATTTGCAGTCTGAACGTACCAGGTCACAGTAATGTAAACGCTACAGTACCTTCTTGTCTCTTAGATATGCTGCCCAAACTAGGAACAGTACAGACATAACTCTGCATTTGTGTTAGAACTAGGATGAGATTTGCTTACTGTCAGTCAAAGCATAAAAGGGGCGAGCAGCCCAAGAATTTGAACTATAATCAGAGAAGATGATAGACTGAGACTAAGTATCAGTGGTGTAAGACGTTGCAGGAACTCACCACATGCTTTATAGAAGACACCACACTCCGCCCACCTGCAAAAATAGGCGAAAAATATCAGAAGAAAATTACAGCATAATGTTACTTTCTGTCTTAGACAAAATCGGTAGTGTTAGAGCATTATCATGTATTTTTTGTATTTGACACGACTACTATTAAGAACTAACTACATATTAATATTTGTCTACAGTTGGGGAGTCTGTGATCGCATGATACCTGATGTCTATAAGACAGACTCATATTGAGTATTTGTTAGAGATAATGTCCGTGTTGTACAGCAAACATAGCTTAACAAGTCACTTTTCTTACTTGCATTCGTCCAAGTTTTTTTTTTAAATTTGTTCTTTATGAAATCTAACCCTACATCAAAACTAATACAAACGTATTAAAACTCTATTTGCTCGCTTGTATGTCTAAACATCACTGCAGCAAGAAAGCACACTATATCAAGCAGTAAAGCTATCCTCTTCTTAAAATGTATACAGATTGAATTCAGAATCGTAGAATGTCTAAATACACACCATCATTGATTAACCTCTGCCTGACATGTTCCCAGAAGAGCAGTGCATTGTGAGGTTTGGAACACACCTGTGGCGCCAGGCTGAACCCACAACATTTACCCTGCCTGTTGATAGTGTCCCCGGTGATATATAACGATGTTGTCATCGAGATTTGTTTGCTATAATAACCGCGCACTATACCGAGTATGGACTTAATATATCTAGGCTGGAAAGAGCACACCACGGAGACAACGGAACCGATCACCGTCGTGACGTGCGAGACGTGGTGATCTGGGTATAAGGTGTGCGTCGCTGGTGAGATGTCAGTATGTTCTGTCGCCCTGCGGAGCACGTTGAAATATGACAGCAGCCCGTCACGTCGGGCCTTCACACACGGCATAACGACAACGCATAAAGAATGATGCTCTCGTGGAATGATCCAGACAATTCCTTTTATCCCGCCCTCCAGACATTCTGGTCTACTCCGGGACAACAATTCTCGACTCGTAGAGAAAGTAGCTCAGAGAGGGGCTGTCTTGCGAGAGACGCGATTAGCACTAGTTAACTGACCGGTTAATACCACGACACTTAAATGGGATCTTCTCGCATAGACAAGTTTCCTCAGATTGAATCTCAGTATTAGCTCCAGTCAATTTACGGGACACGTCGACGCAAGATGTGACAGTCAGGGGAAAACAGAGAGAGAGCAGTGTTTACGGTATGAGAACGAAGACCGACCATTTCGGCAAAACTTCAGAGGAAAGAGGACGGAAGCGAAGAGGGTAGGAGATGATGAGGATGTAGATGAAGACGCAAAGTAGAGCAGTGAGACGAGAGAGAACAGCTCAGGAGAGAGAAGAAGAGAGACGAGTAGAAGAGGAGGCAAAGAGACGTGGTTATGGAGGGCTTAAGAAACGTGGAGCAGAGAGAGAGTGCACGGGACGAAGGAGGTGCAGATGAAGCGAGAGGGATAGGGAGACGCAGGAGTCGAGTGATGCAGCATGAGTGGGTGACGTAGAGAGAATAATGCGAGCGGTAGATGCAGATGGGAAGTGGTTGAAGCGAGGAGGGAGAAGAGGGAGGTAGGGAGAGGAGGAGGGAAGGGAGGGAGACCCGGAGGGACAGAGAGGAGAGAGAGAAGAGAGAGAGAGAGGAGGGAGAGAAGAGAGCGTATGTAAACGGAGAGAAAGAGCCTCACGGTTTGTAAGTGGTCTGTGCAGAAAGCGTAGGAGGAGAACTGTAGACTGTCAGAGGGAAACAGAAGAATGAGGGCGAGTTTGCAGCAAAATTAAGGGAGTCCTAAATAAAAGGCACTGAGAACAGTAGATATGAGGAGGAGGAGGGCAGAGAGTGAATATGATTATGAGAGAGAGTGAGCGCGCCACCGGATATAATACACAAGTCGTGACGCAGTGAGAAGAAAAAATAATGGAGTTGTGAGTTTAGGTTTTTCTTTAATTTATTTTGATTTAAACATCAGAAAATAGAAAGAAGTGTAGAATTTGGAATAAATAATGTACAGGTGGAACAGAACAGCAGGGTGATGGTTGGAGCGGAGTTGGTGTGGATGAATATGAATAGCAAGAAAATGGTTAGATTGAAAACTGCCATCCAGGCCTCATAAAGCAAAACGGATTGGAGAGATTGTTTGGTTGGAGTAAAAGAAAACACAGGACGAAATGTTGTGATGTGTGAGCTTCTGATAATAATGTATTGAGCACACGATGAGGGGGAGAGAGAGGCGGGGAGAAAGAAGCAAAAGGGGCAGGAGAAGAAGGGGGAAGAGAGAGAGAGAGGGAGAGAGGAGAGGGAGGAAGAGAGAAGGAGGGAGAGAGAGAAAGATGAGGGGAGGGAGAGAAAAGAGAAGAGGAGAGAAGAGGGGAGCTAGAGAAGAAAGAAGAGAAAGAGAGGAGGGAAAAAGAGAGAGGAGGAGAGAAGGAGCTAGAGAGGAGGCAGAGAGTGAAAGAGAGAGGGGGAGAGAAGGAGAGGGAAGGAGAGAGAAGAGAAGAAGGGGAGAGAGTGAGGAGAGAGTGTGAAGGTTATAGCAAAGGAGAGAGAGAGAAGAAGGGAGAGAGAAAAAAGAGAAAAGAAAGGAGAGAAAAAAGAAGAGCGAGAAAGAGAGAAAGGAAGGAGAGAGAAAGAAGAAAGAGTCAAGAGAGAGACAAAGAGAAAAGAAGAGAGAGAGAAGGAAAAAAAGAGAGATATAGAAAGAAAGAAGAATGAGAGAGAGAGAGTGGGAGAGTTGGTCATGTTAACCCACCACAGAGAGAGATACTGACCAGCAGTTCTCTGGGTCTTTACGTTTTATTGGTTTAGCTCATGTATTTTCTGCAAACCTGACAAAACATGGCGGATTTGCTATTATTTCCATGGCAACCTGCCAAAATGATTGTATTCATTTCAAACTGGTGCTTTTGCAGATAACTAGACCCATCAACTGTTTTGAATCTGCATTTAAACCTCAAGTCTCAACTCCAAATATGGACAAACAATTTGTTCAAACATTTTAGAGGGAAGTAGTGTTTTACAAATAACTGACAGATAAATACATATTAAGTTATAATCATTTTAAATATTGGTTAAAAAACGAGGCTGTAATGTGTGTGTATTATTGTGGGCCATGACAAAAAATACATTTTACAGGTTTAATGAAATTAATGTGGTTCAAATTGGGCGAATTTTCATATTTTCTGCTTTTTCAGCGTTTTAATCCCATGGACTATATAATATAGTTAGCTGACAACTGCGCTGGTAAGTATAGTATAAGTATTATGTAAGCTTGGTCAATGCAGCTCCTCAGACTGGGTGGTGCGCGTCGCCCGTGTTGAAAAACAAATAATCCCTCGATAAAAGAGAAAATCTAAACATCCTCTTGCAGGTCAAATTTCACTCATTGCAGGCTGAGGTTGGCCCCTGGGCCCTACGTTGGGCACCTCTCCAATAGAATATGAATACATTTCATATAAATGCATGTAACTAGAGTCAGATTGTAACTGTAATACTTTGTCACAAGTCCTGAGTTAAACTTACATGGGACGTTCGACTCGATTCATTCAAACTGACATTTTTGTGTGTTTTTCTCTTTTTGAACCCACCTCAGTCCATCCAACACACGTATTTTAAAAGTGTCGATTCAAAAACACCAGAGAACTCTATAGGCGTTTTTCCCACATGAAAGTACCAAGAACTACTCCCTCATTTCTCAGTCCTGTTTAGTCAGAGGAACTACCCTGTCCCATGTTTGTGTCACACAGCAACGTTTCTGAAAGTGGGTCTAACTAGCTTTAGCATTAGCATCTGTAAAAGTCTGGAACATTTAAATAAGTCATTAAATGGTGTTAGGAAACAAGTTGTCTTGGATTCCACATATTAAAATTGATTATATATTTTATTATATTTTATTTTTTTTTTTTTATATTTAGGTGTTTCATTTTTTCCCATAATTAATAAATATTTAACAATTAATAACAGTAATTTTTATATTAAATAATATATAACTAATGATAATAATTTTATACTTATTTATATTTATAAATATTATATATTATTTTTAATTTATTTTTAATTTTTTTTTATACAAATTTTAATATTTTTTAAACAAATAGATTATAAAAATTTAAATTGTTATTAAATAAAGTTTATTATTTTAATTTTATTCATTTTAATTTTTTTAACTAATTTCTTTAATTAATTATTTAATTTTAATTTAAAATAATATAATTTCATTATTTTATAATAATAATTTTTATTTTTTTTTATATTAATTTTTTATTCATTTTAATAATTTAATTAATTTATATTTTATTAAACATATAAGTATTTACAATTTTATTTAAATTTTACTATAATTAATTTTTTAATCTATTATATTTCTTAATAAAAAAAGTATATTTTTTTAAGTTTAATTTTAATATTTTTTAAAAAATTTATTTTTTTTAATTAAACTTAATTTTTTTTATATTTTTTTAAATTAAAAATTATAATTTAATTTAAAATTGAATATTATTTTTCAAATTATTTAATTTAACTTTTTATTTTAATCCATTCAATAAAATAAAATTTTTTTTTATTATTTTTTATAAAGTAATTTTTCTATAAATAATTAATTTTATTATAATTATTAACATAAATTTTAATTATAATATTTTGTAAAATTATAATAAATATTATTAAATTTTTTATTTTTAATTATATTAAATATTTATAAAATATTTATAAAATGCAATTTTAAATAATTATATACCGATAAATTAATTTTTTTTTTTTTTTTAAAAATTTTATTTTATTAATTTAAATAATTCAATAAATTTAATGTTTTTGTTTATAATTTTTTTATAATTATATACCTTTTATATTTTTTTATTTTCTGTTTATATTTAATTTAATTTTTATTTTTAATTCTTTTATTTTATCTTTTATTTTTTTTATATTTATTTTTTTTTATTATTTTCTTTTTTTTTTTTAATTCATATTTTAAATATTTTTTTAAATAAATTTTTTTAAATTTAACTTTTTTTTAATTAAATTTTTTTTAAACTTTTAATAATTTTTTATTTTTATAATTTTTATAATTTATTTTTAATTATTTTAATTTTCTTTTGTTGTGGCTTATATTTAATAATAATATTTTATTTTTATTTTTTTTTTAAATTTTTTTTTTTTTTAAATTTTTTAATCTCTAATATTTTAATTAATCTTTTAATATATTTATTTTATAATTTATTCTTTTTGTTGTTTTCTTTTTTATTTAATTTAATTAATATAATTTATTTCTATTTTATATATAATTTTTTTTTAATAAAATTTTAATTTATCTAATTATTTTATAATTTAAATATTAATTACATAATTTTAATTTTTTAAATCTTTTAATTTAAATATTTTTAACAATAATAATTTTATTAAAGTTTTTTATTTTTGTTAAAAATTAATGAATTAATTTTGAGTTAATAATTTTTTTTTAATTAATTTGTATTTCTTTTTTTAATTTATCGTTATATTTTATTTTAAATTTACTTGTTAGAATTTCATTAAATTTATTTAAATATTTTTATTTTTTCTTGTAATCCTCTCCATTTTATTTAAAATTATTTATTTCTTTTTTTATTTTTATATTTTTTTGTGCAAAACTTTAATAACATCAATGAAATTAACAATCAAACACAATTAATCACTGTAATTCCTAATAATAGTAGAGGCTACTATTTACAAATTAAATACATACATTTTGGGAGTTACTGCCTTTAAATCATGTTTCTTAAAAGGAACCCCGAGAATTTTTTAATGTTTGTTTTTCGAGTTTTCCTTATATCATCAAAGATATAAATACACACGAAAATAATCTGAAAAATCTACCGTTTTATTAAACTTTTAAGAATATATTTTCACGGAAGACGCCATCATTGTTTACAACACAGTGCATTATGGGTAGTATGACGTCGAATCGTGTAACTACGAGGAAAGTTATGAAAGCTTACCGCATTCTCCTTGTTTCCTCCCGAGACCAAATCACAACCAAAAGCCACTCAATGTACCATTTTACAAAAACTACTGACGCTCCTGTTAACCAGACGAAACACTACTGACGCTCCTGTTAACCAGACGAAACACTACTGACGCTCCTGTTAACCAGACGAAAAACTACTGACGCTCCTGTTAACCAGACGAAAACACTACTGCCCTTTAACCAGACGAAACACTACTGAGCCTGTTAACCAGACGAAAACTACTGACGCTCCTGTTAACCAGACGAAACACTACTGACGCTCCTGTTAACCAGACGAAAACACTACTGACGCTCCTGTTAACCAGACGAAACACTACTGACGCTCCTGTTAACCAGACGAAACACTACTGACGCTCCTGTTAACCAGACGAAAAACTACTGACGCTCCTGTTAACCAGACGAAACACTACTGACGCTCCTGTTAACCAGACGAAACACTACTGACGCTCCTGTTAACCAGACGAAACACTACTGACGCTCCTGTTAACCAGACGAAACACTACTGACGCTCCTGTTAACCAGACGAAACACTACTGACGCTCCTGTTAACCAGACGAAACAACTACTGACGCTCCTGTTAACCAGATACGATACAACGACCTACTGACGCTCCCTGTTAACCAGATCAACTACTGACGCTCCTTAACCAATCAACGGCACTGTTGCAGCTGTTGTGTGCGTCTCACGACTGACGCTCACTGCGCTAGTGCGCCACACGATTCTACGTCATCACCTCAAGATGGCGGCGCCCGTAATATCAGGAAGTTGTTGTAAACATGACAATTTTACGTCAAACGGCGAATATTTGTTTTACTTTAAGTTCTACTTTTTAGTAAGTATACCACGCGAAGTATTTTCGATCTATTTATGTAAATATTCGGGGTTCCTTTTAAAGATAAGAAAAGTTGATCTAAATGTGAGAATGTGTAAAACATGTTTCAAACACAGTTAGTGTTGTAAATGTGCTTGTGTCACTAAAGGTTCCTGGTCTGACTGAAAGTACCTGCCCCAGAGCAGGAGCTAAAAGAGTTCCTAAAGTGTGGCCCCAGTCCATAGTTCCTGCTCTGTGTGAACGCTCCCAAAATAGGGACTAAAAAGAACTAGGAACTGAAAAAAGTTCCTACAGTGGCAAAAGGCCTTATCTCTCTCTTACAACACGACTTCTCCTGGAGACATGTGAGACGACACAGTCAGGCTAATCCCCAGGGCTGAAGATGACTGCCACACAGCCTCATTTAGATCTCAGTGTTTGTGTTTGTCTCCTTTACAATAAACACAAACAAGAGAATCAATTGTTGCCCATCATGATTAGATTCTCATCATTCACAGTCTCAGTCTCATCTCTGACCATGTGTGTCCTACATGCTCCACACTAACACACACAAACACTGCACTTGACAGGCCTATGAGCTCTTTTATGGAAAACAGCTGTATTGAATCTGTTCCAGCCCCTTCCATCTCATGAATGAAATTTCCCAGCGCTCCAGGCTCCCCTCTCTCTCTCTCTCTCTCTCTCTCTCTCTCTCTCTCTCTCTCCCTCTCTCTCTCTCCTCTCTCTCTCTCTCCTCTCTCTCTCTCCTCTTTCTGTTTCTCTTTCTCTCTTTGTCTCGTTCACTTCACACCTTCCTCCGTCAATTACTCACACACACTTTTTGGCAACAGACGCTCTATTAATTGAAAACATTTAATTAGCATTCAAGCGGTAATTAAAGACTTTTGCAGGGTTCCATTAAGGCTTCTTTGGACTGCCGTGTGTGTGTGTTTTTTATGTATATGTGGGAGTGAGCCTCAGGTATGAAGGAGGAGGAGGAGCTGCTGTCTGTGGACCAGAGCAGCACCAAGGTTGGACCCGCCAGGCACCCAGGGGAGAGTGGAAGAAGAAGAAAGACGGAGTGTGAGAAGAAAGAGAGCGCATGCAGGAGGGGGTGGAGATGGAAGAGAGAGAGAGAGAAGTGTGTGTGTGTTAGCTTAAACAGATGATTAGCCTCTGGTTGGATGTGGCTTTGTTAATGAGAGGCCAGGCACTCACGGTCAATACCATGTTTTTGCTTTGCGTTTCATATTTCTATTGGAGAATTTCTTCCAAAACAATTGTATCAAATATGAGTTCCAGTGATGGAAAAAGCATCACACTATTGTACAGTTAGTTTAGTGGAAGTTGTATTTACATTGTTTCCTACATGTTTCAATCATCTTGTATTGTCTTTTACATGATTTTTTTTTTCTTCTAGTAAATAAGTTAAAATCTATTTTGTCCAGCACAGATTGTTTTTGATCTCTTGTATCAATTCACTGTTCGGTGAAAAAAGCTGAAAACACATCATGGTGAACGACTCAGAATGCATTAGGCAGAAAAAAAAAAAAAGAAAAGTTGTTGTCTCAACTCAGACTTTAAAAGACCTGGATATAATCACATGTTTACCCTAAAACACTTATAATATCATCACTTATGAAGTTTTTGTACTTTTATTAAAATAGTTTCTTTTTTAATTAGGCTCGGGAATCGTCTGTGGTTACCATGGAAACAATGGCAATATCAAATGTTTGTTGATAGTTTAACAGAACTTCCCTAGGAATACATTAGACAAAACAATTTAAAAAAGTAAACAAACAGCCCAATAAACTGCTGGTCAGCACTGGTAAGTTTACCAGGGGTGTAGCACCAAATCTGGGCCCCAGGTACAATTTTGGTCTATGGGTCCCCTTGCATAATCTGTTTAATATTTTTTCTATTTGTTTAGGTTTTATTTCCTTTTAGAATGATCATATACAGCCTATTGGTTTATTTGATACATTCCACACATTATTAGTGTTGCTATTAGAGTTTTGCAGGCTTCAGCAGATCAAACTGAATTATTTGTAATACTAACTTTTAAGATTTTTACTGCCATAACTGGCATTTATGTTTTTTTGTTTTTGTTTTTTGGGTTGGAACCAAAATGTTTTAAACCCACTGTTTTACATTTTAGCTAACTTGTTTTGTGTCAACTTGCGAAACCACACTCCGATAATCAGTGGTTAAAGTGGACCGGAACGGTCAGGAATGGCGTTCCGGCACCTTCAATGCCCTCCAAAAAAAATAAAATACATTAAAATAATAATAAATTAAAATAACAATATTATAATAAAACAAACACATGCAAAATGATTATAGCAATTAAGGGATTGAGTTGTAGATGCTATGAGTTGCAGTTGCATTTATTTGTTGCTTCTTTAAATTTATAAGTGATCAAGTCACAGCGGGTCAGTGAAATGAACAACTGGACCCTGAACGGTACACGAGCACCTCGCTGCACAGCGCAGGGGCAACTGCTCTGTCTGTCTGAGGACAGGGCTCATCTCACAGCGGGACGAGTGGCCCCAAAACGAAACTTTAAGGACTTTAGTTTTATCAACACAGAGCTCAAAGCTAACTTTGAGTTCTGTGTGCCTTTAGCTGCTAAAGGCGGCGTTATGACGTGTTAATCGCGCGTTCCTCGAGACAACTTGGCCGCGGAGGGCGAGCCTCTCCCGCTGGTGCTGTTTCGGATGTGAGGAAGTCGACAGCGTGGCGCGCACGAACGGGCGAGAGCGATATAAGCTTCCAAATAACCGCGTGTGGTTTTACCGCGCTAAAAATTGACCTATAAATTGGCACAAATTAAAACCCAGCACTGAGGGCACAGAGACAGGAGCAGGAGCAGTGACAGGGCAGGAGGGACTCACTTAAGGAGAAGAGAGGAGCTGAGGGAGTGTAGTGTACACAAGCTATTGTGGTTTACAATAGCTTGTGCACACCAAATTATAGAAAAATGTCTTGTCTTATTTTTTGTGGGTAGCCTATTTTTATTATAGCTATATATATTTTTTTATCTAGAAACAAAACCAGATAGATAGATAGATAGATAGATAGATAGATAGATAGATAGATAGATAGATAGATAGATAGATAGAGTTTAACATTTTTCAAAAACTGTCTTGTTTTAAGCAGTTACCTACATTTGTCACAACAAGATTAAAACTGACTGACCCTCCTAAAACCCAGTTTTACAGGGGCAGAGCTAAGGAATGCATCCAGGGCTGGGCCCCTTAATCTGGTCTCTAGTGTCCTCTTTTTATTTAATTTGTATTGCCTGATGTCTTTTTAATTATGGTAAAGTTACATCACATAATAATAATATCACATCTAAATCTCACCAAAATGCAGGAAATTGCATTGAATTTTTCTAAATTTTGAAGAGTGACCTAATTCCAGCCACTCAATGTCAAGACACAGAGAATTTCTCTCTTCTGCAATCTCCAATAGCAAATATAAGTGACAATATAAGAAAAGAAAAGACTATTTACTATTTTCAAATCCTTTTGGACTTTGTATGTTCAAAATCCTGTGTACGGCCCTGAACCTAAAATAGAGTTCCCCCACCTCCCAAATCCCACTTTAACCGCTGCCGATAATATTAGGTATGTGTACTGACAATATTGGAGCGAATATGCACATTTATTGAACCGATCATTTTGTGTCAAACCCTGGTTTTTGGTCAATAAAATCTGCAATCTCTAGCTTATAATATTATATATTATAATATAATATTATAATTTCTAGCTGCTAAACTTGTACATAATTTGGCCAATAAATATTCCTAATTGTTCAGCAGTTATTTTTTTAAAAATCAAAGTTCATTTGTTGATATTAGAGGAACAATTTATCTCACAAGCAAAAATGACATACTGTACTTTGGGGGCCCTTTCCTGCTCTGGGCCCTGGGGAAACTAGCACCATTTACCCCCCCCCAGTCCGACACCCCTGAGTTTATCTATCATACTGTAGTGTCAAAATGTGATTTAATAAACGCTATTTTGGGTATTTAGCTATTTAAAATCTCTATTGGTTTAACATTAGACCAACTATGATGTCACGATCCCGAGCCTAATATATGACATGGAGGCTTCCATTTTGTTGCGGTTATGACATAAAATAGTGTAACTAAACAACAGGTAACTAAGCAACATGAGTTCTTGGGTTAAACCTTGTCAGTTTGAGCCGGAGCAAAGCCACAGACAGGACGATTATGTGGAATTTAGTGAGACTGAAGATAATCGAGAAGAAGAGGTAAGAACTGGACACTGTCAGAGGTGTTTTTGTTTCAACTGTTCACAGATCAAACTGTGGGAGTAACTATGGAAACACGATTTTATGTCATCAAACCAGAATGCATAGACAAAATGGCAACTCCCAGTGGCTTGAAAACAACATAATCAATGACAATTTTATAAAAAAATAGTAAGCAGTTATATATTTGTTTGTCATTTATTTTAATAAACATAACCAGTAGTGTTTTAGCCACATTTGTCTTCTTAACCAGGGTTCACTTTAAGGAAACAGGATGCCTTTACTTTTTTAATTGAAAAACCCAAGTAATATTCATAGTTTAGACGAGTGTTGACTTTTTTGGTGATGTCACTTACATTACTTATTGTGCTTGCAGAACTGACTTCTTAGCACAATAGAGGTTATGCACTGACATCATTTTGCTTAGCAACATTTAGAATGAGTGGCATTTCTTCAATGTATTTCTTTGTTGTCGTGGTAACGGCTTGTCTGCTACAACAGTTGATGATTTAGGACATTTTAACTGCAACAAACGGACTCAAAAACATCTTTTTTAAGAAGAAAAAGGTATAGTTCAACTGTGTGTAATTCATGTCTGATAAATGTGAGAATCTAAAGTTTATCTGCTTTGCTACAACTGTTGACTTGATTTTCTCTTTTTACATGTCAGTTACAAACCCAGTGCTCAGTAGACTTGTGGTGGGTTGAATTTGTTATCAAACTGTAGTTTATTTTTCCTGTTTTAGCTGTTTATTGAACTCTTACAAGAGAAAATGTCCTTTCTCTCCATTAACTCTCATGCATCGATGCCACTCAGCATGAACATTTATAATGCTGTGAGGTCACCTGCAGAACCTCTATTATTTAGTTGTCAACAGAGCTGGAGAAGGCTTGGAAGGTGAAGTGATCAGTGGTGATTGGTGACTGGGGCCATCTCAGTCCTGGTAACAGCAAGGCTCCTGGGTGAAACCAGAACAACGATGCTAAAACACCAGTGGATGAACAGGTTGAGTTTAGTCACACAATGCTACTTTGGTGAAAACATTATTAAGTTCAATCTTTTAGGTACCACAGCTTTAAGTTCTTTGCAGCTGTATCTGTACATCAGCCTTAGTTCCAAACACACACAGTTCTGTTAGACTTCTCAGTGTGTGGAGCTGAAAGGTAAAAATAATTGCGCCTCTAATTGAATTCTTCAGACACAGTTTCATCTTCTTACATCAGAGTTACAGCAGCTCTTCTGTCGTGGACGTGAGACTAACCAGGTAGTCATGTGAATAAACACTCCGTCATTATAGAGCTGCTCTCGTGCTCTTGAGCAAGACACCAGCTGCAGACACACACTCACAAGTCCAGTGTCAACAGTCTGTGAAGGAAATGTCAACAACTATGTACAATAAGCAAGCATGTTTTCAAGACTTTTAAGGTCAATATGTTACGTAAAATAACCACGACTTGTTGAAGTTACTCAATTTAAATATATAGCAAACAATACATTTAATTAATTTCAGCCTAATTTTTTAAATATTTACTTAATTAAAGAAAAAATGTATGCTTTGTAGTGATTAGTAATCATTAATTATAAATAATATTTACAAATAATAATAATCTTGCTGTGGTACTTGACGTTCCTCCTGTGGTCTCCCATCCAAGTACTGTCGAGGCCAAACACGCTTAGTTTGTGAGATGTGACAGGACCAGGCTTTGGTAAGACACACTGTCACTTTCAGACCTGGAGCTGTTTTCTGGAGCAGGTTCTTTGCATTTACATCATTGTGTTGGTGAAAGTTGAAGCAAATAAATGACACACATTTACATTTGGGGCGATTGGTATCAATATTAGTCTAATTATATGTGTAGATTTGAATAACAATAAAAACGATTCCATCTGATTTAAAAATACGTGCTATTTTTAATAAGAGTCAGAATCATTTTTCTCAGTGCACGAGGTTTGGTCGAAGCCACATGGCGACATCTTCTTTGAGTTTAACAGGTAAGTTTAGGCTTCATTGACTAAACGGTAAGTTTAGGTCTGGAGCTTGGGGCAGGTTTAGATTTAGCTGTTCAACCCAAAGAAAAACTGGTTGAGGCCATGCACCTTTCTTTCTGTAATTGACTATGGTGATACACTATACTGTACATGCAGCTCCATCGTCCTCTTTACACAAGCTGAACTCTGTGTATCAGCTGCTTTACGTTTTATCACTAATGCAAAGTCTCTCACTCATCACTGCACTGTATGATCTGGTTGGTTGGTAATCCTTGTCATTTCTCAGAAAACAACATTGGTATATTTTCATTTACAAAGGAATCCAGAGGAAACTTCCTGGTTACCTGAGTGATCTCCTCCTGTCAGCTCAAGTATTACCGGCTGCGTTCCTCTTCACAGCTGCTTTACAACGTCCCCCGGTGCTCTACTGAAGTTGGAAAAAGTGCCTTCTCGCACTTGGCACCGAGGTCTTGGAATGAGTTACAAAAAGACCTCAAATTAAAAGCCATGGTGTCTCTGGAGAAGTTCAGAAGAATTGTAAAGAGTGTTGAGATTGAGAAGTGTGTAGTTTTTCTTGAGAGACTTGTTTTTATAATGTTATATTGTCTTAATTGTTATATCTATTTTTTATTGTTGGTGTTGGCTACTACCTTGGCCAATCTCAATGGGACTTCCTGGTTAAATAAAGGTAAATAAAATAAATAAAAAATGTTGTGTGCTTTTGACATTTTGTTGTAAATCTGTTTTCCCTGGAGACCAGGGTTTAATGTAAGTTTCAAATCACTGTCATTTTGTGTTAATTATTAAAATCCACTTTTACAGAAGCTTCAGCTCTGCACAGCTCGTTTCAGCTCCTGTTTGAGTGAAAAGACATGACATTTCAGGAACATTTACACAAAAAAAAGAAGTTTTTGAGCAGTGAAGTTCTACATCACATGACCTCGTGTTCCCCCCAACACCTCCAGTGCCCCCCGCCCCCAGGAGCCTCCTAAATCCAAACATGTCCCATAGTTCACTGGGGAAACTGTGTGTTACTCTTCACAGGCCTGTTTCTATGGAAACACACACAACTCATCTAAAAGTCTAAACATGACACATTTCAGCTCTTCTTCACACTTTTCTAGAGATTTTCAGAGTTTCTAATGGAAGTCAATGGGACAAAATGGCTCCACCAGAACAAGAGACAAAACTACAAACTGCTTCTGCACAAAAACTACAAAATCATCCAAGAGTCTGACCATGTCCAAGGCTGGAAGAAAAGCTCCAAACAAATCCAGTTTACATTCACACTTTCACCTCTGACAATCTGCTTTTTATACGTTTTTTGTTTTTCAGATTTGGTATTTTCAGATTCAAGATCTATTTCCGAAGGAATTGTCTGGACATACAGCTGCAACAAAAAAAAAAAAAAAAAAAAAGACAGTCAAATAAACATTTACAGAAAATCCATCACTTATTGCTCTTGGATGTTTAATCACCGCTAAAAGTATAAAACTCACCCCAATAGTCAAACAGAAGTGGATTAACAAAAGCAAAAAAAAAAAAAAGTTAAAAAATAATGCTATAATTTACAACGTTAAAAAAGGAGAAAAAGCACAAGCAGACACAGGGTTAAAACAGCAAAACAAACTTGAAGTTTAATTTAATTTCCGGTTTTGTCTGAATGAAAATGAGTGAAAATCTTGTAATCATGTGACTCTTGTGTTGGTATCGACGAATGGAAAGAATAATCGATGAGTCAAATGTGTGTTTGACATGATTGATTGTCACACTCACAGCTCTCAGACCTAATTACCAGGAGGAGCCGGTGATAGTGAACGTTTGAACACATGACGAGGATTAGCCGTGGCCTCGTGTGTGTGTGTGTGTGTGTGTGTGTGCAGGCCCGCTGGAGCAGGGGCCTGGATTAGCCGCGTTGCCAGAGCTGCGGGGCAGGATTAGGAAGGCCGGGCTGCTGCCTGACGCTGCTCTGCCACCACTAATGGCATTATTAATAGGCAGCTAAAAAATTCATTAAAAAACCTATTAAAAATAAATGCGTTTTACATAAGACTTTGCCCCAGGTCGGAGGGAAGAGGGAGACACAGGGCCAGTCTGAGAAAAGTGAAAATGAGAGCTTTGTTAGTGGAGTTATCAGAGGAAATATACAAACAGTTACGTGAAATGTCCACAGATGACGTGGAACAGAAAGTCTACAGCCTGAGGTTGAACAAGTGAATACAGGCTGTCACTCAACTGTCAGGGATTACATCACATTTGTGTATTCATGTCACTCTGTTTGAAGGACTTGTGCAGGTATTAAAAAGATGACAGCATCAGATGTTCTGTTTTCTTCAACCACATTTTATTGCAAAAACACGCTCACAGAAACAAGTATTATCTTAACCAGGGAGAGAACTGGAGGCTCGCGAGCCACATGTGGCTCTTGGCCAATCAAAGTGTGGCTCTTTGGCTCATTCTGAAACATTTGCTCCTCCACACTCTCTCTCTCTCTCTCCTCAGAAGCACAAAACTATCAGTCCAAGTTTTATGTCACATTCAGGTTAAGATTATACTTGTTTCTGTAAGCGTGTTTTTGTAACAAAACGAAAAAACCCTAATGTGGTTAAAGAAAACAGATGGAAATGAACAGCACATGTGATGCTGCATCTTTTTAATACCTGCACAAGTCCTTCAAACAGAGTGGCATGAATACATAAATGTGATGTAATCCCTGACAGTTGAGTGACAGCCTGTATTCACTTGTTCAACATTCACCTCAGGCTGTCGACTCTTTTTTTTCCCACGTCATCTGTGGACATTTCACGTAACTGTTTGATGAGTTCTCATCTGGACTTGACTCGCTGAAAGCGTTTGGGAAAAGGTGGGGCGTTTAGTAAAATACTTGGAGCTGATTGGGTGGGGGCCGACCTTTTTTTTTTTTGCCCATCACAGCAACAACTCATAATGGTGTATCCAATGTCCTTTCCAAAAAGAAATTAGGCCCTACTCAGAATTTCTGCTAAAACCGCATCAAACGCAGCAGAAACACAAACATCCAGGGGAGCAGCCATCTTTGTTGAGCTTAAATGAGACTTGGCGGCAGCGCCAGAGCACTAACAGCCGTCTTAACACCGCCAAAACACCGGTTCAGACTCTTAAACCAGTCGGGTGGCTGGAAGGTCAGATGGTTGATCTCGTGTTTGTGAATTCACAAATAGATAAACCATCTGGCTGGCCAGGTTATAGTACATACACATGCATACTCAGTCTCAGTGTGAGTGGCCACCGCACCCAGACGGACCTGGATCTGGATCTGAATCTGGACTGGATCTGGACTGGAGGCAGTGTGAGCCCAGTGGCTGAATCAGGAACATGTGTGTCTGTGATAGGCTCAGGCACTTGTTTCCACACAGTTCTCATGAAGCTCCACCCACACTGTGTACAAATGTTATTCTTGGGAATGTGTCTAAGTAAGAGACTTTTTGATTATGTTTATATGAGAGCATGTTCCTGTTTCAATGTGTGGACCATTTCACTCTCTGGCAAGTTCCTCTGTGACTGCAATAAAAATAATAATAATAATAACAATTTTTTTACATGCAGTTCCTTTAAAGCAGTTCAAGTTGGGGTAACCAACTTTTAGTAGAGAGGAAGTTGGACGTCCTTTTACCCAGCTAAATCATCAGCACCCAAATTCTTCCCAATAAACTGCTTCTTCCACCCTCTGCCTTCACAAAAACATAAAAAAAAAAACACAAAAAAGTTGGCAGCGAGTGTCTTTGTGCAGCGTGAAAGCATAATCCAAGTGCCACAGTGATTAGCCTCTTCCAATGAGTCAAACGCAGGGATTGTGGTCTTTGAGAGCGCAGACAGGAGGAGAAAGACATCAGGGTCAGAGTTTACCAGCGTGTGCTTTGTGTGCAGCCCGGGGGACCTTAACCAATCAGATTAGCAACAATAGCCTCAACTAGCTCCTCGCACACACTGAGAGCATCTCCATCCAAACGAGTGGGCGTGGAGGGGCCCCCGGAGTGTGGAGGGGGCCCGTGTAGCCGGAGGGTCTGCACACAGAGGAGACAGAGGACCAGGATGTAAATGTTACATCCACTGGGAGAGGTTAGAAAAGCTTGTTTATTGTTGATTTACTTCATTGAACACTTATTTTTATTAGATTTCAAAGCTGTGGTGTCTTTTGATGCGTTCATACCGGTCAGCGTATTTGCGTCAAAATTCGTCTAAACACGCCCAAAAGTGTTTACGCCTCACTAAGCTTCCAAAATGCTCTTACGCGTGTATCGGCGATAAAGAACCATTCGTCTCTGCGTTCCCGACTTCAGGCGCTAGCTATGGAGCTTTGGTCTGCTAAAGATGGATCGGGTTGAGAGAGTGGCTTGGATCTACTTGATACACAAACACCTACAGCGGTGATGTCGTATCTGGGTATGAAACCCTCCAGAGCTGGAGGAGTTTTAATTATTTACTCCAGGAGCTGCGTCTGGATGAAGAGCACTTCCAGAGTACTTTAGTCTGACGCGGGACCAGTCTGACGACCTGCTCTCTTGCATTGGTGCCTGGATCACTCACCGAGACACCAGCTACATTCGCCTGTCCATCTGTGTACAATTAGTAGACTCTGATGTGGACTTCCAAAGCGTCTGAAGATGATTTTCCCAACTTCTGCGTTTGCTGCAGCTTCATGTGAAGTTGCAACTGTCGCAGGGTTTGAGCTTCCACGTAATTTAATGTGTTTTTATTTGGCGATTTTTTTCTTTGGCTCCTGCTGGGTCTGGCTGGACCTGGGACCTGTGGGCTGCCGTACACTGGGGGTTTCTGGTGGTTTGGGGGTCGGATGGTCTGGGGGGCGGGATGGGGGTGGCCGGGGATTGGTGGGCTGAGGGGAGGAGAAGCAAGGAAAGAAAACTATTTTATCTATTCTAATTATTATTCATTTTATTTCTATTTTAAAAGTTTTACACATTAAGTCAAATTTTACTATTACCTTGTTTTATCATGTTTTCCTCCTCTTATTCTGTGTTCTTGTTTTAGCTTCCTACTACATTTTATCTTAACTTTTTTTAATATCTTCTTTTATCTAGTGACTATTTTTAATCTTGTTGTTCCTTTGTTCTAGGCCCAGGCCCCCTGGTTGTCAGGACCTGGTCCCTCCCCACATGGACACCTACACTTTTACATCCTGTGAAGTCCTTCGAGATGACGGATCGTCGTGATTTTGGGCTATACAAAAATAAATTGAATTGAATTGAATAAATTGAAAATACACTTAACACACCATTATACTTTTACATATGTAAGTTATGGAAAAAATGGAAAAATAGTCTTTGAAATGAAAAAATAAACAAATCTAATAATTAATGAGTTGATGCATTTGTGGTGGTGCCACTTTCAAGCCCCTGGAGGGTTTTTGGTCACCATCCATCACATTTCTTTTCTTGTTATTATGCTATTTTATTTGATACTACGTGAAAAAAATATAAATTAAAAAAAAAATTAAAAAATGGTGGGGAAGTTTTTTTAGTTCTAAATATTTTTTCCGCCCAGACACACACATTTGAGTCTTGATTTGAACACAGTATTCTAGTGGCGCTGTGCTTCGTGCAGCTTGTTTTATCACTGAATGTCTCCCATCATCATGTCATACTTTGTACTGCAAAAACATATTCAGGTTCAACGAATCTATTCAGGATCACAGTCAGAATCCAGTGCATGAACAGATTTACTCATGAATGCTGCTGCTGTGTCCTGATACAACCTTTCCCGTCGGGTTATCGTGTCTTTATTTATGCATAATGTTTCAACTCAAAGTACAAGCTCAAACTTGATTTTCACTGATCCAAAGATTTTCTGAGCTTTGAACTAGAAATGAACCATCCCTCATCTTCCATCCTCCATCAGATGTTTGTTGGTCTGAGGTGATTAGGACCGAGTCAGCAAAGGGAATCAAGAAGAAGAGCCAACGGAAAGTCAAAAAAAAAACCCCACCAAATTTGGGCGAGGAAGGACCCAAACGCAGACACGCAGGCAGGAAGTGGAACCCCCCGTCGCGCTGGGGAGAAAGACAGCAAAAAGTCAGCAACATTCTCACCCAGAGCAAACATCAAACATCATCAAACACACAGACGGAGACACTTTGATGTGAGCGGCCTCCGCAGGAAGCACGCATCTTTAGAAAATCCTCCAAATGTAAATGAATTTTGTACAGAAAAACCCCCTCGGGCGACGCTGCAGCGCGACATCAATGGGTTAAATCCAGAGTAACTGCGATCGCGAGGGTTCTAAGTCAACAAGTAAAACGAACAGCATGACCACGGTTTGCATTTTTCTAAATAGTGCTGGCAATCATTGTTCCAGATGTCTGGGAGGGTTGGGAGTGAAGTTTGAGCCGGTGTAAGCAGACACACGGTTGGGTTGGGTTGGGTTGGGTTTGGAGTGTTTCGCTGACTGGGCCAAACCTGGAGTAAATGTATTTCATGGTACATATGGATTATACCCTCTGGTTCTGGAGAATTGTGGATCCAAACATGACTGCAGCGGTTGCAAAGTGGAAGTTAGTGCAAGTGCCTGGATTTGAACTCTGAAAGGTGTTTCCATGGTTTAAACAGTTTGTAGATCAGTGCCTTTGGTTCATGGTAAAACTCAAAAAGTCCAATTGTAAGCAGCATGAATTACTTGTTTTATCGTTGGACAAATGTAAAATTTTGAAGCCCAATGCTTTACTCGTAATCAGAATTATCTGTCACTGTAGAGGTTGTGTTTTCTCACAAGAAAGCGTACATTTACCACGACATTACACAAGATGTAAATGAGGTATGATTAACACGAGTTCACAGCTGTTTTGCGTAATTATAGTACGCATCACAGTCCCCATTAATTTAATGGTGGTTGTTAAGACGTGTTCTTATTTATGAATATTCATGAAATCCTGATTCTAATCTTAACCTGCTCCAAGCCCCAGACCTAACCTTACACGTTTTAGTAACTTTATGCCTAAACTTACCCGTTTCACCTGAAGAAAACGTCCCCACGTGGCTTCAATCAAAACTCGTCCTATTTTTTGACTCTTTTCCATATCGTGTTAAATGCACGGTGTAACATAAGTACTATGAACAGCTGTGAAGTCGTGGTCAAAATACGCTGTTTTTGTGTCGTTGTAAAAGTACGCCATCTAGTGAGACTGTGTTGGTTCCACAGAAAGAACACAGTCATTTGCCGAAATTGAGTCAATCATGCTAGTAGTTAGCTTGTCATCACTGAAGCTGCCAGAAACAACTAAAAGTGTTCTCTGTCAGTTGTAGCTAATCAAGTCTAATTAATTCATTTTGATAAAGCCACGTGAAATCTCAAACTTTCTACCCTCATAAAGAACAGCTGTATGAGAAGGTTTATTAACAGTTAACTAAATGAAAAATAAAATAGCATATTCTCTGTTGATGTCCTTGTACGTTTATGCGCCTGTGCAGAAGCTTCGTGTACATCTTTTTTTTTTTTTTTTACATCAATATGTTACTAAATACCAACATGTAAAATAACCATAATACTGTATTTGGTTGAAGCCACATTTTATGTTTTGGCTTTTTGCAACATTTTGACATAAAAAATACATGTGAGAGTTTGGAACCGTTGGACGGCAACGCAGACACTTCATTTAGTTTTTTAACGTTTGTAAAATCTACTTTTACTGATTTTGAACCTTGTTACAGCATTAGTTATTTGGATTGTCTCTTGTTGAGTAATCTTGTATTGTCCTACAGCTCAGAAATCCCTGCCTCACCTACCACCTATCCCCGCCTACTTGTCTGTATTTAGTTGTGATTACAGTCAATGGACCTGTGTCTTTTGCCTTTTAGATCCTTTTTGTGTTTTACAATGAACAAACTGTGAATTATTGATCTTCATATGCCATAGCTTTTTTCCTAAATCTAGAAAAATCACAATAGGTCTCCTTAACCATAACTGTTCAAATGAATATGTATTATTGATGCAGTTTTTGTACTGAACAGCCACATGTTTACCTCACAAACACTGACTGAACCTCTGAGCTGCTGACTCTGGCTCTGTCTGTGGGACATGCTTGTTTTACCCTGTCTCCTCTCTCCTATGCCTCTCCTTCACACCGCTGTCGCCCCTCGGTCCCTCTAACCCGCCTGGAGGTCCTATAATCTTTTTACAATGTGTTGAAACAGAGCAATAAATCTGTTAGCTTACAATCTAATTTCCCTGGCCTTTTGCAGAAATCCTCATAAACTTTTGGCGCCCCCATTAACGGCCATATTGAATCAGAGCTCTTAATCTGCTTCCAGGTGAAGGGTCACAAAATGAATGCGCCGCAGATCCATCACGCCGACGGGAGCAGAGAAAACCAGGGCGAGCGGTAAAGGCACGGGCTTCTTCCACATAGGTCAATAGCTGCCAAAAGAGTCAGTCATCCAGTCTCAGCTCAGTTCTGCATTTAATATGGACATCCAATTAATGCGAGGCTGTCTGTCCCCCTGAGTTATGGGTCATCACCAGCAGTCTGATGGAGACGAGACGAGGTGAGGAGAGGGAGCTGCACACGGGGAAGTAACAACGCTTTAGAAAGGCTGCGACTTTGTTAAGTGAGGCCAAACTTCATTTAATGTGTTTAGAAGAGTTTAAAAGTAGCAGGTTGTAGTTGGTTTTTTGAGCATCACAAGTTCAAACTCTAGAAATGAGAAAATTCAGTTTAGACTGATTTGTGAATTATGAAGCTTTATTAAACAACACTGGCAGTGTTATATTGTCTTTCCTAAATAGGCACAAAATGCTTTTCAAACCCCATCACTTTCCGATGTGGCCTGGACGATCCTGCACAGAGAAGTGAACCTACAGAGGGTTTTTATGTTTCTCAACACGGGCCATGCGCGCACTTTCTGTCTGCAGAAAGAGCCGCCCCTCATAGATACAAACAGTGGAAACAAGTGGAAAAAGCTCCGTCCATCTGTGCCGAGTACGGACTGGAAACCCCAAGATCTAAGTGGGAAACACCTCCCAAGGTGGTAGAGAATGACCGAGCCAAGATCCTGTGGGACTTCCAAATACAGACAGACAGAATGGTAATGGCGAACCAACCAGACATCGTGGTGGTGGATAAAGAGCAGAGGAGAGCCGTGGTGGTGGATGTGGCAATACCAAGCGATGGTAACATCAGGAGAAAGGAGCATGAGAAACTAGAGAAATACCAAGGGCTCAGAGAAGAGCTGGAGAAGGCTTGGAAGGTGAAGGCAACAGTGGTGCCCGTGGTGATCGGTGCACTGGGGGCAGTGACCCCCAAACTGGAGGAGTGGCCACAACATATCCCTGGATCTACATCCGACATCTCAGTCCAGAAAAGTGCAGTCCTAGGAACAGCAAGGATACTGCGCAGAACCCTCAAGCTCCCTGGCCTCTGGTAGAGGACCCGAGCTTGGAAAGCAGATGAGACCACCCGCGTAGGGTGAGAGGGATCTTTTTATATATATATATATATATATATATATATATATATATATATATATATATATATATATAATATATATATATATATATATATATATATATATATATATATATATATATATATATGACACAATTCTAGTGTCATTCAGGCCAGGCACTGCTCTGCATTTGTAACAACAACAACAAAAAAGTGAATAAATGAAAATGAATTGAAAGTTAGGTTGTGCTTTCTTTGGTGTAGAGCTTGTTCTCACTTCTGATCAGATCACAAAGACTCCAGCTCGTCTGGGGTTGAAACGCATCAGTACGGCCCTGGTAAACTAAACGTTTGTTTTGTTTGTTCTTTTTTCCTTTGAACTACATAATAACATTAAGATAAATGGCCAGAACAAGCAGTATATATATTGTAGGTAAGTAACTGTATGATCAATGACTAAATGAGTTTACAATTATTTGAATAATCAATGAATCGTTGTTGTTCAGTCTAAATGGAAAAAGCAACACAACACATTTATACAAATGAAACAAAGTCAGTATTAAAAGACATTAGCAGGTAAAAAATACTTAAAATGTAAGTGGAAAAAAAAAAAAACAGTCAGAGGCAATGCCAGCAAGTGAACAAATTAAAGATAATTGATTGGTTGTTGGGCCCGAACGGCAGCGTGCGATTGGCTGCTGGGAGGGGAGTCAGATTAGATTGGGCCTGACCACCTGAACTGTGTGGTCCAAACAGCATTACACCAGGCCCGGCGATATTAAAGCTGGCTGGATACAACTTATTGTAGCAGCACCGGGGATTTGTCATTGTACCTCATTATCCAATTAACAGAACGAGGGCCAGCGGGCACAACCGGACCTCCGCCGACGCAGGTTAATATATGGGCTACAACTAATAGAAAATGTTACAGCCAAACTTTTAGCCTCGCTGCCAGCTGCTACGACCAGAAATGTGCTTATTTGAAATTCATAGGAGACTTGGGTGAGAGGAGATGGTAATTATGCTGAATATAATGACGGTATGGGCCAGCTTTAATGGGGTTTTCTGCAGTTTTCGTACTACATTTTTTGAGGATTATATTGTGTATTCGGTGATCCTATAAGCTATAAAAACATGAGCACAAGCTGAACGCATCATTGTGACAAAGAAATAGCTTTCTAATGTGTGTGAGTAGTGAAGAGATCTTAAACAGACTGAATGATGAGGTTCAGTCTGTATTTGGGTTAGTTTACTGAAGAAAGATTGGTAGCACTTTAAAGTACCGCCCGCTAGTTAATAGGTGATTAAGGGGGTACTTACTGGTACTTCTGGTGGTATTACCAGTAGTACTTAATGGTAACTACAGTGGTACTTGTAGTGATACTTAAAGTCACAAGTACTGGTAACTAAAGCAACAGCTTCCGGTATATTTAGTATTACCTATAGTGATACTTAATAGTACATAATTGATCGTAACTAGTACTTTTGTGATACTCTTGGAGTGATAATTAATAGGGATTATGGTGGTATAATTTATACTAATTATTGGTACTTATACACAGGGGCGTCAGACTGGGGGGGGGGGGGGGGGTAAATGGTGCTTTTTCCCCGGGGCCCAGGGCAGAAAGGGTCATTTTTGCTTGTGAGGTAAATATTGTTCCTCTAAATGTAATTATTGTGACATCGAAGAGCTCCATCTCTCCTTTAAATGTAGCAAATCAACTTTGAACAAAGAAAATGGCTGAAAAAAGATGAATATTAAATGGTCAAACTATTAACAAATATAAAAGCTAGAGATTATATTATAGGCAAAAGTTTCAGATTCAATAATGACACATATTCACTGGGTTTTGTGCCAAACATTTCCACCAATCCTGCAACATTATATGAGTCAAAAATGTCACTTGCATATTCATACTTTTGAGTCAAGTTTGTAGCTTTAAACACGTTAGCTTCAAAACACACTTTCAGGCTTTTCATTTCATGTAAAGTAAATGATTTTTATTCTCATCTTAATGTGAGGGAATAGTTTTCACACAACAAACATATATAAAGGTCTAGTTTTGTAGTCAGTTATGCCAAAACATTTGCATAAAGGAGCATTCCATTTGAAGTGTTGAAGCCGACATAAACCCCAAGAGCAATTTTGTGTGGAATGTAGCAACTAAACCAATAAAGCCTATAATCATATTTTAGAAGGAAATAAACCTAAATGTCTCAATAAACAAGACGATGTATTAGGGGCCCATCAACAAAGTTTGTGCCTGGGGCCCAGAATTTAGTGCTACGCCCCTGCTTATACAGGTACCTTTAGTGAGGTAAAAGGTGGTAACTCACTGGTAGTTACTATAGTAATTGATAGCTAACTAACACAATTACTACAGTAACTACCAGTGAATTACCACCTTGTCCCATTTTATTATATGACTCGCTGTTGGTGGTAATTAACAGGTAATTAATGCAGTAACTACCAGCGAAGTACCACTGTATTCCACTTTACTGTCAGTGTTTTTTATACCTACCTCCCACTTTTACTGTAATTGATCTAGTGCTCAATACATTATTTACTAGTAAATACCATTTAAAGCTTAACCAGCTGTAATATGTTAATATGTTTTGTTTTTGGATTTGTCGAAGAACTTTTTGTAACTATCATTAAGTACTATTAACTATCTCTATAATTAATACTAAACATACTGGTTACTGTGGTACCACTTTATAATAACCACCTTACTAAACCTTAGTAAAGCCTTAATAAATCATGATTAAAGAGTTAATAATTCATGAGCAAATAATCAATTAATGAATGAAAAGTGTATTAAGGCTTAGTAACTACTTACTTAATGAGCTAAGGTTAGGATTTAGGGTTGAGGAGAGGGACTTGTGGTAATTAAGTTGTTATAAAGCCTTAATAAACGTTTTTGTTCATTAATATTCCATTTGTTCAAGATGAGTTAACCCATTATCCATGCTTTATTTAGAGCTTGTTAAGGCTTATCAAGATGTAGTTATTATAAAGTGTTACCGTAACTGTCACTTTAGTTACCACCAGTGCCAGTAAGTACGCCCTTAATTAGATATTAACTAGGGGCGGTATTTTAAAATGCTACCGAAAGATTTCAAAGAAATATCGTTTGTTTTAAAT
Source organism: Mugilogobius chulae (assembly GCA_038363315.1). NCBI lineage: Eukaryota > Metazoa > Chordata > Actinopteri > Gobiiformes > Gobiidae > Mugilogobius > Mugilogobius chulae. The sequence continues at coordinate 6,584,016 of CM076405.1, forward strand.
GATAAAAAAAAAACAGCCCCAGTTCTTGCTGCTTAGAGTTGGTTTTGGGGACTTGGTTGATGAAGTGCATGGCCTCCTGGGTAAGAGGCTGGGTTATAGTTTTAGGGGGCGTGGTTTATGGCCCAACAGTGTCTGTTCTGTCATGGAACAAAATCATAAACTTCACTTGCTTGCAGCTCTTCAGTGTCTTTTCTCTTCTCAGTCTGGACAGTGTAAGATCAGGCAGAGGCTGATCATATTCTAATACCACCCAGGGAACAGTGACAGGCTGGATACCGTTCAGGACTCACACAGGCCAAGAGTCCCCCGTCTGAACCAGTTTGGCAACTTTTGCTGCCAAATGGCTCATGTGTGACATGTGGCTCATGTTTAGTGTGAATGGGGTCGTCAGAGGTCAGAGGTCATGGAGCAGGTCGTGGAGGCGGGGTTTTGAAGACTTGTTTGCAGAGTCTGCATCGTCAGTTGCCGCATGTGCAGCTGTTTGATTGAAAATCATGTGGAAAACCAAAAATGACGATTACAAAAAAAACAGTCAAGCGTGGATTGTTGTTGTTTACAAACAAGACATAAGTACAGAGGAGAATATTTGAACTGAGAAAAACAGAAGACGGAGCAACTGCAGTACAAAGGCTGGACTGTGGCAAGAAATAGAAGTTGAGCTTAATCTGTGAGGTAAGATTAGAAACTTCTGTTCTCCGTTAGAGTTGACCACTGCTCACGTGCAACTTATTACGTCACTCACTGGTAGCTGCACATAAGCTTACAAATCCATGTTTTCTATCAGAAAGCTGCTTAGACGTGTCTCTCCTCAGTTATACACTTGTCTATGTTCTACTATCAAATCTATGTTCCACTGTCAGCACATGAGACAAGCTCCTAACAATGTGGCCTTTCTCATTCAATTTGAATACTGCCCTAAAAACGTCAGAAAACATGTTTTGTGTGCATGGGGCTGGATTCTAGGACCTCCAAAGTTCTTGAAACCAGTTGCTGTTACATTAGCCTGTTACGCAAGTGCAAGTGCCACACATCTGCAAAACAATCCACGAGAAGTTTTTCTCAAAGAAAAACAAACTTATTTGTTGCTCATTATATCAGTTTTCTTACAGGAACCTACGAGAATCTTTGGACAAACACAGACTGCAGTGCTCTGGAGTTGGTGTAATTCTCCTGGGACATGGAAAATGGCAAAAAAGATTAATAAAAACTAGACGATAAGTGACAAACAGTACAGTTTAAGCACAACAGTGAAGCAGCAGTTCGAGCTTTTGAGTCACATCATATTGTCAGTGTAACTTTTCCTGTTCTCTAGTTTTCCATGAAGGTCTCGTCCTGAAGAGTGTGATGTGTTGGGAGGCTTGTAAGACCTGTCCCATCTCTTCCCTCTCAGCAGCTTCTCACGCAGCCTCTCCAGTGGATGTCCTGAACCTTTAGGAAGACAAAAGGCAATGAATGAAAAGAAACAAACTAATAACGCACATATCAAAACACAAGTCACCCTGCAATCCCCCAGATTTAGAAATGCTCGGTACTAAATGAAAGAAATGTGCATTTGATTAAATCCTAATATTAGAGTGGAGTCTCTCTGGTTTTGTCTGTGCCCACGAACAGTCCCCGCTCTCTTCCTCTCAATGGAAAGTATGAGAGTTATTGCCGGATACACGAAGTATTTGAGCGGAGAGCCCTCTAAATCCGGATGTCAGATGTTTTTTTATTAAAACTCTCAAACATGAAGCTTACAAAAATGAGGGCAGGAATAAGAACAGATGGAGTCAGGACGCACATGCAATGCAAAAAGATTCAGCACATAACAGCACGTGGAAAGGTTGGGTAGAAATGTCAAAGTTTCAAGACATTTAACCTAGAACACTTTCGCTATAAAAAGTTACACCATCACTTTTCCGGGTAATTTCACCCGATATATAATACCCAAAAAACAGTACTTGTCATAAAAAATAGATCCAAATATGACAACACTTGAAAATTACAGTTGTTTTTTTATTTTAAACTGTGCTATGTGGAACAAAATCGAAAATAAAAATATAGGAGATACAAACATGCTGACAATTACTGAAAAATTTAGATTTGAAACAAAAAATTCCTAAAAAAAAAAATCCTGATACAGAAAACTTGGTGTTTGGTCGACCCATTCCTGAGACATGTAGACTTCTGGTGAAGTCAGACTCATTTCATTGTGTAAAAATAACACTTGATCCAAATATTGTTTTCACCATAAGAATACCACTTTGTGATATATATTCATAATTCATATAAATAGCTAACTACATAATGTAACTTTGTAAAAAAAAAAAAAAAAAAAAAAAAAAAAAAAGTAAACATACATTACCCTCTATCTCTATTGTCGGGTGAAAATCACCCTAAAGCAAACCTGTGTTCCTCACTACTGAGATGTCAGAGACACTAATCCTGCCACAGAATGAAGCTGGAGTTGACCAGGGACAGTTGTAAATATGGTGAAAATATAGTGGGACTGAATGTTGTCACCCTTTACTTGTGGCAGGATAGCTTGATTTTAAACACTAACACTATTGCTGGGTGAAATCCACCCAAAACGTACATGACCCTCTTTCACTATCGCCGGGTGAAAATCACCCGAAAGCAAGTCTGTAGGAAAAAGTGGGCTTTGGGGAAACACTCACACCTTCATAGAGTCAAAAACACTGGTGAAGCTCCAGGGACTCATGACACTCAGAAAAATCAACATATGAAATCATGTAAATACATTTCTCGGTGAAATTCACCCGGATAGTGCTCTAGGGTTAAGAGGATAATTGTGCTAGAGCCACTTTTTTTGTTTAGTATTCTTTTGCTTTTTAGATTTCTACAAGATAGAAAAAAAATAAAAATTCCACAGAATTATATCTTCTACAGAAACCACAATCTAACTTTTATCTAGCAAGTTTAAACCAGACATAAATAGATAAAATCCATCTGGCCCGCAGAGCAGAAAGTACAGCAGCAAAGGCACGTTTTAATGTACTTATTACAAGCCAAGTTTATAAAATTCTATAGACGATGGAATGGCTGGGGAGGTTGTAGGGTTGGTTGAGGTCAGTTGTGAAGGTGGTTGGAGGGTAGTTGTATATGGGTTGGTTGTGCAGCTGGTTGTGAGGGTGGGCATGGTTATGGCTGGCTGTGGATGTAGTTGTAGGGGGTGGTTGTGGTTGGTTGTGTTGTCAGTTGTGCAGGTGATTGTGGGATTAGTTGTGTGGGGTTTGTGGGGGTCGCTGTACGGTTGTTGGTTGGTTGGTTGGTTGGTTGGTGGTTGGTTGGTTGGTTGGTTTGGGGGTGTGGCTGTGTTGTCGGTTGAGTGCTTGGTTTTATGATTGTGTGGGGTTAGTTGTATGTTTAGCTGAAGAAGTGCTGATCATGGCGTAGTTGTGGTTGGTTGGTTGGTTGTGGAGACGTGGTTATCGTGGGTTTTTGTGTGGATGTGCAGGGTTACTTGTATGGTTGGTTGTGGGGTGATGGTCGAGTTGGATGGTTGTCGTGGGTTGTTTGTGTGGATGTGCAGGGTTACTTGTATGGTTGGTTGTGGGGTGATGGTCGAGTGTGGGATGGTTGTCGTGGGTTGTTTGTGTGGATGTGCAGGGTTACTTGTATGGTTGGTTGTGGGGTGATGGTTGCGGTGTTGTGGTGGTGGTTGGTTGGTTGGTTGTGGGGCTGGTTGTATCTATGGTTGGTTGTGTGGTCTGCTTGTGGAGGTGTTATGGCGATGGTTGTTGTGGATGGTTATGGAGTTGGGTTGGTTGTGGGGGACTTGTAGTCGGTTGTGAATGGTTGTCAGGGTTGGTTGTGTGGATGTGCAGGGTTTGCTGTATGGTTGGTTGTTGGTTGTGTAGTCAGTTGTGGAGGTGTTACGGGGGTGATTGGGGTGGTTATGGAGCGGTTGGGTTGGTTGTGGGGTGATTGGTTGTGGGGTTGGTTGGTTGTGGCCATCTATGTGGTAAACTCATGGTTTGTTTTCAACCCAAAAACAAAAAAGCTTAAGCCGTCAAATAAAACTAGTGTAAGAAAAAAAAAAAAAGGTTTTAACGAACATAAGGGCAGCACATTTGTAAATGATGTCACTCTGGGCTCTGGGACACTGTGAGATGATTTTTTTTCAAGTGGCTCAAACTAAGGTTTGTAGCAAAACACAAAAAAAACACACAAAAAAAAGTGGACTAAAGGGTTCATTTTATGAATCAATCACTGTGTATGATCTGAAAGCATTGGCTTTAGGTTAGAAAGATTGTTAATTCTATTGTATAAAAACTTTACTCAGAACTTCAGAAGTCTGCCAGTGTTTCTTCTAACCGCAGTAAAGCGCGCGTGCATGATCAGCGCGCATAGCATCATAGCGCTGTGTTTTTAAAGCGGCCCTAATGTTTCCTGACATCTCACAGTTAAAGTATCATAGCAGCAGCACCATCGCCTCTGGCTAGCGGGATAGAGACTGCCTGGGCCTATCGCTAGGGGCAACGCTGCGTCTAACTCCAGTGTGTGCGTGCGTGTCTGTTCAACATGCAATATTCTCCCTGTCACGGGCTTAAACGGCTAAACAGAGAGCTCAAGCGCCAGACAAGACAAGGAAATAGGAGCGCGCAAAGACAAGGAATCAGCGCGTTAAGTCCAGTCTGATTACTTCTCCGCTTTGACTTGGATTTCCATTAGAGGCGATGCCAAAGAGCAGAGCTAAGATGAAGACATTTTTTGTTGTTACTGAAAGAATAATTATATAATGTTCGGTTGCTAAATTATTCAAGCGCTAAAGGCTCAGAAGTTGGGGTAAATTGCCTCAGCTGGTGTTAGAAAGTGAAGGGAAAGTGGTAATGATGTGGCAGAACACTGGGGTTTAAGGGGGAATGTGTTTGTAGGATGTGGATTGTAAGGGCACTCTAAGATCTTTACTGAGAATGGGCCGACTCATACTGTAAAAAAAAAAAAACACAAAAGCTTTCGAAGAGAAAAATGAACTTACTGGTTTCAGAAAAGCTTTTAAAACAAAAACAAAAAGGGGGCTAACAAGGACACAAGGGTTAATGACAAAAATGTGTCCACGTGGCAGTTGTTCTGACTGAGAGCGTACGGAGTTTGACTGACAGATGAACAGGCCAATAGAAAATGAGGCAGCTTTGTTTTCTATTGGCCAATGTTTTTCCCACCTCAGCGTGGCCACACTTTTCAGGCTGTTAAAAACTATTTGACAGCAAGGTTTTTTGTTTTTTTTTATCTTCCATAAAGTAAACTTAAAACGTAGAGAAACTAGGCATAATCTTTTTATTATTTGATATAAAGCTAGTTTTTATATAAAACAAAAAAAAAAGCTGAGTATAATTACATTTTGAGCTGCATTATACACTGTACACTGTCGTTTTAACTGGTTATGATTGAATTGCTTATCTAATGTCGAATATTTCACTTGTTTCAAAGTGTTTCTGACCGGTAATGAGAAAATGTGGCTAAAAAAACGAACAAAAATGTGCCAATGGGATAAGAACAATGGGCCTCATTCATGAAAGTGTTCCACTTAAAGAACTGCTGAGAAAAGTCTACGTCACATTCATAAGAAGACAAACTCCTTCTGAACAGACTTTACGCCAAATTCACCAAACTCTAGCTATGAACGATTATTTACATATAAGAATGAATCATGCATTAAGGAACTACTTCCTTATATGGCAAGTATGGGCCCAGCCTGTTCTCATGGATAAGTGTGTGAATACCAGGCTATTGTAAACAGCGTGTCATATGAACGCTACTTCTATTTTATGCGTGTGTATTTGACGTGTTTCTGTCCCGGTTCATTTCAATGGTGAATGTTAACAGGTGTTATTATTCATGAAGACTAACACAATCCTAATCCTAACCTTAACCAACTCCAAGCCAAAGAGCTAAACTTACCCGTTGTTGTAACTTCAGACTTAATTTCGACGTTAATCCCTTGAAAAACCTCCTGTTTGTCGTCAACCACTAGGCGTGTCCAGACTACGCTGGAGAAAACGAGCGTAGCCAAAACAGGCAGAGGGCGTCGTCGTGACACGCAATTTTACGCATTCCATGAGAACACGTTGATGGGCCAGCTGCTGCGCTTCTCTCCACGGACTTTTCTTACAGAGCAAAGAGTAGTTCATGGAGAAACTACAACTTTTGACTTAATTACATGAGAAATACAATTCTGAAACAGCAGGGGGATTTTTTCTTACGAGTTCTCAGGATTTCTTCTTACAGACCAACATTTTCCCATCTTATCTTTATTTTTTTTTGTAATAAGACAGTTGTAATAAGCTAGGTGCTCATTTACCTGACAGTTTGAGCGGCAGGACTTCCGCCTTCGTCAGAGGTGAGTCTGGTGTTGTGACGTCTCTCTTATAGAATCTTCCCAGACGTGGCCAGTTTGACAGATTTGTCAGACTGACCACGTCTGGTGAAGGTCTCTGGAGAAGTGAGTCCCATGTGTGAGTCAAAGACAAAGCTCCTTCGTCTCTGTTGATGGTCTTTGTGCCTCCCTTCCCGATCTCAATAGCCTCTCGTATTCATCGTTTGTATTTGTGTTCTTCTGTTCCAATAATTTTTGCGATGTCCCGGTCCATGATGTGGTTTTCTCTTTTGCAATGGTCGGATATAGTGGATTTTAAGTTTTCCTGTGTTGCTTTTTCTTTCTCTGCTCTTGTTAAACGTCCTTGTGTTTCTTTTGTCTGGTAAGACTCTATAAGAGAGACGTCACCTAGCTTATTACAACTGTCTCATTACAAGAAAAATAAAGATAAACTAAGAAGAAGACAGAATGAATTTCCAAATATGAACATTTTCAGATTTAGAATAAAGGTTTGTAAGGAGCCTTTAAGAACAAATTTGTTCCTAAAAACAAGTCATGAATGAGTCTCAATGTTTTCAACCCACTGGCAAGTCATTTGGCTTGAAATAAGAAGTAATGTCTTAAAATCAGTTGAAACAAGAAAAATGATGTAGGTCTCCACAATAAACAGAGCTTAAAGAAGTCAAAACACTTGAAATTCTGGGTTCAAACCCTGGAATCAAGTCCTTTTAACTTGCCTTGAAATTCCCTTTTAGTGTCTCCATTGTAACTCACCTTCCACGGTCTTCTGCTGTTCAACTCCTGAGTGACAGTTCCTCCAAACACCTGCAGAGGGAAACAGCGCTCAACCTGGTCAATTATCTTGTTTCCAATTCAACATTTGCTTTTATTGCTGCACACAGATCATCTCTGAAAGCTTGGGTGATTTGGGGCCCGTAGGTGACTGGAGTGTTTGAGTTACAGTAGTGTATAATAGTGTGTAGTGAGCGCGCACAGGGGCCCATCAAGTCATTTCACACTGGGTTCTGTGAATGAAATGAATCCCGTCGATAGCATCTCCCCCCGCGCTCGCTTTCCGCAGCTTTGGGCTTTTGATCTGTCCGACTTTTTACAGCAAATCAGTGCCGGACAATTCTCTGCTCTTTCCTCTGTCCCCATTTTCTGTCTCCTTCTAGAAGAGAGAGAGAAAAGCAGGCGAGCCAAGAGTTCAAAGTGAGATGAGATGAGCTGCAATCATAAGGACTGGCATTAATGGTCCTGTGGTTTGGACACGCAGGTCGTATCAGGAGATGTCTGAAGCTGGATGGAGATGACCGCAAAGAGCTGCACAAAAGCACGTTTCCACTAGCCCTACTCAGCCCTACTCTACTCGGCTCTACTAGGACTTGGCCTGGTTGTGTTTCCATTGCTCTTTAGAACAGGGCTGTCAAGCTGGAGGCCAGGGATGATTTCTGATTATAATGGATAGTGGCCCATCATGGTAACAACGAGCTCAAAGAGTCAAATCCTCACCTGGAGAAACGTCCGAGCGTCAGGTCAGCTTCCCCTGCATGATCCAAACTGTCCAAAGTTTTATAAAAGAGCTTCTGTGCTGTTGCCTGTGAATGCTGCGATGTGATACGGTCCAAACAGTGAGTTTGAGAAAAAAGCAGAAAAAAAATCCGTGAAACAGCGAAGCTGCGGAAAGTGAACCGCGATAGAGCGAGGGACCACTGTATAAACCACGACATTAAAGGACATGTATATTGTGTATGATTAACACAATTTCACAGCCTTTTTTGCATCAATATATCGAGTGTTGCAGCCCCAGTTTATTTCTATGTTGGATGTAAAGATGTGTTCTTATTTATGAAAATCCTAATCTTAACCTACCCCAAGCACCAGCCCTAAACTTACCCATTTTAGTAACTTGATGCCTAAACTTACCTGTTTCACCTGAAAAAAAACGTCCCCACGTGGCTTCAACCAAAACATAACGTAAGCACACAAAAAAGGCGTCAAATTGTGCTCATAATACGCTATTTATGTGTCATATGTATGCTTTCTAGTGAGACTGTTGGCTGTGAGTGATCAGGCGCAGCCACGCTGGTATCAGACTTCTTTCATACACAGAGCCTCTCCTGTCACTGTTCTTACTGCCCTGTGCAAACACCTTCAGCACCTACACTATTTATTTGCTGTTGCCTCACATACCAGGTGTGAATCTAGTCCAGTGGTTGTGAGGAGGCACATCTCACAACCACTGGACCCACGGCCTCATCATCTGAGGTCCACTCAGAGATAGGCCCCTTGCCTGCTGCTTCAGACCTATCAAACTTATCAGCTGTGGAAACAGTAGGGCCTAAGGTGAGAGCTATGGAAACAGGGCTAAAAAGTACCAGAGAAGTCAGGACCAAGTAGAGTAGAGAAAATGCTCCTTATGTCATGGGTTGTATGCATAGGGTATTCTAATAAAACCATCTCTACACTAACACAGTGGAACCTGAGGCTCGCGAGTACTGAATGAGCTGTTTGGCTCATTCTGAAATATTTCTTCCTCCACATGCTTTCTCCTTCCCTCTCTCTCTCTGTCCTCCAGAAGCACACACCCGTCAGGACAGTGTCACAGCAGAGCTATTTAACAGACTCCACGGAGAAAAGGTTTCAAAAAGTACAGTGAAAGAAAACAAACAAAAATCACAGTGGGAAACGGCGCAGCAGAAATCTTCAGTCTGAATGTGACATAAAACAGAAGTTTACACACTGCCCTGACTAAAGTGTGTGCAGCAGTGTTTTCTCTGCTCTGATCACACAGGACAGTCCTGAGTCTGACTGACCGTCCTAAAGCCACGTTTTAAAGGGGCTTTAGGAGCTAAGGGCATCTGGGGCTGGGGCCTAAATCTGGCCTCTGCGGAGGGGGCTTTGGACTGACTTGTCTTTTTAATTATAGAAAATTACATCACAGAATGAAAATATCACATCTAACTCACCAAAATGCAGGAAATTTAACAGAAATGTCATCAAATTACATCCAAACCTTAAATACAAACATACACAGTGTCTGAGTCTATGCAATTCAATACAAATGTACTTTGCCCCCTGGTGGTGGCAGTGGGTCGACTCATGGTGTGGCTTTATGAGGATGACAGCTGTAAAACTCTGGCCTCTGACCAGTTCAACTGGACTAACAAGTCAGTGCTGCGATAATAAAGGGCTGGACAATTATTCAAACATTTAAACCATTAAAAAACCACAATCTAGTCATGTCAGATTGTCAATGATTTGGATCAAAAACGGATATTATTATATCAAATGACACGACCATTTCAACATATCACAGTTTTGAAGAATTCTCTTACCAATTCTGGACAATCAATTCCCCACAAACTAAACACAAAGGCACATGTACTTATTCAGACATTATTATTTGACTCCATTCTCTTCAAGTTAAACAGTGGAGTTTAAAAAGTACTTGTAAAAAAGCGATTAGAGCTGGTGTTTAGCTCTTTTCGTCTGGTTCCCACCGCGCTCCACCACCGCGCTCCACCACGACACGCAGCGAGGGAGGCTTGGGCCATGAATCATGACTATTATCATTAGGTTAAGCACCAGCCAACCCCAAGGCAAAGCCAGCTCCACACAGCCACGCAAATGAGCTGATTAGCATTATTGTCCTCCAAATGAGAGTGATTAGTATTGATGTCGAAATGAGCAGCGAGGTTAATATTGCCGTGATTACTATTATTCTTGTTATTATTATTGTTGTGGTCGAATTATGAGGAGCACTGTTCATCTCTGCTTCATTCACTTTAATTCCAGCGGCTGCCACATGCATGTGAGCTAATCTAATACGTGTGGCCTGTTGGATCGTCTCAGAGGAAGTGGGACCAAGGTGGAGAAATATGAGTATTTCTTTTCTTTTTTTCAAAGTTTTCTTATACATACAAACAAAATTTAACAAAACAAAACAGGGTGTATAGCTCCAGCTTTTCATTCATGAGTTGTCTTATCACTGGAGCTGAGCGATATATCGAACCCCAGACCAGTGATTTTCAACCAGTGGGCCTTGAGATACTGCCAGGTGTGCGTTGAAAAAAATATCAGTTTACAAAACCAGTCTATGAAATAATATTAAGCAAGGAGTGTTTTGAACAACATTTTCACCAAAAATAAAAACAAAGCAATCACCGTTTTCTAATTTAATAAATCATTTAAAGGTGCACTATGGAATTTATCCAACTAAAGTTTCTATCACTACTTTGACCGTGTTCCATTAACATGTATTTGATTCATTATAAATGATTTTCTCAAGAATGTCTTCTCCATATAACTGACCTGTACCACTTGGCTTTGCCTCTCTGGTCTAGATCTATGCTTTACACACGTTTACAACATTCCAAGCAAAGTAATGCAAAAAGCAGACAATGGGCCCACTTCCAGAAAGTCAACAGTGCCCCTTAAAGTCTAAAACAATAAAGTAGTTTGATTTGGACATTAATCGAGTAGATGGAGTGCCCCCCAAAAATGTTCAAACAAAAAGTGTACCGTGGTTCTAAAAAGATTAGAAAGCACTGACAACACTGTGAATGTCGTCCATAACACATTACATTATATATTGAGTCAATCATTTTCAATACAGACGGAGCATGAGCAGCCCCTCCTGTGCCTCCGAGAGTTAGAAGGTAAACCCTGTATGTGCGAAAGGAAACCAGAGCTTAGTTGTGCTGGTTCTCTGCTCAAACACACAGTTTGTTCTGCTTTAATAATCAATTAGTGTCATTTTGTTTACAACATTTATTTTGACTGTACTTTTATAGAAAGTGCTCACAAATAATTCAACCATTCACATACATTCACAAAGAAACATAACATGTAACACCTGTCCTTTTACTGTGATCTAACATGTTACTACCACATGGACAACAGCTTCCTCCAGCGTCCAGACCAGACCTGGGCAAACTGGGCCTTTGGAGAAAAATAACTGCCCATCTCTGGTCTAACTGTAATTACACTTGAACTATTTCTTAAACTAAACTTGGTACTGATTTGTGCTTTGTACGTTTCACTTTAGGTACATAACAAAACATTCTATTAACACAGAAGACAGATTTGTAGATTAACACACAACGTCCTAGAAACTCAAAATACACCACTTGTGCTTGTCGCGTCTCTTTCGTACCGGTAGACCCGATTCGTCCGGAAGTGTGATTAGAACATGCACACATTGAAATAATAATGTAAGAAGCTTGTTTTTTATCTAAAATCTTTATGTTTTACGTTATGAACAAATAATGAAAGTGTTGTTTACGAAATCGCCAAAAATAATATTTTTTTCGAAGCGTGTAAGGTCACGTGTGAAGATGCGTTCAAGGGTTGAACGGAAAGATCAAACTCTTGTATTACACTAGATTAACTGCTAAAAGGCAAATAACGGCTGTGGGTAAAGAATTTAGGGCTTGTGGATGACAATAGTATTATGTGATTAAAAAAAGAACCAAAACAGCCCTTCATTTACATTTTATTTAGAAAAAAGGGAACTTCCGGACGAATCGGGTCTTCCGGTACGAAAAAGGACGTGACAGTGCTGCTTAGAAAATCTCTGTTAGCTTAGCATGTGCTAGCATCAGCTTTCAACAGTATTTTACAATGTAATTATACTGAATATAATGTTCACAGTAACTTGAATAGTAAATATAAATATACTTTTATTCTCGTACTAGTACTGTTTTACTGTAGCCTAACTAATAAAACCTAACCAACTGTGAGACAGGAAACCAGAGAGCTTAGTTCAGCTTGTTCATCGCTCAACTTTATTCTGCCCCCTGTTGTCCTGCCCCCTTGTGACACTCCAGAGTACTGCATTAGACAAGTTACAGTATTTAGTTGCTTCTTTCAGACACATAAATATTCAAAATAGTGTGGTGTCTGTCAGAAATAACCAGTGAAATGTATTAATAGTAAGTAAGTCAGCAATCTATATTTGTATAGCACATTTCACAGACACAGAGTCACAAAGCTCTTCACAGTGAGATGAACCCTCCCTCCTGGGGCAGCTCAGCAGAGGAGATTCACCTAAACACCTGGAGCCTCAACCTCCGACCATCACCAAGTGTTCTCTAACATGCATGTTAAGAGGAAACTCACCCAGACACGGGGGAGGAACATGCAAACTCCACACAGAAAGACCCAGACTGTGGAGGAATCTAACCCTCTACCTTCTTGCTGTGAAGCCAGAGCGCTAACCACTCTGCCACCATGCCGCTGTTTTAGCTCTTTTTAAAAGTCTTTTTATGCAGTGTTTTATTACTATGAGCCTTACACCATCCACACAACAAGAAGATGGAAACACACAGTGAGTTTCAAAGGAACAACCTCTTCATCAGCTGATGGAGCTGCACATACAGAGCCGAGGTAAACAAACACATCTCACTCAGACAGTGGTGTGACCGAGTGTTTTTCTCAGAATCTCGCACCATTGGAGCAAGTCAATGGTGAAAAATAAGCATCCCATTAATTTGTGTTAAAAAAATTATTGTCGCTAAAATACTTTGCGTTAACACAATAAAATGTGTTAAAACTGACAGTCCTGGTATTTACCAATAGGTCTCCACAGAGTACATGTGTAGAGTAAGAATACTTGGGTACATTTCCCACGTGGAGGCTGTGCAAAAGCCATTAAAGTGTCTGATCATCAGCACAGTGACCTGGAGGAAGGCTGCCGTCTCGTCGTCGCCGCAGTGCAAAGTCTAATGAAGCAGATGGAGCTAATTCCCTGTTTTCCCTCAAACAGAATAAATAAATCACATCACATCTGGACAGAGAAGTGATCTGAGGCAGACGCCCAGAGGAATGTGGCATATGTTAATTCACTTAACGTGATGGACGCGCCTCAACCCCACCGCGTTGTTTTAGAAGCTAATTGTCGCCGCTAATCGGTGAGTAAACACTACTGATTCAATCTGGTGATATACTGTGAAGACAATGAGCTTTGTACAAAGATTCTTCAAATGTACTTAATCTAGTTTGATCCATTGTACGAGTGAGCAGAGTTTGGCTTTCATCATGAATAATAACTAACATTGACCTCTTCTGTTACAAATGTGGACGATCAGGAAAGTCTTCACAGCTTCACTTTGTCCACATTTTGTCATCTTACAGCCTCATTCTAAATTGTATTAAATTCATCTCTTATCTCAAAATTCTCCACAATATTCCATTATGACAATGTGAAAATATTATCCGCCCACAAGCACGCTGACTGGGCAGCAGTGACGAGCCCCAGGGCGGTGATAGCCTAACCCCGGAGCGACAGAGAATGGCTTCATTTTACCGTTAAACTAGCCGTCAGTTTGACAATAACGAGTCATATTTCTCGCCTCAAATTATATCAAAATGTATTTTTAACTCTTTAAAACTATAATTTAACAACTTTTAACTCACCAGTTCGAGCTAGTTGTGCGGCTCCGGCATTAGCTCAAAGGCTTCTGGGAAATATCCCGGGCCGACAACGCAGCAAGTCTGGTCTGGGCGTCCGGGGACTTAACTGTACTCGCCTGCTGTTGAGAATTGGAACAGTACAGTTGATCTGTCACAAGCACACAAGTCTGCACACAAGCCTAGTGGACCACGGCCATTATAACAGAGCAGAAGAGAACTGTTTCCGGTTCATGGAGATGTTCCACCAATCAGAGAGCGCTACTCTAAGACCCGCCTCCACGAGAGGTTTGGGACAAAACTCTCAAATAACACCGGTCTCAAACAAAAAACTGAACAAAACGAACATTCAAAAAGACTACAGTTCATGTCGATATATAATAATATAAATGTATAACATTCAAAATACAATGTGAAATATAGTTTTTATATATATTTAAAGTATTCATATTTATTTAGACTAAAAAAGTATATTTTATGGATTTACAATAATGAAAAAAAAAACTGAAAAATATATTTAAAAATATATATATATATATATATATATTTTTTTTTTTATTTAATATTTTAAACCTTTATTTTATTTGTATTGTTGTAAAAGTGTTTTGAATTAGTTTAGTCCCAAATCTGATTCCATATTTTTTAATGAAAAAATAAAAAATAAAATTATATTAAGGCTGTAATTTACTGGTGTTTCAGCAGCATCTTATCATGGCTGGTTCTTATATTAAAGCTGCACTATGAAAGATATTTGGAGGAGGGCATTTGTGTTTTGTTTCTTTGGATTTAAACACGTTTAGACAACATACATAATTTATTCCATTAGGAGATTTCTGAATTATGATTTTCAAACTTACTCAAAATTATGTTACTCACAGTTAAATATGAATGTGATTTTTGTTTGTCTTCCTCTCAGTATTTATGTAGGCTATGTATTTATTTGATTGGAATGTTAATGAACAGACAGAAATGAGACTATTGAAGCCAAAAGCTCATTTCAATCTGCTAGGCTGTCTGTCCAAATATTTGTATTCAAAATAGCATATATTATACAAAATAGACTTAATAGTTGGCTAGATGCATTTTGGTTCAACAGACTAAAAGCCATGAAAACTTCATTCAACTACAAGAGACCTGAAAAATGCACCAAAACTCACCAAAATTGACCTGTTTATTCAAATAATCTCTGGGGGAGGATCCTCAGACCCCCACCCTCACCTGTCTGTTATCTATTACTTTTAAATCCCCACCACTGCTAAAATAAGTGTGACACTCTTGTAGCACACTGTAGAAGGCTGTGAGTCACTGCAAATGCTTCCTGTACATTTCTGAGGTCTATAAATAGATAAATAAAAAAGTCACAAACTCTTGCATAGGGGCCCATCAGCAAAGTTTGTACCCAGGGCCCAGAATTTGGTGCTACGCCCCTGCCTCCGGGCACTCACCTACTTACAACCAATGCCCTTCCACATGAAATTTGCTAATGATTTTAATTTTATACCCTACGATGGACAAGTCCTATAACAAACCTCCTTTATTTCCTCGATGACTTCTTTGTGCTATTGTTTGTTCTTACGCCTGTCTCCACTTGTCCCTGTGTTTCCAGAGCTCGTGTGTAATTCCTGTGCACGTGGGGACAGCTGTCAGATCACTCACCTGATTGGCCGATATGACAGGCATCAAAAAGCGCCATGGGAGGAGAGAGGGGGAGGAGGCGGGCTTACCCAGCTGTCAATCACTGCCGAGTACAAATCCAACACAAAGCATTCGTCAGGTCCAACACAATCCATAAATCTCCATAGAAAAGTCCGACGTTCAATAGATATCAGAGGCTTTCCACAAACAGGACGACATCATTCTCACGTAGAGTCTGGAACGGGACGAAGCGCCGGGTTTGACAGAGTAATTATGACGTCCCGTTGTGGAGGGCCCTGGGCGCAGAGGTGAGAGGTATCGATCGGAACACGCAAGAAATTTATCAATGTCCAAACGCTGTGGCCTGACAGGAACCCAATCCACTTAGAGCCTGTGTGGAGAGTTCACAAACACTCAGCGGACCACGAGGAAGAGGGACAGAGGACAGGGGACAGGTCAGGGGGGAGGACGGAGGACAGGGCAGGGGAGAGGACTGAGGACAGGCAGGGGAGAGGACAGAGGACAGGTCAGGAGGAGGACGGAGGACAGGGCAGGGGAGAGGACAGAGGACAGGTCAGGGGGAAGGACAGAGGACAGGTCAGGGGAGGACGGAGGACAGGTCAGGAGGAGGACGGAGGACAGGTCAGGGGGGAGGACGGAGGACAGGTCAGGGGGGAGGACGGAGGACAGGTCAGGGGGAGGACGGAGGACAGGTCAGGGGGAGGACGGAGGACAGGTCAGGGGGAGGACGGAGGACAGGTCAGGGGGAGGACAGAGGACAGGTCAGGGGAGAGGACTGAGGACAGGTCAGGGGGGAGGACAGAGGACAGGTCAGGAGGAGGACGGAGGACAGGGCAGGGGAGAGGACAGAGGACAGGTCAGGGGGAAGGACAGAGGACAGGTCAGGGGGGAGGACGGAGGACAGGTCAGGAGGAGGACGGAGGACAGGTCAGGGGGGAGGACGGAGGACAGGTCAGGGGGGAGGACGGAGGACAGGTCAGGGGGAGGACGGAGGACAGGTCAGGGGGGAGGACGGAGGACAGGTCAGGGGGAGGACAGAGGACAGGTCAGGGGGGAGGACGGAGGACAGGTCAGGGCAAGAGGTTTTGGTTCATTGAACTTTTTGGCACAATAAAATGATTTGAAGTCAATAATGAATCATGTTCATTCATGTTCTACACTTGTTCCAGTGACATGGCAGGGTTAACATAAGGCCTTTTCTCACTAGAGCAGCGGTCAAACTATCTTTAGATGCCTAATTGCATCCAATTAGATAAAATGTTATTTAGGCCTCATATGCCAGAGTTAACTTACAGTTTTAGTCATCACTAAAGTAGCAGCTCGCCGCCAGTTTTCTTTTGCAAAAGTAGCTCTATAGTAAAAAATGTTGGAGACCCCTGCTTTATGAACACTGTTGCTGTTTATTCTACATACCTGGCATCCAGTCACTGTACTGTCCTGGTCAACCACATTGCTTCTTCGTGTGTGGGAACTTCCTCTTCCCATTTGCAAACCCCCATGATGGAAGAGGTTGGTTATCCAATGTAATCCAGTGTTTTAAGTGCATTCTAATCATTATTTCACCTTTAGTTTGGTCGTTGAACAAACTATACCTTTGAGATGTTTCAATGTTTTTATTTATTGACGTGAAGAAGTCTGGAAAAATACTGATTCTGTCATTGTCTCTTCTTTGTAGTTTGGGCCGACTGCAGCAGCACATGTTGACTCTGTTCACTTTTATTAGAATCCAGCAGGGATGGAAAATTGATCAAAAACTTCGAAAAATTGATCGAAGTTTGCAGCAATCGAATCGAAAGGCCAGAATCAATCAGTCACTGACCTATAAACACATTCTATATTTGTATAATAAACTCAATAATACAAGAATAGTCACAATGTTTGAAGAAACAAAGTGTGAACTAGTGCCAGATTTGACTGAATGTGCTTTATGATGTTGAGTTAACGACTGATGGGTTAAAGGGACTATACTCGATTATTTTACAACAACATAACTTAAAAACAATTTCCCCCTAGCACTGATATCTTGTTAAAGTATCTATTCAGGTGGAAATTAATCTGCAAAGTCCTGTCTATGTCTAATAAAATCCCATTTGTGTCTAGCTTTTTTGTTGTTGTTTTTAGCATTGTGGCTAATTGTTGTTAGCATGGTGACTCACCTCGCCACTAAAAGCTGGGAAAAAACATTAAAACACATCATGAATAGCAATTTTGAAGCTCAGAATGCATTAGCTAAATGAGCAAATCATTTAGATTGAAGTAGGAAGTTTAAAATGAAATGTTTCTGTTTGTTTACATTTTAAGGTTGCAAAAATCAAGTACAGTCCCTTTAACGACTCTAAATATGGACTAAATCTGACTGTTTACTGTTTGAATATTGACTAAACACTAGTTCTAACAACAGTGGCTTAGTTTTAAATGTGTTATAGTTTATTTGTGTCTTAAGATTAAAAACAGTTTTTATAGATAAACTCACAAAATCGAAAACTGTGACTGCAAAATCAAAAACTGAATCAAACCGTGACTCAAGTGGATCATCCCGTCCCTATACTCCAGATTAAATGAAAAACCACCTCCAAGCATCCGGCTGTGTCCTGTGGTTCAGTCCTGCACCAACAATCACAAACCAGCACACAAAACACAGAAAGAAATACACCGGTCACACATGGTGCCGTGACTTTAGTACTTTTTTAGTTCCAGTCCCCCATTTAGGCGCGTTCGCATTAACTATAGACTATACACTCCTGCTTTGGGGCAGCTGCTTTCTAACCAGACAGATGCCTCCATTCAGTTTCATTTCACTCCAGCTACTTGCTCAGGTATCACAGGACTGCAGACGGTTCCCAAAAAGCAGGAAGTATGGTCGTCCAATCAGCAAGAATGTATGTAACTAACTATTATTAGGAATAACATTGAATAATTGTGCTTTATTGTTACTTTCAGTGATGTTTTGAGCTTTTGTAAATCATAACATTATGTGGAAAGGAAAAAACACCACTTTATGACTGATTATAATGTTCCAGACTTCTGTTCTTGTAAGGACTGGCACAGACCTCGTTTTCTTTTCCAGGGACCGGTCAAGACTGTGTAACGTCTATAACAACAACCACATAAATGCATGCAGCTTTCTTATTGTTTGAGTTTGCTGTTTCTTGGATTAAGTGGGCCTATATTTTCATCATAAAGCACAAGCAGCAGCAATAGACGATGAAATGAAAATGTTGCTGTGAATTTTGTGAATGTAGTTCTTGATGCTTTCTTGCAGGAGACACATCAAAGCCATCTGCAGTCTGAACATTTATTTCACTTAAAGACAAATCTTTTTATGTTTTGCTCCTCTTTATAAGTCCCTCATCTCTGGTTTACTATTGTTTTGTTCTCAGCGTCATTTTAAAGTTCTGATCTGGTTCTACTGGAGAAGCAAAATGTGCTACTTGAAAACTATTGTTCTGTGCAGTTAAATCTAATGTAGTTCAAACTATTCAAGCTCTGTAGACAAGGTTGAGCATGGCTGCATATGGCTGAGGATTTGTGCTTGTGCAGAAGACGTCACATGAGAACGTTTATCTACAGTCTATGAAATAAAGATTTCCTCATCCCAGGCAGTGCGACTGGTGTTTCACTTTGAACCGCTCTGTTTCCTTTGACTGTCACATCAAGGCTCCACTCGGGCTCACTCTGCATGAGTTTGTGTGAAGATGTCCTGACACGAGAGGAGCAAAACAAACAGATCTGTACAACTAAAGCAGGAGACAGAAAGGATTCTCAAATATGCAGCTTACACTCTCTGTGAGCTTTTGTGTAGCAGTGAAAATGCTGTTAGGCTAACCCTAACCCTAACAGATATGGACTGTACATGAATCCCTAACCTAAAAAGCACTTTTTTTAGTTTGCTTTCAGCTGTGTTCTGCGAGCACTGGAGAGGGAACAGTGTCGGAGCGGAGAAGTGGGGCCCGATCTCACAAGAAAGCGTTTACCACGGCATTACACAACATGTAAATGAGGTATGGTTAGCACGAGTTCACAGCTGTTTTGTGTAATTCTAGTACGCATCACAGTCCCCATTCATTTCAATGGTGGTTGTTAAGACGTGTTCTTATTTATGAATATTAATGAAATCCTGATTCTAATCTTAAACTGCCTCGTGCTAAATGTAGAATCTGTGAAGTCGTGCTCAAAATACACTGTTTTTGTGTCAGGGTAAAAGTACGCCCTCTAGTGAGACTGTGTTGGAACCTTAGAGAGAAGTGTAACTATTTATTGCACATAGAATATGGGATTTATTTTTATTTTTTCCAGAATAAAAAAAATGGTGGAGGAAAACTCCCAGACTCTCTCTGCCTTGTAGCCTAATCGATAATAAGAGGCTAAAGTGAGGCTAAACCCACAACTTGACCCAAACAGGCTCACAAGCAGCTGACCACTTTCCAACTCTACAGCAGCAGTAAATGTAAAGATGCTGGGAGTGCTCACCCGGATCACAGTCTAGTAAGAAAATCTGAACAGGTGCTCATCAGGATCCTCGAGGGCAAAAAACATTCAGAAAGAACAAAAGAGATCCGAGGCACGTCTGTCTTTATGTTGCTTTATTCTTAAAAGCCACCACGTTTCAACACCAGGTCTTCATCAGGGCAAAGTGACACTACCCAGGTGCATGAGCTCTATTTAAGTGCCCAAGTCATGTGATCATGATCATGTGACCGAATATTCAAAATATATCACACAACATACATTTTGATGAGAAGGCACATAGGAATAGTAAACCAATCTCATACAAACTGCATATCATTCAAAGTTTGTGATACATTTTAGTAAACAAAACCACATGACAAAGCCATGTGTGATGCATCACCCCCAGTCTATATACAAGGTTTTAAAGAAAAGGTGAGAAAGGTGAGAAATCAATTTCCTCATTGAGGCCAGGGTAGCATGTGGCTACAGCAGCAGTGTCAGAAGAAGGACTTTTTATACTCGACTGTCTCGTCTGCTGGGCTGAGGAGTGGACATGAACTGAACATGCACTGACAGCATTTGACCATTAAAAAAAAAAGTCCAAATAATTTAATTTTGACCCCATATACACAGGTTGACATTGACAGTAAAAAAAAAAAAAAAAAAGATTCTGCCTTTAGTTTCAATTTGAAGTCAAACAAAAGTGTGTGAATGGTGGAAAGAACTCAGAAACTGAAAACATGACTCCCTGTGTTTGGACATTGAGAGTCGGATCATGTGTCTGCATCCATTTTTATAGATCTGCTGAAGGGACAAGCATGTGGTAAGACACAATTGTATTCTTGATTATATCCTCACTAAGATCACACCATTTGCATGCCTCCTAGTCCTGGATCCAAAATGGGCTCCAGGTTCCTAGCTCCTTGTCTGTGGAGGTCGTCACAGGGTCAACAGTAAGAGCACTAGACAGTTCCGTTAAACCTTTGCTCTGTTTGGAGAATCTAAACGTCCAAACCAGATTTTCCCGCTGCAGAACCAAAGGAGAAACCACTGGAGCTGATGCTAAAATCCTCTGTTCAAATGTGTCGCCCCCTGGTGTCAGTAATGTCCCTTAGATTTATGATTCCAGAACAATACATCTTTCTTTTCTAATAATCCTTTTCTATGGTGACTCTATTCATTTTGGCACATTCGCATATGCTTTAATAAAAGTATTAATACACAGATTGGATACAGGTACATGATGAATTATTCTTATTATCATCACTACTGTATCTCCAGTCCTTTTGTGCATGTGAATGTGTGATTGTGGCTGAAAATCTGCCATTAATCTTCCTGCAGAGACTGTCGCTGTGCATCTGCATGAAGCCGGCGTTACTGTAACAGCTGATCTAATCACGTAATGAAAACCTGCCATTTTCGTCGGTCCCCATCACCCCTTTTATTACACATTTATTAGATTTGCCAGACAATCCATACGCGGCAATTTATTATTTCCTCTGTAACAATTTTCTGGATCATTTGAAGCGCTTTGGTCAATATTTCTGTCAGGATTTCAAAATTGGATGGTGGTGAGGAATTGGAATGGAAAGTGTCTCCAAAAGGGACGTTTGTGAGTGAGTGATTTGTAAACTTTTGCCTGTATGCAGCACAAATGTGTTTTCTTGGTGTGATTTGTCTCGCAGCTCATCGACTTGATAGCGCCGACATCTGCCAGAGGCCCCGGGTCATGTCCATTTTTCTCATCCCACAGTAGAAGCATTTCCCCTTCACACAACCTCTCCATCAGTATTGACAACAGATTATTGATCCGGGTTAGTCCTCAGACAGCAAATTACAAGCTATTAGTCAACTCTGTACTTTTGGTTTTGTTGGACGAGAAGTTCAAAGTCTGGAGGAGTAGAAGAGGTCTGGGTCTGGTGGACAAGCACAAATCTACGGAGCTAACCATTACTTAGATCCATTCTTTTGATTTACTGATTAGTTGCTTAGAAGGCAAAAGTCATGTGAGGGTTAGTATAAGTATTGTCGCTTGATGACATTTTGGAATTTACTGCTAACTTGTTTCTTCATCAAACACTGTAAAATAAATGAGTAAAAATTGTCTTAAATTAGTCATGAGTGTATAACTGATGGAATTAAAGACCAATTATTTTAATTTGAGCCATGTTTAATTGCCTTAAAATAAGATTTGCCGATGGAACAATCATACAACTTATATTGTCCACATTGGAACCCCAGGCACCAGAACCACTAAAAATGTATTTGTGTTTAGCCAATCACAGCAACAACTCATAATGGTGTATCCAATGTCCACGTGAGATAGAAGTGTCACACACTCTGCTCTTCTTTCAAAAAGTATTTCTGCCAAAACCGTGTGTGCTTGTGTTTTTGCTAAAACCACATCAAAAGCAGCAGAAACACAAACATCCACAGAGCAGCCATCTTTGTTTAGCTTGAATCAGACTCGGCGTTAACAGGCCGTGTTAGCCCCGCCCTGCTACAATGTGATTGGGCCTCAAAACCACACTGCTGTGATGTGATTGGGCCGACCACCGCTGGGTCAGACTCTCAAACCAATCAGGCTGCTGGAAGGCCAGATGGTTTGTGAATGGAGCTGCACAGTGGAAGACCGCCCTGGTTCCAGAAGAGTTTAGCCCCAAAGTGCCATTGGCTTTTTGAAAAATTCAAATTTTAAGAGTTTAAAGACATATCGCAGGCTAACCAACTATGTGCAAACTCAGATCCACAGCGCGACTGTTTTCAGTCTAAAAAGCACATCTAGAACTTAAAATTCAGCAAAATGTCGTAATAACTTCGTAGTTTCTAAAGCTGAAAAAATGGGTTTTAAACAAAAATGTAGGTCTTATGCTCCTGACTCACACAGAGCTGCTTAGCCCGAGGATGTTTGCAAACTTTTAATATCATTTTTTTCCGAATCCCCTATGGCAATTTAACATGGGGTCCGAGATTTTGGAACCAGGAAGTGGGCGGTCACTGTGGAGCTCCATTCACAAATATCGTGAGATAAACCATCTGTTATAAATACACCAGATTTAGCTAAAAGCTCAGTTCAAACAGGTACAAATACTGTCTTACTGCCCAGCCTCTGCAGTGGTCTCAACAGCTGATCAAATCAAAATGTGTTCATTCTTTGATTTACTAAAGACAATTTTGGGGAAAATCTTGTTCTGGTTGTTGCCAGTTTGAGATCAGAGGCCAAACCTAAAGAGCCTCAGCTTTACAAAGACTCAGATTAAGTGTTCAGAATGCAGTTCAGCCTGGATTGGGACAGTTTTATTTAGAGGTTTCTTAGTGGAAAAGGGCCTTTAAGAGGTTAATAAAGTGTATTATGTATTTCCACACATGTGCCACGATGGTACGTACTGTGATCTAATCCTAAATGTTGTTGTTGTTGTGGTTGTTCTTTTAGATCTGCTGTGTGAATGTGTTTATGGAAGTCACTTATCAGGCCGAGCAGAGCATAAACACTTACACAAGTCTCTGTATCAACATTAGTTTGAGAAGATCCAGGTGAAATCTACAACTCTGAAGTTGGAGAACACAGCCTGTGCCTCACTTAATTTTTTCTCCCTGATGTTTGGCCGCGGGGCGATCCTACTAAAGAGAAGTAATTTGGCTTATCTTATCCCGAGACCTAGCAGCTTGCTTTTGATTCTTTTTTGTGAGCCCTTTTTTCTCATTTAGTCCAACAAAGATTGTCCTCGTAGATTGACCTTCTCGGTGCCTGCAGGCCGTTGCCCTCATGCCAGTAACTAGATAACACACTCTATCAGAGATTTGAGAAAATCATTGGGAAAGCAGTGGGGCTGATAGTGGCATCAATCCTAACCTGACACCGGGCTGGGTCAACCATTTATCTCCACACAGCGCCTCTGGACACGAGCGTGCGGCGGCCATCTTGCATTGGCTACATCCTTCTTTAATAACCTTGGCCACGTCTCTGTGCAGACTGAGAGGATAAGGGCCGTGCACTGCTCCAGCCTCATCACGGTTTGTTTGGTTTGCATTTGAAACAGACACAAACCCCATTCAGATGCGTTTGAGGCACATTACTGGTTGATTAGGATTAGTGGTTGGCCCAAGTCCTATCAAAAATTGAGCAAAGAAAAAACCTAACTTGATCATTACAAAAACTGTTTTACTTAAATTCAATTAACAAGCCTCATTAGTGGTGATGTGTTGGATGAGAGTGAACAGGCAGTTTACACTACAGCACACGAACAACCTGGTTATGATCAGGATTTTGAAGTATCCTGTTTATTTGTGTGCCCATATGAACATCATAACCTGATTTTAATAACCTGGTTATGAGAAACCGGGTTATTATGGAATATTCTGTTAATATCCAGAATATTGTGCCATGTAAACACCATAACCTGATTTCTCACCTCTGGAGCCAAACTGAGCGTGTGCAAACTTAAGGATTTGATCTGGTAGAAGCTGTAATTTTCCCCAAATGACTCAAAATTATTATTTTCTTTTTCATACATTCATTTTCAGCACTTTTCTTGTTTAGGCTCAAAGCCTATTCCAATGACACTTATTTATGTTTTTATTTGTAACATGGCATCATTATAAAACTATAAAGTAACTTGTAACTCAACACAGCTGTAACTCTGAGTCTGAACCGACTCTTCAGAATTCAGACATATTTTTTCACTGTTAAAATCACTTTTCCCAAAGCTCTGACTGGGATCTACAGTCTGATTTTATAATTTAGTTGTATTGTGTCAGTTTGTTGCAGCAAACATGTTCAAAACCCATAAGTTAGCAAAGTTTGTATACTTGTATTTTTGTATATATAAATATACATATATGTATATAATATATATATATATATATATATATATATATTATATATATATATATATATATATATATATATATAGCAGGAGATGGTTTATTAATATTTGTGAATACACAAAAAAAAATTAAAATTAGTTGAGAGTCTGAACCATGGATGTATTATATTATCTGGATTGGGCTCCGCCCCTCTTTCCTGATGCGAGTGCGATCAGGCGCTCCGCGCTACTGCAGCGGTTGGCCAAGAAAAATTTCCCATAGACGGTCAATGCATTTTTCGCACTTCAAACTGCTATTGCTCCGCGGACAGGCACTACAGCTTTAACTAAGGTTCATTTGAAGGTATTTCTCTCTAGTTTCACTACTAATTTTCCAATTGTTTCGATGCTCAAACGTTAAACGGGTTAGCTAGCTACGCTCTCCCGCTCTCTCCGCTCCCCCCGCTCTCCGCCGCCTCCCCCGCTCAGGCTCCATGCTCTGATTGATCAGAACTGATCACGCTGTCATTTCTGACATCACGATAGTGGAGGAGCTAGCCCGCATTCAGGAAAGAGCGGAAAAAAATCTTTTCGGCATCAATGCGCCACTGAGCACAAGCCATTGAAAACACGGGCCGCCATCTTGGCTCATCTTCAGTTTAATTATCTTCATGGTCTGACCGCGGTGTTTCTGAGTGTTAGACGGCGCGCAAGTCTCATTCAAGTTGAACAAAGATGGCTGCTCTCATGGATGTTTGTGTTTCTGCTGCTTTTGATGAGGTTTTAGCAGAAATACAGAGTAATTTTTTTTGAAAAAGAGCCGTATGTGTGACGGTACTTGTAGGTCGGCCCACACCCAATCAGCTCAAAGTATTTCACTAAACGCCCCGCCTTTTCTGAACGCTTTCAGTGAGTCAAGTCCCAGATGGATATAGTGAGAACTCAGATGGAGTTCAACACAGATCCATCTGGACTGAGCCAGGTTACTGAAATGTGCTGTACAAATAAAGATTACTTACTTACTAATAACGTGATGCAAATATAAAAAAAAATAAAGTAATTACTTTTTACATTCTTACCTGATAATTTTTTTTATTTACTTTTTTTTATTTGTATCACGGTATTATCTGATAGTATTAGGTAATAAACTGATAATATCAAGTAATTTTATTTATTTATTTTTTTTACATAATTGTATCACCCCTATTTTTTATTTATTTTTCTATTTATTTTTTGTGTATCACATTATTACCTGATAGTATCACATTATTACTTGATAGTTATCATGAAAGCTCATGATACAACTTCTGTGATAAAGTACTTTTCACCCCAAAGACACTTCTCCTTTTGCATGACTCATTCACTGTACACTGGAAGAAGGTATAGTATAGCCACAGCTGTCCCGGGGCAGACTGCACCATCGGCCCTTCAGACCACAAACTTACACTGCTGATGTGAGGGTGTAAAATCTTGAATATCTTTAATGCTACGTAATGCATTCTCTGATGGTAAAGTCAGTTCATCTAATACATGTGTGTGTCAGGTTTGAGTGAGTTCATCACTTCCCCTGTGGTGTATTTTATAAATCCACCACAGGGGAAGTGATTTACTAAGGACAATGACAGTTTACCCCCTGAAATCGTCCCACTCTGACTGAAGTTCCAACAGTCTCCCATCTAAGTACTGCCCAGGCTCAACCTGCTTAGCTTCTGAGATTAAACAGAATCAGGTTTTGACAAACTCATGTGGTCATCAGGTTACTGACAACTCCACTGACAACAAAACTTTTGCATTTTTTAGTAAAGAAATGTGAGTGAATTGTCTAACATAAAGGTTTTTAATAATTTCATATGGAATCTCATGTGGAATTTGTGGAATTCCTATTTTGAATTCCTTTTTAATGCATGTATCAATCAGCTATTTCATGAATTATGAACTACATTTTTAATCTTTACTTTACTTAAGCAGAAGTAGCGTCTCTTTTAGGGGAGTCCTGAGGGAGTTTTTAGTTGTTCAGCATCATCACTGTCTCTTAGTCAAAACGGTCTTTAGTTTGATATTTAAAAACATAAATAAATCAAATTGAACCTTAAAGGAGACTATTGGGCCTTCTTTCTTTCATCATTATTTACTCACAGTCGTATTTAGGTTGATTCATGAATGTTTGAGTCATCTGTGTTTTCATCTGTCACCGAGCCCCATCCACTTGTCAGTATTTACTTCACTGCAAGAAGTTTTGATGGTGAAAATGATTGGTTAAAACAGAAGATTCATCTAAATTTTAGTTGGTTTAATTCGATTAGAATACATTTGGGGGCATTCTTCACTTGTTTCAAAACATTTCTGCAGTCCAGTCTCGAAAGAAAATGTCGATATACAACGAGTATGATGAACACATTTTCACATCGTTTTTACGTCAATATGTTACAAAAAAACAAAATGTAAAGTAACCAGCTAAATAATATCGACTTCGACTTTGAGTTTAACAGGTAAATCTTAACCTGCCCCAAACCTAAACTTACACATTTTAGTCACTTTAGTCTAAACTTACCTGTTAAACCTAAAGAAAGTGTCGCCATGTGGTTTCAAACTAAACTTATACTATGAAATTCCATTAATACAATGTAAGATATGTATGCTTACCACAATTGATGTGTCGTGGTATATATTCGAGCTGGCGATTACAGTCAATTGAATTGTAGATAATATCTATGCTATATGAAAGAGTTCATTTACAATACAAATGAAATAAGACAAGTCAAGTTTAAATACACTGGATCAGAACGTGTGCATCAATCAATTCAAAAAGCTTTGAAAAACAGAAAAATAGTTTATAATGGGAGATTTGTTTGATATTTAAAAACACTAGAAAAAAAGAGAATACAAGGGACTGTGTGTTTAGAAAAAAAGGAGTGTTTGACATTTGTCGACTAGGTTTGGATTGGTTTGAACTTGATTGCCAGAACATAAATAAAAATACCCACTAATTTGAAATTATGAAAAACATTCTTGTGTACTTGAGAAAATAACTCACTTGTTCCACTTTATTTAGGACAGTCAAACTTGCACAAATCATGATAAACACTACGTCATTCTATTTTAAACTTAGAATCTTTAGGACAGAGGTTTGCAACCTTTCGCAGCTAAAGAGCCACATTTGCCCAGTTCAAACCAAATCAGTCAGAAAGAGTCGTAACTGCATTTAGTGTAAAAATGCTAAAACATTAAGAGAGTTTACACATTTTTACAACAAAATAAAACTCTGAAAAAATTGTGTAAATTCACTAGCATGTTTTAAATGGCAAGACAAAAGTTTGTTTCATTTAGTGCTTCTTTTTATTATGTAATGCACCTGCGCTTTTTTGAAAGAGGATCCAGTTACAGGTCAGTTCATTTGATGAAATAACCAGTATACACACACTAAACAGACATACAATGTGCCTTGAAATCAAATCAAATCAAATTCAGTGAATAAATTGCCTTTTTGATGTGTCCAAAATACCCTAACCTGACTAAAAATGAAAACCAAACAGCACAATTTCCAAATAAGAAATGCAAAAAACATGAAATCATTTTGTTTTCTGTGTGTCGTAGAAAGATTTCAGAGAAAAAAGTGTGCCGTGACAAAAAAAAGATTGAGAAACACTTCTATAACTTTTCTATTGTCTGGTTCCTCATTCATAATCAGATCTCAAAAGAGCCGCGTGATGTCTTTAAAGAGAGACGCAGGTTGCAGACCCCTGCTTTAGGATGTCATTTTTCCAGTGTAACTCTTTTGAACACTGATTTTAACACATTTATGTTGAACCTACAGATATCATCCAAATATCATTATCAAGATTCGCCCAAAAATTATTGAGATAGCCTTCATTTTTTTTTCTAAAACAGAAAAAATAAAGAAATAAAAATACTGATTACAATGCAGATGTTAAGACATTTATCTGGAAATACATAGTTTGCAGTACGGAGGATAAATCATATTCTGACTGAAACTGAATTTGTATTATTATTAATTGCTTGTTAGGCTACAGTTAAATTTCACAATAAAGAGGCAGGGGTTATCAGTTCTACAGTTTTGAAGAAGTCATATTATTACTGTATTTCTAAGCCGTTTTAAATCCATCACATGTTTTAGAATGAACAAAATGTAATGCCTAATCCACATACGTTTAAATACAGAACATGTCTCTTTTAAGATTGACTAGTGCAAAAATAACACCTAGCAAGACCCTCTCAAACACTCGTTAGCATGGCGGCTAATGGCTGCTCCAGTGCCATTAATTCTCCCCGTGTGTGCCTTTAAACGCTTCTATATTGGTGTTCCAGCTTCCCCCGCTACCTCCCAGCGCTAGATCATTGTTTTTCACTTACTAACAATGAACTTATGATCACAGCACCTCCGGGCCCGCTCTAAATGCCCCGTAGGATCATTACAAAGCTATAAAACCGCGGCAATGAGGCTAGGATAGCGTTAGCATTAGCGCAGAGAGAGAGAGAGAGAGAGAGGTGCCCGGACACACCATGAAAGCCACTAGGTTAAATGGGGCGTCATCAATCTCAATGAAGTGCAATTATTTTCTCACTTATTAATCATTGCAGGCTAATAGCTAGTGGCGACGCTAGCTCACCATTTGTCAAACTTAGCAGATTTCTGTAATTTTGTTTGGTGGGTTTTTTTTCCCGCCTCACTCGCGCTAATGTTGGTGTAAGCTTTGGCAGTTATCTATGGAGGCGGCTGCAATAAGTCCATGCCTGCGAGTATCTATCTTCCACCTGTATACCAGAGGAGAGCTAACGGAACTTTGCGCCGTTTGGTGACTGATTTGGTCCATTTGGGAGCTGAGGGACTATTTCATGGTCCAGGGCGGAGGATGGGGGAATGGGAGCTTTTATTTGCAGAGCGCAGTGCAGTGTGTGAGGATGGGATTGAGTGGAAGTGATGGGTAACTGTGTATGCTACGCTAAGTGTAGCTAAACGCTAACAAGGGTCATTTGGTTTCATTAGAACGGTGCTATTCATTTGGAGCTGCTTAGTGTAACGATGGAGAAGTTATGTTTATTTGCCGATTAGAGGAAAGGTTTGGTCACAGGCTTTGAGAACAGGTTCATAAGCAGCTGTGAGTGAATGTTTTTGTAAGATATTAACAGGAAAAAATGGCACAAAAAAGGCAGTTATAAATACAAAATAAATATATATTTATAAAGGTTATGATGTGAGCTCAGCGTAAACATGTGATTTCCCAGCTCTTCTGATTCATTTTGGAAACGTTTTATGTTTGCCTGATAATTGTGTTCATGTGGCACTAGGGCTCGGCGAAATTGCAAAAAAATAACATCACAATTTTCTTGCACTGCAAAAAGGCCTTTCAAAAAGACAGTTTTGCTTATTTTGAGGTAAAATGTTTTATTTCAGTATAAATAATCTGCCAGTGCAGTAAGAACATGTGACTAAGCTGTGGTTTTAAGCAGAAAAGGCTAGTTTCAAGTTCTCTTGACAAGATTTTTAATCAATCTTTTCTTGATTCGAGCAATTATGGCTTAAATAAGTTGTTATCTCTAGATAAGGTAAACCAGGAGAGAATATCTTAAAACAGGCATGCCCGGATTATCCAATGGCCTACCGGGCACAGGCCCAGGGGCCCCGCCTCCTCCAGGGCCCTTCCAATCAGGATATAGTTTTACTGAACTTCACTTTTCTGTTTTGTATTTTATGTTCCATATTATGTCAGTTTTTTAGAGTGACACTATTAGCCAATAAAATAAAGAGGCTACAGCTATTGGTTAAAAAAGTCCCTGCCCCACTATGCTCTCTGGACAGTTCTCTCTTCGATTCAGTTTGATCACATAAACGCGGCACACCAAGCAGTTAAACCCTCGCACTCCGCTACCTCGGCTCCGCTGACTACAAAGTCCTCCACCTGCTCTCTCCGCGCCTCGCCCGAGTGCTATGTCGCCGTTGCCTCCTCACTTACGGTCTCTCCACTGCCTGTGGCTCCGCTGACCACACCATCGCTCCTCCGCCAGCTCTCTCCGCGCTCGCTCGGGTGCGATGTCGCCGTCTCCCTTCGCGGGTTACAGGGATCTCCTGTCCGCCCGCTGGCTACAGCTTCTCCGCCCGGAGCACCCGCACTCCAAAGTCCTGGTCCTCCACCTTCTCTTTACACCTCCATCGCACCTCCTTGTCTCTCTCCACCTGGCCCTACGCTTTGTCAGCGCCACAGCCGAAGCCACTTATGCATTAACAACGTCTTAATCTACAGTTTCACAACAAAATAGGCTATCAGTCATTGCAAAAATAGTGTGTGTCTGTAATTATAACCATATTTCTCCAAATAATGCTCTGAAAAGTCCGTTTTCCTGTCGCTGTTGGTGCTACAACATGATTAAATAATCTCCTGAATGCTCTGAACTATAATGGCTGATGGCTCACTGGTAAAACACGTGCCTTCCACCTGGAAGTCCCGGGTTGTAATCCTGATCTTGCATTTTTACCTTGTCGTGTAAAACAATGTACTACATTAAATTTGATTACAAATACTACAAAATGGATTTGTTAAGAAATTAAGGCAACTTATATAGCAGATATAAACCATCATGATTAGGCTTTTGTGTTTATGTCACCCATTCAAACACTGCAAGTAATAAAGCAAAAATAATACTTGAGGTTTTATTAAATACAATTTGACTGAAAAGTACAATTTTGTGAGAAAATAAAGATTTGCTCATATTAATACAGTCCAAAAGATTTAGAATTAATTCAATAACTTATCAAATCCAAATGCAATCTCCTATTGATACCATATGATACCATATATGCATCATGATATGATGCATATATGATACCATATATGCATATTTATTTAAAGATTAGCCTAATATTGTGTTGTCCAAGTATTTAATATTAATGCTGCTGTTTTAATAAGTGGAAAGATTCTCTTGTCAACTCAGAGCTTCAGTCACAGAATTACACTTTTAAAAAAGTGTTTTTCGTTTTTTTTTTTTTTTTTTCAATATATTCGTGTATTTAAAATAGCGGCTTATGGCTCGAAAAAGTAGTAGGGCCATTAACATCTGTGCCCAGGGCCCATAAAGTGATAATCCGGGCATGAAACAGGTCAAACAATCTTATTAAGACTTTTAACATTAAAATGCTTAAAAACTTACTTTTATCAAAGTTAGATTTTCCTTTTTTGATTCTTTTTTTTTTTTTCTCGGTTTTATCACAACTCTTGTAGACCGTGTTTTCCTATTGTCTTTGAGGTAAATACAATTCACTATCAGATTTTCAGAGAGAAACAAGCAAACTCAACCCAATAATTAAATAAAATGTTTGTAAAATATGTATTCATTATAGAACATACTAATGTGTTTCTGCAAAACATATGTATGTATTTTTCTGACATTAATAGCGACTTTTAGACATGAAAACATGCTGAAAATTAAAATTTCAATGATATAAATGTATATATTTTCTTAAATCAAACCTGAAAAATTGCTAAAATTCATTGCTTTTATGAACTAAAAACACAGTCCAAATGAGACTTCAAAAAGAAGCCCAAAGCCGCTTTAAGACTTGGACTTGGCAACTCAGAGACTAAAAGTAAGTAAAAGAAAAAAATAGTCTATATTTGAACAGACAGAAAATGGAATTGATATGAAGCTTTAATCTAAAAAGCAGAGAGTTGCAGAGATGAGCTCACCGTTACACCAGCACATTCTCCAGGTCAGTAAACAGACAAACCAAATGACCTAAAACAGTCAGTTTTTGCTTCCATAAAGTTACACAGTGCACCTTTAAAGTGAAGTTAAGCACTGTAACAACTACGGTGTTAAATATTTATTTATGTATTTATTTATTATTTTTGTAAATCAAACTGAGCAGATACACCAGCTTCAGGTCAAAACGTCCACACACACCTGCTGTCGAGCCAATCACACTGCTGCGCTCCACTCTCAGCCCCTCCTTTCACCTTCTCCTGAACTGTTTGCTGTGTTTGAAATGTGTCCCGTGGATTCACTTCACTTAAATAAATAACTGACAAAGAATTAACATAATGGTGAACTAATGTTATCTTAACATTAGTATCTTCTCTTAAACTTGACTTGACTTGCTCTCTCTCTAATCCTTCCAAACTTCTGCTAATGGTTTTGACTTTTGTAGCTCATTTAATAAATCATAAGTGAAATCATCCTGTAAATGAAATGCTTGGCCACATTTCTATGGAGCTGAAAACACTAATGAGCCCAAATCGCTCTCGTCATTATGTTTTTTCTTGTAAACATCTAATGTTTCTCATAATGAATGTTACACATAATTTAGTCTCTGATTGTTAAACTTTAGCCCATTTAAACCACTAAGTCTGTCAGACAAATGACTTGAGCGTCTCTTCACAGTCAGCACAACGTTTATCTCAGAGATTTAGTTTCAATGACTGAACTACTAAACAAAGACATGTTTCTGTAATAGATGTGACAATCATGAACAGATGTTTATGAAGTATAAGTAAGTATAATTCTGTATAAGTACAAAACAGACCAAATACATTATCTTATATTTATTATTTATTTACTGTTTTATTTGTATACTTCACAAATGTATGATTGTCTTGCACAATATATTCCAAACATGAGGCTCACAATGCCTCCAGTCAGTCTGGATGTGGACCTCTCACTCTCACAAACAGATTATCTTTCGTGAGTCACATGACATATATATATATATATATATATATTTATATATTTATATATATATACTGTTTATATATTCATTGTAAATATTTCGAGTATATTAAAGCAATCAATATAAAAGACAATGATGTTTGATTAATTATCTTTTTAAAAGTTAAATGAATATTTTTTTCATAATTAATTGTAAAATAATTAAATTTATTATTTATATACAATCAATGTATTGTCACCGTCAAATGTAATTTTGTTTTCAAAAATGTTTTTATTTATTTATTTTTTCTAATTTAAGCTGATAATCATGATAATAATTGCAAAATTGTGATTTTTCCTTTTTGCCATACTCATGGTTCTAAAATGTGATATCATCCCTCCTGCAGCATCAGCACAAGTCTGGAAAAGGACACTTCACAGCTCGCCCAATCATGTGAGCACCACAGCCAGAGTCTCAAACTGACGGCCTGAGGGCCAATTAGGGCCCAGAGATGATTTCATGTGGCCCCCTGGAGGTGGCCCACTGATCAAATCAATGTGTCTGATGTGTGTAAAAGCTCTAAATGCACTGGGACACAGCAGATTACAACACATCGAACGACAGTCTGAGCTGTGAAAAAGGACCTGCGCACATGTACTTGAGTCAAAGTACAAAAGTCTTTGCACATCTACTTAAGTAACAATAACGTTGGTGTTGCTGTATCGAAGTGTTTTAACTGGGCTTTACAGTCAGACACTTTTAAAAGTTAATCATGTGGCTAATGGGGGATTGTAAATGGGACAGTTTGGGGGATTTTTCAGTTTTTACGAGGAACAAAGTCTGGATATACAACATACAACACTTCTGCACCGCCTTAAAAGAACTTCACAAACTAACTCTCTTCAAGATGTAGGGAGTAGAAAGTACATATACTTTATAAATGTAAGGAGTAAAAAGTCTGCAGATTTTTGAATAAAGTACAAATACTCAAATAAACTGCTGAAGTACAGTACATATACTACATATTAAACATTTTCAAATAAATATATACATAGCTTATAGTCAGGCCTATTTAAAATGTGCCTCGACCAACTGTGACTTGGAAGTTTTACTAAGAGCTGGTTAAAGACTGAATTAAGATTGTAGAAGATAAATCAACCGTGGAACAAATTACAATATTAGACTGAAAGAGATTAAATATGTAAAGAAAAAGTAATAATAATGAGGAATTGCAAGTTCACATAATGTAAAAGAAAACAAAAGAATGTAAATATAATGTACTGGAAACATGTTTTAGATGTTCTCACACTTTTTTCTCCTTAAAAAATTATGAGCAGCAGTGACGTCCAGACTATATTTAGTTTGTAAATAGTAGCCTGGCAGGATTAGAGTGAATCCTGTTGTTGATTGGTCATTTATGGTTTTGTAGTTCATAGTTTTATGTGGAATAGAAGTTCCAGACATTACACATGCTAACAGGTGTGTTCCAGATGGTCAGGACGGTCCAGTCCAAGCCACGATGCATGATGGGAAATGTAGTGCAGCAGACTGGCTTTGATCAAACATGGCGTGTCTTGATCGTATCTGTGGACTTTTATAACATCACATGTGTGAGTCATGAGTCAGAAAAGACCCATTACACAACTTCATTAATACAGGATCTCACTTTATCACAAACAGAGCTCGAGTGTCTGAACGTCATGATGAGCTGTTTATTCTTTGTCCTGTGTGAGTGAGTCTGTGATGCGTGAAGGAAACAGAAATGCTTTTACAAACTTGTATGTGACTTAATTTGGTGCAACACTTCAAACAAACATGAGACCTGACTGTTCTTGAGCACAAAAAGTGTCTACGTTGAATGTCCTCCTCTTGTCTTAAGCTGTCTGATCTCGTCTGGGTCCAGGTGCAGATGTTCACATGTTGAACACACCCGATGCTAAAACCAGACCCTCTTTCACAAACTGGACAGAGACGTTCCTCTGACTAAACCAACACAGGCTCCGAAGAAAACGGAGATGTTCAATGAAATGTCAAAAACTCAGGAATAAGCTAATTTTCATGTCTTTCTCATGTCAATATGTTACTATTAAGTCAAGTTACTAAAATGGGTAAGTTTAGGTAAGGACACATATTATGCGAAACCAACTTTTTAGAGTTTTCAATCTTATTGTAAAGTTGCTTCCTCATCATAAATACGTAAAATAACTTTTGTTTGTGAGATATCTTTCATTCTAAAACACTGTTCTGACTATCCCAGATCTGTGATGTCATAGATAGATATGTGATGATAATGTGATGTCATAGATAGATCTGTGATGTCAAGTAGATCTGTGATGTCATAGATAGATCTGTGATGTCAAGTAGATCTGTGATGTCATAGATAGATCTGTGATGTCATAGATAGATCTGTGGTGTCATAGATAGATCTGTGATGTCATAGATAGATCTGTGATGTCATAGATAGATCTGTGATGTCATAGATAGATCTGTGGTGTCATAGGTAGATCTGTGATGTCATAGATAGATCTGTGATGTCATAGACAGATCTGTGATGTCATAGATAGATCTGTGATGTCATAGATAGATCTGTGATGTCATAGATGGATCTGTGATGTCATAGGTAGATCTGTGATGTCATAGATAGATCTGTGATGTCATAGGTAGATCTGTGATGTCATAGACAGATCTGTGTGTCATAGATAGATCTCTGAGATCTCCTGCTCTGTTTTAAGGCAAGATTAGTTTGATTGCATTTTCTTTGGAGTCAGTAGATAGAGCTCTAACTCAATTCTTGTGTACTTATTTATAATTCTCTGTTTGAGCTGAGGTCTTAGTGCTACAGTAGAGATGATGACATCTGTGCTGATGTTGAGGTGTAATAGTAACATTGTACTGATACATCCAGATGATTGTACCTGGCAGACAAACGCAGAAACACTGGTGCATAAACATGAGCAGGTCCACAAAAGGAGCAGCGTGGAGAGCACACAGCCTGCGGGAGAAGGCAGCACTACACCGGGCAGCCTGCTGTTCTCTGCCCGGGAGGAGACACGGGGATCTGGGGGAGGATTTCTGGTGCCACTGGGACATCTAGTGGTGGAAAAAGAGAAAGTCTGTTAACAGCTGTGGGATGGAAAATGCAAAACTCAGGATAACAAATACTTACAAGATTTAAATGTATTTATTTGGTTGATATACATACATAAGACATACAGAACAACACATTAAAGCATAAATGGCATAAAACATTCACAGTAAACAAACACACAATTCTAATGTTCTAATGTTCACATCTTAGACTGACTTTGAGCCATTGTTTGATCTTAAAGTTAAAGAGTCTCAGATCTGTGAGAGCTTTCAGTCCGGCAGGTCAGGTGTTCCAGATCTGTGGACCTTTAACTGTGAACGCTCTGAACAAATCAGGTCTTACACGTGTCCAGTCTGAGGTCTTACATGTGTCCAGTCTGAGGTCTTACACGTGTCCGGTCTGAGGTCTTACACGTGTCCGGTCTGAGGTCTTACACGTGTCCGGTCTGAGGTCTTACACGTGTCCGGTCTGAGGTCTTACACGTGTCCGGTCTGAGGTCTTACACGTGTCCGGTCTGAGGTCTTACACGTGTCCAGTCTGAGGTCTTAGATGTGTCCAGTCTGAGGTCTTACACGTGTCCAGTCTGAGGTCTTAGATGTGTCCAGTCTGAGGTCTTACACGTGTCCAGTCTGAGGTCTGCAGCTGAAGTCCCGCTATCCCAGTATGAACTGAGTCCCCTCGAGTGGGCAGTCAGCAGTGACCATTCCTCAGCCGGGATAATCAAACTTTAACAAGTTCTACAGAATATGGATTTTTTTTACAAATTGGGACTTACAAAGGATCAAAGGCAGAAGAATGTCAGGCCATTTCCACGACCCACTGTGACACGGGGAGAACACGCAAACTCCACCCAGAGAGATCATGAGATGTTGATGTGGTCCGACCCGGGAGTCAAACCCACGACCTCCTCCTCTAACCACTCACAGCTGGTCAGTGTTAAGAAGTCTATATCAGAGGTGGGCAAACTGCGGCCTGGGGGCCAAATGCGGCCCGTGACCTGTTTCAATCTGGCCCCTGGCATGTTTTTGAAAACTAGAAATCCATGACCAAAAGTGACAAAAACACTTGGGCTACGGCAGTAAACTTATAACATTTCAAGATTAAATTTGATTAAAGATTAAATGTTATGAGAATAAAACCATAAAAACATTTTTCAGTATTTCATTTGAAGAGTTACAAATTAAAATTGTAATTTGGACCGTTGAACACTGTTGTAAATATAAAAATCTAGAGTGTGTTTTTTGTCCAAGTCTTGATAATTCCGGGGGTTTTCTCATAAATTACCATAATCAACTTTTCATTTTGAGATGAAGCTAAAAATTTTATGAAAACAAAGTTGAAACTTAAAAAAGTTATGATTTTACGAGAAAAAACCTAATTAATACGAATAAAGTTGAACCATAAAAAGAAGCTATTTGATAGAACTTTTGTTGGACACAATTTTATTTGTACTGCTCTTCTATATTCTGTGAAAGAAATGTGTTTGCAATAATGAGATTTTGTTAAACCAATGTAGTCCTGGGTTTGAGTCTGGCCCTCCAGCACAAGTACTGGGCTTAATACTTTACTTGAGTATTACAAAAGCTGGTGACTTTTTACTTTTACATTATACATTTTTAAAGAAGTATCTACCTACATTTTATAAACAGGTTGTGCTGTCGTGTATCAGAGCTTTGTGAACAACTTCATTAAAAACACACTTTCTTATTTCTTTTAAAAGTCTGATGAATTCTAGTTAATTTACGGTAAAGTCCACATCACACTTCACAACATTACAAAC
Source organism: Mugilogobius chulae (assembly GCA_038363315.1). Lineage (NCBI taxonomy): Eukaryota > Metazoa > Chordata > Actinopteri > Gobiiformes > Gobiidae > Mugilogobius > Mugilogobius chulae. The sequence goes on from CM076405.1 coordinate 6,622,188, forward strand.
CGACTTTATGCACTGCAAAAAATGTATTTCTAGACTGTTTAAAATGTCTTAAAACCTGAATATTAATCTATACTTTTGCTCTTTTTTTTAGTCCAGATGGTTTTACGTGATGGTCCCAGATTATGTGACTTGCTCTGATGTGTTTTCTAACTTGTTTCAATAAAAGACTCATAGTGAAAGTGAAATTAGCGTCTACATTTCTAGTATTAATCGTTTGACCTGAGACTAGATCATCACCTTTGGCAGAGTGATTGTACTAGTTACTTTTTTAACTTAAGTACATTTACACACACATACTTTTACTCAAGTGAAGGAGTTCCAGCAGGACTTTGACTTTTACCAGACTTGTTTTTTACACTGGTAACTAGAAATGGGATGATTCACTTATGTCACAATTAGATTCAGTTTTCTATTTTGCAGCCACAATTTTTGTTCAATTTTGTTAGTTTATCTTATTACCTTTTTTACCTTTAGACACAAAATAAAGCATAATAAATGTAAGCAATAATCAACGAGTAGCTGTGCGTTAAGCAGTTTTAACGCACGACGTGGAGTCCGGAGTGGTGTTCCTCCGCGGAGTGCGTTAAAACTGCTTAACGCACAGCTCCTCGTTGATTATTGCGCTTATACCACGGCTGCAAAGTGAAATAGCTCACCTGTGAATATTAAAATTTAGTTTATGATATGTTAATATCTGAGATATTAGTTGTTTCTGTGCTTTGCATAAATCTAGTTCCTCCAGACTGACAAAAGTTGTTTACATTTGTTTGTCTGTTGTTATAGTGATGAGCCCGTCTTAAAGGGGCACTGTGTAAGATTGAGAGGAATTTTAATTATCACTTATAGTCCACAAACATTTAAATCATATTTATTCTTTACAACATGAATACTTAAGAGAGCTCTGTTAACCACTCCACATCAACTGTGATACATTTATACTTATTTGAAATTAGGGCTGGGCGATCTGGGAAAAAAATAGATCACGATTTTTTTCTTCATATCGTTCGATCTCGATTTTCGATTCGATTTTTTTAATGAAAATTATTTAAAATGGTAGTATTATGCAAATGATATATTATAGCCTACAAAAAAAATTAAACTACATGTCTTTTCAAAAAAGCTTCACATTTATTTATTTATTTAATAGGTTAAAGTCTCCCTAATTTTAATGGTAAAATGTGCCAGAAAGAATAGAGAAAATGTCCCAGTTCAGCTTGACCAGCAGAAATAATCAGGCTAATAAATAAATGGTCAAAGAAAAATAAGCATGATTTACTGCAGGCTATTTAATAATAATTATTTGTTCGTTCTGCGGTCAGTTTAGAGTCAGGTTGTAAGCAAGACTGGCGTTTATACACGTGAGCCTGACGCTGTTTGATGATTGACAGCTCTTCAGAGAAGCGAGCACAAGTGCTGCAATATACTTTTTTTTCTCAACTCAAGACAGACGCTTTACTCACGCGTGAATACAGCGGCCAAATTCACGAAGTGAAGAGAATTCGTGCGTGTAAATGAAAGTGCGTCGCCGCTTATGAAGTGGAGAAAAGGGAGAGAAAATAAAGAGAGAGACACGGGAAAACGCCTCTCGAAGAGATAATGTTGCAGCGGAACAGACGCGTGTTTCTGCCGGAGACTCACAGGTACAACACTCTACACATGAAGCCCGTCTGTATGAGACTGTTCTGTCACTAACCTCGCGCTGAAGTGGGCTGTGCGGTCCCAGACACACGGGGGTTGACCCCCGGGTTCAGTGCGTGCCTTCCCGGCTCCTGCCTCAAACACACGCGGGGATCACGGAGGCTTGACTCTGGTTCAGGACGCGCACGGACGCGAACAAAATGCGCGGCTCGTCATTATAAGTAAAAGTTAAAGGCATTTCATTAACGATGACCATTTTTATCCTTAAAATAAAGACTGTAGTGGGCGGCACCTCCCACTCTGTACTGCGTGCATTTACCACGTTGTGATTGGCTAAAACTACCAGACAGCGCCGCGTGCATTTTCTGCATTTTGATTGGCTGATAGACTTGTCGATCTTAATGCGCAAGCCTTATCATCGAGATCGAACAAAGTTGAGATCGCGATCTCTCGATCTTTCGATTTTTGGCACAGCCCTATTTGAAATGTTTATTACGGGCCGGAATGTGAATATTGACGCTAGATGTCACCATGGTAGATAGGCAAAATGCATGTGAAATGCACCCTCTGGTGTTCAAAAGTGGACATTATTTGGATCACTTTGTTTGTTTTTCTTACACAGTGCCCCTTTAAAGAAATTATAGCAACTGTTGCCATGAAAAAATAGAATGCATAGGTTGTTCATTTAACAACAAATGTAAATTAGTTCTTCAAAATTTTGATGGTCCAAAAATATTAAAATGTACATTGAAATCAACCGTATTTATGGCTCAATTTCTTAACTGGCAGCATTTATTTACCCGTTGTTATGTGGTGACGGCCACAGAGCAGTGATATGGAATGTGATTTGGCTGTTGCCTGAACTACCTGTGCGTTAAGCATTCTTAACGGTTAGCATTGGCATTCTCAATGACCGTGGTATAAATGGTTTAAAACATAGCTGCTGTTTGTGAGTCAGAACTTGTATTTTTATCAACGTCTGAACAGCAAACAGTCAGATTTAGTGTCTACATGTAGAGGTCCACTATCAGTTGTTAACACAATATAATGAAGCACATTCACTCAGGTCTGGCATAAGTTCACACTTTGTTTCTTCAGACATTATTACTTTTATTGTCTTATTGTGTGTTATACAACTACAGAGTGTTTAAGTCAGTGGCTACATGAAAAAACTGATCGATTCTGGCCTTTCGATTCGATCACTGCAAACTTCGATCGATTTTCCATCCCTACTAGTAACTGTACTTTTACTTGAGTAGTGAACGTCAGTACTTTTGCCATCCCTGCCCTCGAGTCAAAATAACTTTATAGTTCCAGAGATGGCAAGTAACTCAGTATTTTGACTCAAACACTTTATAATTCCTAACAACAATGACACTTATCACATGAGTCAAAAAAAAGTCAGATCCATTATAATTCATTCACTGTAAAGGCTTTCTGGCACTAAAACATTACAAACTAACTTAATGCTTCGAGATCGGTTAAAATATCTTAAAACCTGGAGTTTTGGTTTTCTGGTTCAGGTGGTTTTATTTGATAGATTATATGACTTATTTCTATGTGTTTTCTGCCTTGTTTTTTTTTCACCTTTATTTAACCCAACACAACCCAAAACACAGACTTTCATTTTAAAAGAAAAAGAAAAGACATAGTTAGTTCTTGTTGTTCAAGTCAAACATTTTACTAGATCAGAACTTTTGGCAGTGTGATTGTACTTTTGACTTTTTCTTAGTTCAGTAAATGTACACACATTTACTTTTATACTTTTACAAAAGTCAAGGTGTTTCCAGGAAGACTTTGAGTCGTTTTTTACACAACTAACTGTACTTTTACTTGAGGAGTGAACGTCTGCCCAGCCCTGCTTTAGAATTTCTTGCTGTAACAACCATTTGTCACCACAAGAGGACACTCTTTACAAACAAAGCCAAGGTATTGATCATAACAGCTTAAGTGAGTGAGTGAGTGAGTGAGTGAGTGAATACATGAGGTTAGGAGACTTTAGAAGGTCTGTAATGTGAGCTTATAAAAGATCCTGATGTTTTCCCCTCCTGTCCTGTCCTGTCCGGTGTGAGGGGAAAGCGTGAGGTGGACCGTGATGACCCAGTGACCTCACCTGCTTTGACGCACAGCTCCGGTCCGTTTGCGCCAGACTCGCCACACTTGTTAGTACTAGCCCCGCCCACTTACACTCAACTCGAGGTGGTGTTGTTGTTGTGGCCCCTCCCTCTGGTGCGTGAGTCTGGACGGGCAGATAACAGAGGAAACAGGGCTGGGTCTGTGTGTGCGAGACAGACTTGTGCTCTCAGTCTGCGGAGACACGGCCGGAGACACACGGACCACAGACAACGACCACAGACACACGGACCACAGACACACGGACCGGAGACAAACACGACGCTCTGTGACGCCCTGCTCCGGTGGGCGTCGCTCTGTTTCCAGCTCACTTGACGTCGCTGCTCTTGCACAACTTTGGGAACTACTGTACGTGCATTTGTTTGCAGATCTGGGAGGAACGTGAGGAGCTAGCTCACGATGTGGATTTGTTTGCAGATCCGAGGAGAAACGTATGTGTTTAGTTTCTGTCTCAGAGACGTTTGAGCTGAATATCCGCTCGTGATCTGGAGTCGTCTTTGCTCGAGCTCGACAGGAAGCATGCATCATGATGCAGGGCTGCAGGGAACAAGCCTTTACCCGTGTGTTTACCTGGGTTAAACCCGAACAAGACTGCACGTCGTGTTTACGTGTGGGTTGCACGGAAAAGTGTCGTGCGTAACGCGACTGTCCATGGCGCAAAGCCGGAGGAGACAGCAACAGAGTTAGTGTAGCGCAACAACCATGAGCGTAGATCAAGACGGAATCTCCCTGATGGTGCCCAGCTTCGGGACGGGTCCCAGCAGAGACCGCGCAGAGAGCAGCGCCAATGCGGAGGCTGGAGGCTCTGTCCCCGCCGCGGGAACTTTCTGGCAGGACCCTTCAGCGACCAGCGGAGGGATAAGTCCCACTCTGGGACTGGAGTCTGGGGGCTTGTTGACCACGGGGAAGTCCACTAAACGGCCGGTCACTGTGGCCTACGTAATGAACAGTGAGGCCAGTCTCCAGAACAGCGCGGAGCTCCAGGCGCTCCAGTGTCTGAAGGACGCGTGTGAGGCGGTGGGCAGCAAACTGGACACGGTCAACTTTGGGAAACTGGACTTTGGAGAGACCACAGTGCTGGACCACTTTTATAACGCAGGTGAGTGCACACTGAAGCTGCTGCTCACTAAACAAATGTCTCAGTCATAAACATGTTGTTATCGTGTTCTAATGTGAGTGTTTAGTGCAGCTGACACTAGAGCAGGACTTCGGTGCTTGGTTTTGTTGGTTCTGATTAAACCTTGTTGGCAGCTCTTGATCTCTGCAGTGCTTATCCTCCCAAACCATTGTTTACACTTCATCCACAGGTCAAAGGTTCATACAACACTCAGCTTGTTCTCTGCAGGGTGTTTACAACTTTTCAGTGTTCAGACAAAACACGGCACACTCGGACACTAGTGCTGTCTGTCAGTGTATAGTGTATGTTGTTCTCACAGTGCAGGAGAATGAACAGAACAGTCAGCCAGCCTGTGCCACAGAATCTGGGGGTGATTGAATTGTTAGATTTTCCTTCATGTAAACTTTTCCCATTCCACTGTGCACCTCCTCCATTGTGCTGCTGTGGCTGGACTTTCCATAGGAACCAGTGACTTTCTCATATAGGCTCATTCCATTTACGGTGTTGACATCTGAACTGTGTCATTAGGAATGCCTCCAACTCACCTTCCACACAGGTTCATTTCTTTATAGCGACTTTGGCCTTCATTTGTTGGAAAGTTGCCTTTGAATTTTGTTGTGGGTTGTACATTTTTGGGCTGCACGTTCATTTCAGAAAAGAGTCCCAAGTCAAAAGATACAAGTCCAAGAGAGGCCAGAGTCAAAAAGAGACAAGTCCAAGTCAAAGAGACAAGTCTAAGTCAAAGAGAGACAAGTCCAAGTCAAAGAGACAAGTCCAAGTCAAAAAGAGACAAGTCTAAGTCAAAGAGAGACAAGTCCAAGTCAAAGAGACAAGTCTAAGTCAAAAAGAGACAAGTCTAAGTCAAAGAGAGACAAGTCCAAGTCAAAGAGACAAGTCCAAGTCAAAGAGAGACAAGTCCAAGTCAAAGAGAGACAACTCTAAGTCAAAGAGAGACAAGTCCAAGTCAAAGAGACAAGTCCAAGTCAAAAAGAGACAAGTCCAAGTCAAAGAGACAAGTCCAAGTCAAAGAGAGACAAGTCCAAGTCAAAGAGACAAGTCCAAGTCAAAGAGAGACAAGTCTAAGTCAAAGAGAGACAAGTCCAAGTCAAAGAGACAAGTCCAAGTCAAAAAGAGACAAGTCTAAGTCAAAGAGAGACAAGTCCAAGTCAAAGAGACAAGTCCAAGTCAAAAAGAGACAAGTCTAAGTCAAAGAGACAAGTCTAAGTCAAAGAGACAAGTCCAGTCAAGAGACAAGTCCAAGTCAAAGAGAGACAAGTCCAAGTCAAAGAAGACAAGTCTAAGTCAAAGAGAGACAAGTCCAAGTCAAAGAGACAAGTCCAAGTCAAAAAGAGACAAGTCTAAGTCAAAGAGAGACAAGTCCTTAGTCAAAGAGACAAGTCCAAGTCAAAGAGAGACAAGTCCAAGTCAAAGAGACAAGTCCAAGTCAAAAAGAGACAAGTCTAAGTCAAAAGAGACAAGTCCTTAGTCAAAGAGACAAGTCCAAGTCAAAGAGAGACAAGTCCAAGTCAAAGAGACAAGTCCAAGTCAAAAAGAGACAAGTCTAAGTCAAAGAGACAAGTCCTTAGTCAAAGAGACAAGTCCAAGTCAAAGAGAGACAAGTCCAAGTCAAAGAGACAAGTCCAAGTCAAAAAGAGACAAGTCTAAGTCAAAGAGAGACAAGTCCAAGTCAAAGAGACAAGTCCAAGTCAAAGAGGACAAGTCCAGTCAAAGAGAGACAAGTCTAAGTCAAAGAGAGACAAGTCCAAGTCAAAGAGACAAGTCCAAGTCAAAAAGAGACAAGTCTAAGTCAAAGAGAGACAAGTCCAAGTCAAAGAGACAAGTCTAAGTCAAAGAGAGACAAGTCTAAGTCAAAGAGACAAGTCCAAGTCAAAGAGACAAGTCTAAGTCAAAGAGAGACAAGTCTAAGTCAAAGAGACAAGTCCAAGTCAAAGAGACAAGTCTAAGTCAAAGAGAGACAAGTCCAAGTCAAAGAGACAAGTCCAAGTCAAAAAGAGACAAGTCTAAGTCAAAGAGACAAGTCTGAGTCAAAGAGACAAGTCCAAGTCAAAGAGACAAGTCTGAGTCAAAGAGACAAGTCTAAGTCAAAGAGAGACAAGTCTAAGTCAAAAAGAGACAAGTCTAAGTCAAAGAGAGACAAGTCTAAGTCAAAAAGAACAAGTCAAGTCAAAAGAGACAAGTCTAAGTCAAAGAGACAAGTCTAAGTCAAAGAGAGACAAGTCCAAGTCAAAAAGAGACAAGTCTGAGTCAAAGAGACAAGTCCAAGTCAAAAAGAGACAAGTCCAAGTCAAAGAGAGACAAGTCCAAGTCAAAGAGACAAGTCCAAGTCAAAAAGAGACAAGTCCAAGTCAAAGAGAGACAAGTCTAAGTCAAAGAGAGACAAGTTCAAGTCAAAAAGAGACAAGTCTAAGTCAAGTTAGTGCCTCTCAAGTTCAAGTTAAGTTCAAGTTTAGTCTTAAGTCTTTAATTAAATTGCCAAATACCTGTTGCATTTCACAGAATCATCTCATTTAAAAGACACTCCAGATCACAAAGAGAGAGGAGGGACATCTTCTAGTTTGTTCATTTGTAGACAACTTTTTATTTTGTTGAGAAGACGCACCAAGTCGCCTCAGGTCACAGAGCTCCAAGTCAAGTCCCAAGTTTGAGTCCATTTTATCAAACAAGTCATCAGAATAGTCATGATTTACACCTGGACTGCACTGACTCTACTGCTTCTTCCACATAATCTGAACGAGCAGGATTGCTGAGCTGTTGACGTTACATTTACGTTTGAGTGGTGAGAGTGTCAGATGAGAAGCAGATGTATGATGTACAGGGTGTGGAGGGATTTGGAATCTGCAGCAGAAACAGGAGCCAGTGTTTGCATTACCGGAGCGATGATGCACGAGGCTTTTCCAAGAAGCAGGAACAACACAATCACATGTGTACGTTTGAGGAAACTCTCTATGGTAACGTACTACATTTGTACAGAAGTCTAACTAGTGTATGTTGATGTATCTACCCTGTATGCTAGCATGCAGAGTGTGATCATGTTACATCAATGATTTTTCACAGAGTAGGGCTGGGCGATATGGTCAAAGATTATCATCACAATTTTCCTGGAGACAGATCACGATTTCGATTTGATCACAATTCTTGTCGACTATTGTCTTTTGCCTTTGAGGTAAATACAATCATCTGCTTTTTCTGAAAGTTCCTACTTCACTGTGATTGGTTAAATCCAGCTAAACAGAGCTGGGCAATATGGAGATGAAAATGCAATGGTGAGCTCATCCTTGTGACAGTCTGCTTTTTTTCCCTTTTTGAACTTAATGCGTCCGTCTGTTCTGTTTTTTCCAACTCACTTCTCTTCGCCTCAGAGTTGCCACTTTTTCTAGCGACTTTGGGCTTCTCCTTGAAAATCGCTTTGATACAGTACAGTTTGCCCGAAATTCAGCTGCAACTAAACAGTCATATATCCGGTATTTGCCACTGTCATTACAAAAATGTTATAATAATTACAGCTGTACCTGAATTTTGCATCCTAAAAATGTAAACAAACAGAAATAATTAATTTTAACCTTTTTCCTTCAGGCTACATGATTTCCTCACGTAGCTAATGCATTCTGAGCTTCAGAATTATTCATCATGATGAGTTTTAATGTTTTTTCACAGCTTTTAACAGCGAGGTGAGTCACTATGCTAACAACAGTTAGCCACAATGCTAAAAACAAAAACACAAAAAGCTGCACACAAACGGGATTTTATTAGACATAGACAGGACTTTGGGGACTAATTTCCACCTGAATAGATACATTAACAAGGCATCAGTGCTAGGGGGAAATTGCTTTTAAGTTATCTTGTTGCAAAAAAAATCGAGTACAGTCCCTTTAACATAAATGAAATATGATTCATTGCACATCAGTCGGTTGTGGATAAGTTAGTTCTTAAATAGAGCTGGGTGATACTGACAAAAATGAATATCTCAATCATTTTTGGACATGACTTAGAGATATTATTTCAAATGAAGCATCAAGCATGTCTTGTATTCTGCCCTAAAGGACAAACACAGTATCTGCATCGTCAGGTCAACTGAGAAAAACAGCATTAAAATGTTTGTCAGAGCTACACTCGGGTTTGTGTGTTTATATTATACCTTAGCGTGAGTAAATACTTAAAAAAAACATTGAAATAAATGTGACTTTTAAGCTAAACATGTGAACTTAATGAGGTCCTCTGAGAAAACACATTAGGAAAGATTTTTTTTTACCAACCAAATGAATCAGTATTATAATTTATGTGTTAAACAATAAATTGCGAAAGTTTCAAGTCTATGTTATTTTTCCTTTTTCAACATTTTGCCATATCTGTGAGCTCAATTCTTCAGTAAAACAGCTTGAAAGTGCACTAACAGCAGCTCAGAAAGTTTCAAACAGTTACTGCACTTTTCCTGGGTTTTACTGAGGAATTTGGAATCTGCAATTTAACATTAAGATTTCTCAAATTTGATACAAAGTTGAGCCATAAAACTTCGACAGTATAAAACAGGTGATATGAAACAGTGTTTTGGTCTTCACTCAATTTTGACAAAATGCGCAGTTACCTACTGTGTTTTCCCTTTGTAGGGCAGGACTAGTGGAAGTTTAATAATCAGAAAAACGAGGCTTGACTGGGTTGACTAGATATTCTTGGGCGTTTTATCATTACATCCTAAATGAATATCAAAAATAAACCACAGAAGCTACATTTCAGGCTTCTTTCCCTTAGATTCAATGGAACTATCACTGCTTTAATGGCGGCCGTAGTGCAGGGGCGTCGGACTGGGGGGGTAAATGGTGCTAGTTTCCCCGGGCCAAGGGCAGGAAAGGGGCCCCAAAAGAATGTTAGATTTGCTTTTAATAGATTTCATTTATCTTACTATAAAAAGTAATTAACTGTGACATCAGCAAAACAAACTGACTTTGGACAAAAACAAAGAGGAATTTTAAATGGGGAAATTTTAACAAATTTAACAGCAAGAGATTATAATCTTATAAGCCATAGTTTGCAGATTTTAGTGAACAAGTTTTTTTTTTTTAAATACTGTCAATATGTCACAACTTCTCAATCCACAACAACATTAGAATGTGTCAGAAACGCCATTGATTTTCTAAATATATTTTTGGCTTAATTTAGACAAGTTTATATCTTAAAACAATTTCGCTTAATGTTAGCGTGTGTTCAAAACATATTCCATTTTATTCTTGTCTTTATGTTGAATGACACAAAAACAGCCAATAAATGTCTTGTTTTATAGTGAGTCGAAAAAGAACATGAGTGGACTAAATCAAAATACATGATTATGTATCAGGGGCCCATCAACAAAGTTTGTACCTGGGGCCCAGAATTTGGTGCTACGCCCCTGCGTAGTGGTGTTGTAATTCTTAAGTCGTTTAGTCGATTAGTCGGTCGATGGAGTCTTAGTCGAGCCATTCTTTTTGTTAGAATATAAGCAGTTATATTGAACAGCAACATAAAAGTAGTGGATCAGCTGAAGATTTGTTTGCCTTTGTTTGACATAACACATTGTTTGTTGTTCATTTTCTATATTAACTGTTCTAACAACAGTTGTAGTCGTTAAGCATACACTGTAGTTTGGGTTAGATAAATGACCAAATCAGAAGATATGTTTAGATTTTGTCGTGCCTTCTTTTTGGTCGATGGAACATGTCTTTGGTCAACTACAGCCCAAATGAGTCACATGGTGCAGAAGTTTGCAACGCACTGGACAAAGACAACTAAAGACCCACAAACCTCATTTACACTCTAGTTACATCTTTGTTAATTATTCAGATTCCACATTGTGACATCTTAACTCACACACAAACCTTTTTAGGCTTTCTCACTCGGCGTTGTTGTCATGTGTGCGGACCACGATGGAATTTTCCCATAATTCCCTCGGGGACAGGCTGAGAGAGGCATTTTCCCAGAATGTGCACGTCCTGTATCAGCTCTCTGCAACATCACACTCACACAACAACAATGACCTCCAGTGTGAGGCACAAACATGACTCATGTGTTCACACGTGGAAAAGCTGTTTTTGTCTTGACAGGGTTTATCTGCCCGGTGATCGTTACGTGGAATTACTGGGTCATTTATGGACAGAACAAAGGAGTTTTCTGTGTGAAAAGAGGATTTAACTCAGCTGAACGTTTGCCCTGCTGCTCAGTCACGTTTACAGTGAGACAAGCAAGATACAACACAAAACAGAACCTTGCCAGTCAACAGTGTCTTAATGAAAACAAAGATGTCAGCTCCCGTGGATGTTTGTGTTTCGGCTAGGGCTATATAACTTTTAATGCAAAGGTTGAGATTTTGGGCAATGTTTCAAAGGCTTGGTTGCTTCTTTCTCTCTAAAATCTGGCAACACTGGTCAGTGTTGGTCCTGCTGAGTGTGAGTGTGTGGCAACTGGATTTAGGTGAGGCTTAAACTTTCTGAAAAAGCAGACGGTTTTATTTACTAATTGGAAAATTGTCTACATGAATCTAGGATAAAATCGAAATTGTGATCTTGCTCTAGAAAAATTGTGATATTCATTTTTTGCCATATCACACAGCTCTAGTTTCTGCTGCGTTTGATTCTCATTTAGTAGAAAAACAGAGGATTTTTTTTTTGAGAGAGAGGAGCAGAGAGATGTGTGTGACACTTGGGCTGTGTCCAAACTAGGAAAGATTTAAACTAAAATGACTGTGTTGAAAATGTAAATTTAGCAAACAAACAAAAACTTGACCTAGCAGACCGAATTTTTGAATGGATTGTTGAGTTTGAAATATAATTTAAAATTGTGACAACACCAGCATAAAGACCATTGAATGAAATAACGATTATTTCAATAATCGACTAGTTTGAATTAATCGTTGAACTTGTTGCAGCTCTTCAGACTTCATGTTTTGTATTGTTGTTTACATTGTTGTTTACATGCTTCTTTTGCTTTGGCGTTTCATGTTTAATCTTTATAACTTCATTTAAGCCTTGAATATCAGGAAAAGAGTTCAGGTCTACTGGCTGCAGAGAAGTGCACACTTTCAATGTTATAGAGGTTCTGCACTGACATCATTTTGCTTAGAAACATTTAGAATGAGTGGCATTTCTTCAATGTATTTCTTTGTTGTCGTGGCAACAGCTTGTCTGCTACAAACTTGTCTGCAACAACAGTTGATGATTATTACATTTTAATTGCAACAAACGACTCAAAAACATATTTTTTAAGAAGAAAAAGGTCATAAGTTCAACTGTGTGTAATTTCAGTGTCTGATAAATGTGAGATACTAAAGTTTATCTGCTTTGCTACAACTGTTGACTTGATTTTCTCTGTTTACATGTCAGTTACAAACCCAGTGCTCAGTAGACTTGTTGTGGGTTGAATTTGTTATCAAACTGTAGTTTATTTTTCCTGTTTTATCTGTTTATTGAACTCTTACAAGAGAAAATGTCCGTTCTCTCCATTGACTCTAATGCATCGTTGCCACTCAGCATGAACATTTAGAATGCTGTGAGGTCACCTGCAGAACCTCTATTGTAATTCTGTTGACAGGAATCTGGAAGGGATTCTCATCAATCCACCTGAGAAACTTGTGCGTTGTTAAGCTCAGAAAGCTTTACTTACTCCACAAAGCTTTAAGGAATCAGAGCAAGAGCATGTTATGACGAGGTTAAAAGAAAGTCCATTTCATAACAGTTTTCTTTTCAAAGATAAAGTTAAAAGTCTAATAAAACTTGTAAAGTGACAGTTTGACACTGATTGTACTTCCTCAGCTCTGTGATACCTGATCTCGATAAACAACCAATAATCTGAACAGAACAACTATTAACTATGTATTCTGTGTTACAGCCCAAAACAAGACTCCAAACTGTCTGTTTTTGTAATCATTTTAGATACAGCCATGGTACAAGTAGAGCTGTGCCATATTGACAAAAATGATTATCCTGATATTTTTTTAAATGTTTTTCCATAACGATATTCAAACGATATTAAGTCAGCATTATTAGTTCAGCTTTACACTGGGAAATATCCATCTTGATAAATAAAGCAATCAGTGATTACATTCTTTATTTTGACCGTTTTAAAATATGATTCTCTATTGAAACAAGCCTAAAACATCTACTTTGACAAGCATTTTCTAACTTAAAATATGGAGAGGAGTTTTCTTGTTTTGATGACAAATCTTTTTTTTTCATTCATTCATTTTCTACCGCTTAATCCGTTAGGTCGCGGTGACTGGAGCCTATCCCAGTGACTTTAGCCTTAGGCGGGAAACACCCTGACAGTGGCCAACTTGCCGCAGGGTTAAACAGACAAACATTCATTCTCTCATTCACTCACTAAGGACATTTACAGTGATGCCAATTAACCTAAACATACATGTTTTGGAGGTGGGAGGAACCGGAGAAAACCACGGTGACACGGGAGAACATGCAAACTCCACCCAGAGAGATCGTGACATCTTAATATTGTCCGACCGGGAGTCGAACCCACGACCTCCTTATTGGAAGCCAGAGCTCTAACCAGTTGGCTACCATGCACCCAATTATTTCATTTTTTCTAGTTTCCCAATAGTTACTGATAAAAAACTAAATAAGACATGATTGGACACATTTTTGTCTGACTGAATGTCGTTTTTACAGCAGCAATAATTTTAATTCATAATCAAAAGGATAATGATGTCTTCATTCAAGCACTATTAAGTGTATTGGCTCGTTTAAGTCTGTATTAGTAAATGTTAGATCATTGTTGAAACGTCACTAATCTAATCACAAAAGTAGAGATGCTTTTCTACTAAACCATATACTCGATATTCAATTTTTGCATATCACCAAAATAACACTGACAATATTCTCTCACATTCGATATACTGCACTTCTCTAGGTACAAGTAGTTGTGCATTTGTAGAGCTGAGTTTTGAATCAGAGAATATACCAGCGTGAGTGTGTAGTGAACCTGAGACTGACAGTGTGTGTCTGTGGCTGCAGCGTCTTTGATCTGGACCCAGAGCGTCTGTGTAGAGCGAGAGGAGAGAAGAGACTGCAGCTGCTGTCTGTGTGTCTCTGAGAGGAAGTCAACAAACTGGTCATATATGTTTGTCTTTACCATCTCTATGGACGGGTCAGGTCAGATTTGAAAGGAAAAAAAGAAGTATATAATCACTGTCAGTCTGAGTCAGTTTCCCCTCTTGATGTTTGATCAGTGTGTGCTGCTGCAGTCTTCAAAATGCATGCGTGCCTAGTGCAAGATCTGACCCACAGAAGTAGGCACGTAAGTGAAACGAGCCTGGCCCCTGAGTCTGTGCACTCTGCTGTCTCTGTCAGCTGCTCTGATCTCTGTGTTTCCTGCTTGCCTCACTGCTTCAGAGGTCACACACGTAACCTGGCTCTACCAGAGGGATGCTGCTTGTGATAGTTGTCATTTTTACTAAATCCTCCAGACCTCCACCATTAAAGACAGCCAAGGACAGTCTGACCAATCACAGCTCATCTTTGTGGTTTGGGGGGAAGGATATGTTCAAACTTAAAGTCATGAGAGCTGATTTTCAAGCTCCAAACAAAAAAAGTGAGTTACCCCAACTTTAATAACATGACAGAGGTCATTTGGACATTGTGATCAGAATAATGGACTATTTGATTATTCAATTCAATTCAATGTATTTGTATAGCCCAAAATCACAACAGCAGTTATCTCACTGGACTTTACAAGATGTTGATTTAGCAAACAAGATTTGTCAGAAAATCAAACAGTGAAACATTTGGTCAATAGTAACAGAAACAATGTAAAATTAGAAACAATCGTTATTAGGAAATGCAGGCAGATTGTTACAACAACAAAGTAGTAAATAAAATTTGTCCCAGAGCATCCCCTGTCCTTAGACCCTCCTTCTGTCCTTAGACCTCCTTCTGTCCTTAGACCCTCCTTCTGTCCTTAGACCCTCCTTCTGTCCTTAGACCCTCCTTCTGTCCTTAGACTCTCCTTCTGTCCTTAGACCCTCCTTCTTGACAAGGAAAAACTCAAAAAAACCCATTGGGGGAAAAAGAGAAACCTGAGGAGAACCACAGTGAAAGAGGGGTCCACTCCCATGGAGGGACAGGCTGTAGATGTGACCAGGACTGACATATGTCCAGATGTAAATAGAACTTTAAGTCTGTGGAGCCAGGAATCGGATAGACGATTTTTCTAGCAGGACGAAGACAGCCAGTCAAAGAGAGGCTGGAGTGGAACAATGAGCGAGGTCCAGGATCTCAAGATTAGGTGGAGTCCGAGGTCCAGGCATCGACACTGGAGCAGGAGCATCTGGAACAGATACACTCCCCAGAGGGGAGTGGGACATGTTTATACATCATAAAAACCTGCACACAGAGGAGATGCAGGTGGTGAAGGAGAGTTTTTGAAGACTTGTTGCAGAGTCTGCGTCGCCAGTGTTGTTGTATACACAGTTGTTTGATTTTAGGTCATTGTCACTTTCTGCCCTACTGAGCATGCATTACACAGAAAGAGCTCCTCTCCATCTGTTTACATGGTAAAACTACTTTGAATTAAACAACAAAGCAGAACGACAGCTAGCTGTTTTAATCAGGTCTGAACTGGTCTGACAGACGTCTGTCTCCTGAAGCTTGAGACACTGTTTTTCTCACAGTTTTTCACCTGAATGTAACTTTTAAGGATCGTAGGATCAAATTTAATTCACAAATTGATTTAGCAGCAGAACTTTAGTTTTCTCACAGATAAACTCTTGTAGTTACTGACAACGGAGCTTTGTCCACTTGCTTCCACTGTTTTAGTATTTGAGTGAGCGTTGGCTCTTACTGCAGGCAGAAAGCGCCCCCATCGCCCGTGTTGAGAAACAAAAGATCCCTCTATAGTTCATGGCCTGTCGGTGCTCCTGTTAACTCTCCCGCCAGCTCATCTTGCAATAATGAAACTCATCAGCGCCAAGCGGCCACATTTTTGGAGATTATGATGACTTGTGAGAGTGCAATATGTGCAATAGTGCCAATGTAATTGGCCAACTGATAAATCGGTTGGGCCCTGTGTTTTTGTTGTTGTTGTTGTTGTTTTTTTTTTTTTTTACAAAAGTCAGCCCCAAAGAGACTTGAACTCTGCTGAGTGTGAAAGAGCCTTTACAGAACTAGTTACTAGTCTTAAACATAAAATTAGCCATGCCATCTTTAATTTCAAAAAGCTTGGAGTAAACAGTGGTGTTGTTTGTCTAAACTGCATATGTTGTAAATAAGAGTCTTTCCAGTATTCATCAAATCAGTGTGTTTGGCCGTCGTCCCAGCCACTTGTCTTCTGCTGGGACAGAACCAAAACAGTCCCATGAGTTTGTCCCGTCTCTCTCTCCTCCGCTAGCTCGCCCACTGCAGGCTGTAAACTGTGAGCACAATGAACAAAGTCATGCAGGGGTAGAAGACGGGGCAGTGTGCCAGGGGAGTGGTCCAGGCTGGGACACTCATGACGCGGCTCATTGTAGTTTCACTTGTGTGACGTCAAGTGTTTGTTTTCTATTATAACTGGACCTTGGGCGGGGAGTATTTATCCAGTGTTAGATCAGATTGTGGATGTTGTTTTGAAGTGTGTGTGCAGGTTAATAAAATAGAACCTGAGTGTGTATCAGACCTGAGTAGTGTGTATCAGACCTGAGTGTGTATCAGACCTGAGTGTGTCAGACCTGATGTGTACAGACCTGAGTGTGTATCAGACTGAGTGAAAAGATCAGACTCAAAGACTTTCCTGGTTAAATAAAGATTAAATAAATGAAAATAAATCAATGTGTTAGCGGTTATTGATTATTGGCTGAAAAAACTCAATACAACATGTATCAAACATAACTTTAACTAAATGATACTAGATGAGTAGAGTTGGTTTAAAGTGGTGAGCTTTACAGAGGCAGGGAGCAGCCTCTGTTGTGTGTGTTCTGCAGGAGAGCTTCTGAGACTGTCTCTGCTGTATATCTTCTGTTGGATGTTTTATGCACGAGGCTGAAGTCTGTCAGATTGGATCTAGGATAAATACATGTGTAGTTTTAAGTTGTAGTGTTTTGCATTTATTATGTAACTCTTGCTTTGTTTTCTTGGAATTGTGCAGCTGCTACAAACACTCCTTCTGTGTGCTGAGGTTCAGTCCTGTCTACTTTGTTTTCACTCTTCAAAACTAATGATCTTTTTTCCAATAATAACAGAATATTGTAGTAGTTCCTACAGAAGTCCAACATCAGACGTCTCTATGGGAGAAATACATTAACCATTGTCCTAACATTAACTTGAGCTAATCCTTAAATGAAGTTGACACTAAAACCACTGTGCTGGGGCTGTTCAAAGGTGGAAATAGTGTTTAAATAGCATTGCCTTCTGTTCTTTTTTGGTAATTTTTTGGTCATTTGTAAATGAGCACGTTTTAGGTGAGAGTGGTCCATTTCTATTCTCTATGTGACACTCAAACGGCATTATATTTGTGTAAAAACATACTTGACCATACTATACTATACTATGACCATAGTTAAGATCAGTGCCTCTCAACCTTTTCTCTCGAAAGCCATTTAATCCAGACACTTCCTCCTTATGACTGGAAACATAACATTTATTTCAGATAATAAACAATTGTGGTTTTGTTTCTTCCATATTCATTTTCCAGTCATATAGTTTGAATTGCACTAATTATTTCCATACCTGTCGTCAAAGCCTGATCCCGTCAGATCTCAGAAGCTAAGCAAGAAAGGGCCTGGTTAGTACTTGGATGGGAGACCGTTAGAACACCAGGAGCCACAGTGCGACGACAGGAGTAGATTGTCGTTGTGTCCTTGGGCAAGACACTTAACCCACACTGCCTCAGTGTCTGTTACACTGGGTGAGTGGATCCTGATTGTAAAGCCTTTGAGTGCTGGAAAGGTAGAAAAGCACTATATAAATAGACCATTTAATTACCACATTTCTACTTTGACCCTCTGAACAGACATGCTCTGTGATCTCTGGAGTCTAGTTTACATCTCATCACCTTGACACCAGCGTTTGGGAAAGTAGGTGATATATTTGTAATATGTGAAAAGAACATATTGGCACAGTTTTAGGCTAGTATCAGGCAATGCCGTGAAATAAGTGACACATGCAAACAACCTGGCACCAGTTTTCAGATGTTCCATGGAAGCTGCAGACTCCAGGAGCTGCTGTGTAAACATCCCTGTTTACTCAGAACTCCCCAGGCTAGTCAAGTGTTTGGTCATAAATGCTGCTCTTTTATCCTCTCAAAGCTGAGACACTTCTACAAACTGCGGTCACAGCGTCTGCAGGCCCAGACCTGTGTGTTCCTGGAAATCTGGCACAAAACTCCAGCTCAAAGAATGGAGACGCTTTCAAGGAAATGTGTCTCTGAGAAGAGTTATTTTCTATTGAACAAACAGTATATTCATCCAGCAGAGACGTGTGCTGGTTCTACAGGTTTAATGACTACACAAACATGGTATATATGTTGAACTTTTGTCTGATGAGAGTCTGTTCTACTTTCAGGTCAAACCAAGGAGTAATAGACCAGTTGTTCTGAAAGACCCAAAAGGTTTGCAAGAAAAACCCTCCTACCCCAGCATGTTGGGTTATTCAGACTAAAGCTACGGTCACAATGACCTGTACGAATAAAAGGGTCGTACGAATCTTACAGGTCGTACGAAATCTGAGTTCGTACGTGGCTCGTGGAGTGGAAACTGTTTTCCTACAGTCTTCTTACGGCAGACTTTCAGCTCTCAAGCTTGCCTAATGCGTCTTTACGGTAATCCTACATCTATTCTATTCAACCTTTCGTAAACCGTACCGGAATAGCAATAACCTAATTGCACACCAGCAAAACACAAATATGCTTATGATTAGCTATGTATATTCTGTAGGCTTTGTCTGAAATCTGTTCCCTTGTCTCTCTCACTCGAAACACAACAAACTCACAAAGCAAGCTTCCGTAAAACATCAAAACCGCTTTGTTTCTTACCTGGTATTGCAGAGGAGACGCCAAAACTTCCAAAGCGTCGCCGGATGCTGAAGACTAATCCACTGACATCATTATGTTCATATAAAGAAAGTTTGAAGCACTTCACAAAACAAATTTCCACCGCCAGCGAGCAGAAGTTGTCCAAATGTCTGCGTCTGTTACAGCTGTCTATCTCCAGGCGATTTGTGCTTTCCCCGCACGCTCCTGGTCCGGTCCGGCCGTGTTTCAGTGATCTTATCCCTGCACGCTCCGGGTCCGGGCCCCCTGCGCGCTCCTCCCCGTGCGCTCTTTCCGTCCTCCCCGTGTTTAAAGCTATCGCGTTTCCCTCGCGTGCTCCAGGCCCGTGGGCTTTCATACAGATCCTCGTACGGGCTAAAATACTGCGCCTCAGAGATGCACAGTCTCGTCTCGTCCCTTGGATCTTAGAGGCGTCTCTCTCCACTTTGACTCTCCCGCACAGGCACATTACACAGGGTCTCTGCGTTCGTAGACTGGTCGTAGAAAATCTTCAACAAGACCATCGACCTGTCTACAAACTTATGAACGGCTGCGAGGCTGTTTTTTCGTAACAACGCCTCAAGAATGACGTAGGAAATGAGAAAAAAATCGTTCACAGAGAGGTCGTAGCAGGTCGTACGGGTCATTGTGACCATAGCTTAACCCAACTCTAAGTCATTTCATTGTACACCACATGTAACCAGGCTTTTACCCAACCGTCGGGTCACTGAAGGAGCCCATCACTTCAAGGTGTATTGTTTTCTTGTATTATACATTTTGATTTGTAGAATCACGATTACCAGTGAAGCTGGCTGCAGACTACAGGAGTTGTGGCCTGATTTTAAGTAAGTAAGGACTTTTGTAGAGATTTTTGTCGTTTCTCTCCTCATGTCTGTGCGTCACTACGACTCTTTGTCAGGAGCATCATCGTGAGGTTCACCTGCTGCGTGTGCATAAATAAAGAAGAAACATCGTAAACAACACAGGTGTGACATGATGCGACTGTGAGACAGGTCCTTATGTCTGTGGCCTTTTCTTTTGTTCGGCCGGCAGTGTGCAGTCGGCTTTAGCCTAATAATCTCGACATCCCCACTAGAGAACCACAGACCCCATGTATAATATAATATCTACTGTAGGATCCTGTGTCTGAGCCCTTCTGGTCCGCTCTGCTCTGGTTGCATGGTTCACATCCGTCTCCCAGAGTGATCGTCTCCATGGTTACCTCTCTTCCTGTGGCTCTTATGTAATTGATTGTAATGGGGGCTGTATTTACCTACTCCAGGGACCACTCTGGGTTCACTGTGGTTCTGCGGAGATGCTCTAGTTGAATTCATCATGCTTGAGTTGAAATAGTACTTAAGTACTTGTACTACTGTAGGAACTAGACACTTGTGTACTTTCTCCACTAGAACTGTTTTAATACGATTGCATAACTCGCTGCTCGAGTTTTGAGACCAAACATGCATAAGATGATAGTCTTTTCATAAAGATCTTTCTCCAAGTCAAACAGGGCCAGAGCGGTGACATTTGCAGTTCTTTTATTCACTCGGCCCATAAGCTGTGAAAGCTCATGACAAATGCTGGTAATATTTCGTAGATGGAATTCAGAGCCTTTCCTAATTACAGTTCAGTCTCACGGAGAGAAATGATTGTAATTTCTATCATCTGCAGCCTAGGAACAAATTCAGTTGGTAATTTAGACAATTTTACTGAGGTGTTTTAGGAAAAAGAGAGAGAATCAGTGGCTGAGTAGTGCTATAGGCTTACATATGCAGATTTATGATTAGTGGTAGTTATTTGTGGCTTTTAATGACTATCAGAGCACTTAGACTGTTATAAATTCTACTATAATATTATTTTCAGACATTTATAACCCTCCGATAAGCAGGTGAGTGCTGTTGGGAAACACTACAAATGTTTGTTGGCCCTCAGGCTTCTGAGGAGTTACCCAACAGCATTAACTCATGCATTTTATATCTAGTTTAAAAAAATATCTTTTAAAGCAAACATCAAGCATTTGACTGTGTATGATTGTGGTTTGTGACTCACTATAGTCTTTTTGACTGTCACAATCTACTTTCTTTCTTTCTTTCTTTCTTTCTTGTCATTAAGGAGTTTTGTCAACCCGGTGAAATGCTCTGGTTTTCTTCCTACTTTGATCAAATCCCAGTTGAATTGTTGCCATTAGATTCACATTTCAGTTTAATAAATACATTTCATGTGTTTTCACTGTTGATGTTCAGATAGTGACTGTTTAGTCTGTGGTTCAAATGTGGGAGACACTTCTCTTTAGGAGATCATGCACAAGCTGCTTTCAGAGTATTTTCAGAGCAGACAGTGTATTTGCGTTTCTGTGTCCATTTACAATGTTAAGTCAATGTAAAGCTGCGTGTGCGTATTTGCGGTGCGTACTGGAGTCTGGGGCCTTCATGCCTCTGAAAAGACGGCGTCTTGTGAAGTGGAAGCTCAAACCTGCAGCAGCTGCAACTTTGCATGAAGCAGCGGCGAAAATCCATCTTCAGACACGTTGGAATCAGACTCCACTCCTGCTGCTGTTCTCTCACATCAAGAGGAAAGGACCACTGTTTACTCAAGTCTGGACTTAGAAAATGAACCTCTGTTATTAGTCAACAAATACTTTCAATAGCAGCAGCTGGCTTTAGTTAACCCTTTAACATGTGTCTTAAAATAATGCACAAATAATATGAGACATTTTGTATTGTAATACTTTGGATTTAGACAGTTTCAAAGTCGATTCCTCTGTCCTTTCACAGTCAAAGAAAGTAAACAGCAGACTGACCATTTCTTCATTAGAAATGAGTTTTGTCATTTTGTCTCTTGGTTTTACAGAAACTGATCCAGACATGACTGAAGTATGAAGTTTAAGTAAATAAACAATAAGCTGATGGATTACAATAGTTTGTTCCTGACATGGAAAACAAAAATCAGGTAAACAGTTGAAGAAAACCAGATAAACTGAAAGATTTAAGCTTCTCTCACATTTATCACAGACATTGAGCCTTTTTCTTCCTAAAATATTATTCTTGAGTCTTGTTGATGAGGATATACTGTATTTGCAAAATGTCATAAATCTCCAACTGCCTTTAGCAACAAGTTAGTGAAGCACTGCACCTTTGCCGCGCTCGTCTCCATATCACCACATAAACAAGAATTTGGGTAAAACCTAAACTCCAGGACTAAAAAGGAAAAAAATACTCTCTCCATTGTGTTGCCCACAAGTTTGCCTCAGTCTAATGTTTAGGGGAACTTTTCAAATAAAGTGATGTCATTGCAAAACCTTTATTAGATTGAGTAAACACTGTCTATTTATAAAGCACTTTTCTACCTTTCAAGTCCCTCAAAGTGCTATACAAGACACTGAGGCAGTGTGGGTTACGTGTCTTGCTCGAGGACACTGACAGTCCACTCTTGTCGTCTCGCTGTGGCTCCTGGTGTTCCTGATGTTCTCCCATCCAAAGTTTGAAGTTGCTGATCTTCTGAGGGCTGATCAGGCTTTGAGCAGCTGGTGTGTTCACACTAGAAAGTTTGAGTTTGTTTATGAAGTGACAGATTCATAAAATAATCATGTTTACATGCTTACAACCCAGAAGATTTGAGAGGGAAGTTATGCTACTTCAGTCCAACACTGGGATCGGATATCGGTGCCAGTCAAGTCATTTTTGCTGGATCAGGTATGGCTAAAACTGGCTGCATGGTGTTGATCATGAACATCTCATATTATTGGACATTTTATTCAGATTCAGTGGTTAAGTTGTGACTTGCACTAGAAATAATAACAAAATGTGTCATGACAGAAAAGCAGTTTCAGTCCTTACACTGGTATTGGTTGATATCAGTAAATACTTAAAGCCAAAGTATCAGAATTGGAATTGAAAAAGGTGAAATGAGCGACCTTATTTAGAATGGGTTAAATGCACTTTAAACAGTCTCCTCTGTGTTTTTAAAGTTGTGATTTGTTGTGATCACTAATTGATTCAAACACGTTTACACAGCTTCACAAACCCTCATTAGAATCCGTCTCTGGAGGTTTGTTAAGCTCGTGAGGTTGGACTGCTGTGGGGTTTTTAATGAGCCACAGTCCACCGCTCGTCACTGTGAGAGTCAACCAGGAACCATGTGTTTTATCAAAGCATTGTTTTAGTCAGAAAGAAGCCTCCACATCCTGGTCTTTAGATACAGTATGTGCTACAGGAGGGCTGGGCGATAAGGCAAAAAATAGATATCACCATTTTCTTGGAACCAGATTGTTGTAGACAGACTTTTTTCCTACTGCCTTTTCATTTGGACGGTAGTGTTCGTTTAGTTTAATTTAAATTGACTTAGATTCGATTAAAAGGATATGGAACAGCAACAACAGGGTGATGTAGCTGAAAGTCTGGGACCAAAGCATTGGTCTAATCTGCTGCTTTAGTTACAAAGACTGTGTGTGTATTTTGAGTCTTTTTAAGCCCGGTTGGGGTCAAATACGTGGTCAGATCAATAACAGTAAATTAACTGATTGATAGGACTTGATTTTAGTCAGAATCTCTTTGGTCCTACATTTTATGTAAATACAATGACCTGCTTTTTCAGAAGGTTCCTTCTTCGCTGTGATTGGCTAAATCCAGCTATCAAAGGATGACCCGTGTTGCTAGAGAGAAACAAATGATAAGTAACTCCAGCAGTAAAAAGCTAATAAAATAATCAATTCACCAGCAAGGAAGAATGATATTCAGATCTTTATTGAAGATGAATGGACCGATGGTTATGGATGTCTTTAAACATAAAAATCTGCTAAATAATTTGACCTTTTCTGCCTTTAAAGTGCAGCTCAGAAAACTACAGTTTTAAAAGCTCCTGAGAAAATGCCACTCTAAAGAAGTGGACATACGGGCGTTAACAGAGAAATTTCAAATTGCAATATGACAGTTTCATCAGAAAGCTAGATCGTCACAAAGATGAGCTCATGATTAGATTTGGATGTTGATTTGTTTGTTGTTTGCACAGACCGAGGACAGTGTTACAATCCACTCGTTAATAGACATGGGACGATATTCAAATTTGCACTCACGATTATTGTGACCAAAATGTTTGCGATTAATGATATTATCACATAATTTACTAAACGTAAAAGTGCACAGATTCACAATCACTGAAATATTTATTAGTGCACAATATATATGTGTTTGAACAACTATTGTATTTTGGTCTAAGTACAATCAATAATGATTCAAAATGAACAAATGTTTACAATGTTGAGCAAACATCTACTAACTTTGTCTCAGAGTCATTAATTCACTTTAACACATGAAGCTTTTCTTTGTTTAACCATAATAAGCTTTTACTGGGTTCACAACAGTCAGATTGTAGAGGCTTGTGAAGTCACAGGAGCACATCTGCTGCTGTAAGTGCGATTATCGTCACGTACAATTATCACGATTATGAAAAAACACCACGATTATTTAATTGCGGCGGTGAGTTATTGCGATTAACGATAATATCGTATATCGTCCCATCCCTACTCGTTAACCAAGTATAATAAACTTTAAACACGCTTCTCTGCAGGTCGGACCTAGACCTCGGTGTCACTTCCTCGTCTCATATGTTACTATTATGAAACATAAAGTAACATCTCATTACATCTCCATTTAGATTAAAAGGGTTTATATGGAACAGCAGGTTATGTTTAAGAACAGTTTATTTGGGTTGAACAGAAGCAGCCCAACAGTTCGATGTCTTCCTCTTGTAACACGATGCATTCTCACAGTGTTTTCCAGACAGAATCAATCTCTTAAATCATCTGACGCTTTTGTAACCAAGTCTGATTGTACAATGTGTGTAAGGCTGAACTCTTAATGCCCAGAGTCGGAGACGAGGAGCACTGCATGTACAATCGTTTGGTTTAGTTTGCATGGATCACTTCAGCTCACCTCCTGTTCTACTGCTACAGAGGGAACAGCGCTGACCACACAAACAGACTCAGCTGTAACATGATGTGGTTCATAACAGTCCGACTGATATTCACGGAGAAAAGAGATGATGAGGACGTGGCTTAAAGTTGGTGTTTGATGTAATCTTTTTAGTTGACGTATTTTAAATGGCATTGGAATTTTTGTTGCTGCCTGGATGGGCTGCTGCGTTGGCTCTCCTTGTCCGCATTTTATTTATTTATTTTTGTGACTGATGAAGTCTCAGTGTCGAAATGTGATTTGAAATAAATCACAGTTTTGCAAGATAAGTCAGTGTGTGGGATTTTGTTGTTTCCATTAGTTTGATGCACCTGTACTAGAGCAACTAATCTACAAAGTCTTTCTCTTACACTTTTGACCAACTTGTTTTATTGTAAAAGAAAAAAAGAAAAAAATCAAGCATAGCCAAGCTAGCGCATTAGCACCAGCATGTTTTGGTGTTGAGGTGAAAAGAATAGGCCTCCAGACTAAGTACTCAGTATCGTAATTATTCAAGTCACAATATAATCGTAAAAAGAAAAAAATATAATTGTGGCAAAGTAAAAATGTAGTTCTTACAGGGATGGACAAAATATCAGCTAGAGTTTAACAGGGATGCACCGATCCAATACTGGGCTCAGATATCGGTGCCGATCCAGAAATGTAGCTAGATTGGGTATCGGCTCCTTGATATCGGTTCAGCCGATATCCTAGTTCTGCGGACTGATTTACTGTCTGAAGTTGATCCATTATGTCTCTGAAGTTTGACATTTGATTCATATTAAGTTGTTTAGTTGTGACTTGCACTGAAAATAACAGTTACATGATCAAATGTCCTATGTTTTGAAAATAAAAAAGATATCGGGTATTGACAGATACTTCATTCCAAAGTATCGGATCGGTATCGGAACAGAAAAGCTGGATTGGTGCATACCTACAGTTTGGCACACATGCACGTTATGTCCCAAATATAGATTTATTATTTTTTTGTTTTTATTTTGCATTGAAAAGAGGTCAAATAAAGATTTGCAAAAAAAAAAAAGAAAAATACATTTTAACTTTTTGCTTCAAAATGATGTCTTTCAATCCATACACATTTTAGATGCAGTAATATTTTTTAAAAAAGTTTTTAATTAAAACAAAAGTTTTTGTTACATTAGCTTTTTATTTTCATTAGGAAAACTAGATTTCATAAAATTTAGGAAAAGTGACAATGAAAATGAATTTTGTTTTCGCAATAATGGTAACACTAAAATTTACAGCTGTGCAATTAATCGAATTTGAATTTTAGTTACGAATATTGTAGTCGTTAACAAAAATTGTGTAATCGAGTAATCTTGATTATTGACCGTAACTGATAGGTCTGTCATAAGAGCTCATTTATTTTCTTTATTTGGAAACAATAGGTGGTCTCTTTACAATTGTTCAATACATTTACAGCTGTTTATTTCAGTGAGACTGTTTTCAGTGAGTTTTATTTTATCTTTTCTCTCTCTACATTTACTAACACTGTCTCTCTAAGCAAATCACCGTTTGAATAATCGTGATTTCAGTTATGCCCTTATAATCTGATTATTATTTTCATCTTAATGGAGCAGCCCTACTAAAATTTGAAATGGGGACTCCTTATTTTCAGCAGCAGTATGTGTGGAAAGTGGGATCAAACCAGTGGCCAAATAATCTGCTCTTTTCACACATCAGTTTATTGAATCAGTCCCTCTGTTCCTGCTGAATCTTGTGTGTCTCATATCTCCACACACAGAGCTATCATGACTGTTATTGACCTATCGATCCTTGTCTCGCAGGTTAACTCCGGGTGGTTCAGTCGATAATGTCCTGTCGAGCTGAAAACAGTGTGTTTGATGGGATCTGTGGATTAGCATGTTGCTAACGTCTCATCACAAGATACAAGAGTGAGTTAGGCCAGTTCATTCAGAGTGCAGCCAATCAGAGTCCAGCTTTGAGAAAGAAGCTGGTTTGACTGACAGTTTATTGTATTTCGTAATAAACTCTGACATATGTAAATCAGTCATTTACATGTTCTTCTTTGTAAAACACAAACAAACAGCTCCTTTAACCTTCTGTTCAAAACTGCAGAAATGAGAAGAGCCTATTATTATTGCAGATTAGGCTATAATGTTGTTCTTTTTCAGTTTTGAAGCCAGGTTCAGTTGCTGAGTTTCAGATGATGTTGAGTAAGTTTAGAGCATCTTTAAAATGAAGAAAAGGGTTTGTCAAGTCTTTGCAGCAGGTCTAGAAACGTCTTCACAGAGAAGTGAAGCTACAACTTTTCTTTGGTGATGTTTATGTCATTTGTCTGCTGTTCTCACATCACATGTAGAAGACCATGTTAAGTGTCATAAAAGTTCTAAATGATTCATTTGATCAGAAATCTCTATTTGAAGTATGTTAGCCGTTAGCAGGTTTTTTTTTTACACAAAGTTAGCCTATAAAAAAACTCAACAGTAAGTTGTATGGAGGCTCTGACCTTTGACCTTTGCTAAATGTGGTTAGTAGGTTTGTACTAACACGTTCCACATCTTTCATAACTTGTGTATTTTGCGGGCTAATGCTAACAGCTATAGGAAACAAACAGGAAAAACATACCGGACTAGCTCAGATGCTAGGTGTTCGATAGCATTAATTAACTGTGCATGTCACGTCACTTTTCGTACCAGAAGACCCGATTGGTACCGTTAGTCTTACTTCTTTTACATTGTTTTATTCGTATTGAAATTGTAATTAAACACAGACGAAACTAATCTATTAAACACAAAATTCCCTCACAGAGTTCAACAAAGCAAATGATTGTAAAATGAGAATTTTACTGTTTAAAGCCGTAAATGCCTGATTAAGCTAGTTCCGGCTGCTATCTGTTAGCTTAAAATGGCGATAAATAAATATGCCGTTTTGGACTTTCTATTGGCAAACTTTTGTAAGATACATTCATAAATATCAATATAAAGAAATAATATTAACTGTACACTTACAAATAATGTGTTTAAAATACGTCATTTCGATTGCGCATGCGTATTGACCTAAAAAGGAACTTCCGGACGAATCGGGTTACCGGTACGAAAAGTGACTTGACAGCGCATCTGCTGATTATATGTCTCTGAACAAACACATCTTTTATAAACACACTTTGGTTCTTTGGTGAAAGATTCTCTTCATTTGTAAAGTCTTTAAGGTGCTTGTGTGTTCAAAGCAAATACACTAATATGGTAGAACCTTGTTATGACGAGGTTAAAAAGCAATATATGATGTAACAGATCTTAAAGGAGACCTATTGTGGTTTTTTTTTATATTTAGTAAGAAACTAGAACATTTGCAGATCAGTAACTTACCTTTTGTTCATTGTAAAACACAAAGTTGATCTATAAAAACCTAAAAACAGAAACAGCTCTACTGACTTCCTGTTCAAAACTGTAGATCTGTTAAGCCCCGCCTCTTCATTTCATTTTAACTTTAACTAAAAAGCAACAGACTTTTAAAAACAACTTTTTATTATTGGAAAGTGGCTATGGGCAGTTTTGAACCATATATGTTTCACTTTGAGTATTAATCTTTTTAAATTTAACAAATAAACACAGACAAGTGGGAGGGGCTAGGTGGTAGGTGAGAACACTTGAGCTGCAGCTGAAGAACAAACCAAGATTAACTCCAACATGAATGAATCAATTCAAATATAACTTTGAGTAAACTAATGATGAAGGGAGGCCGTTATAACAAGGTTAAAAACTTAGAAAAGTGAATTTGACAGAATAGGTCTCCTTAAACATTGTAGAAATAATAGGACTTTGTGTCTGTTTAGGTGATTTCCTGGTAAAAGCTCCTGCAGCAGTGATACGTTCTGGATCTGGTTTGAACAGTCCTGTTTTAGATCTGGTGGAGACTGGGCGATACGTGGAAAGTCTAATCCTTTCTTCGATGTACTTGGTGTGAACAGTGTGAGAACAAACAGCTTCACATTTCACTCACATAGTGTCAGTGTCACACGTTGTAAAAGACATGAACAAGGTCATTGTCCACTCTGAGCCCGGCCCTCAGTCCAGATATGTTTACATTTATAGTATTTACTTCAGTTCAACTGAGGTCAGTTCAATGAGAGAAGAAGAGAATGTTTATTTCTCTTATTGTTGTAATAACCATTCATCATATATTTACTGCTTGTGTAATTGTTGCAGCTGTTGAGCCTTTATTAATTAATTATTCAACAAAAGTGATGGTGTACCATATTCTTATTTTCACACCATAAACTGTTTTTTGTAATTCACATTGTTGTAATTCCTTTCTCACTATTTGCATGGATGAATTAAACAAATGAAATGAAAAAACAAAACTGGGAATAAAAATATATATTTTAACTTAAAAAAAAACTTAACAAAAGTATTTACTTTGATCAATATAATGGATTTTTAAACTAAAGAACCAGGACTAGACCAGGACTAAAACTAATCTAAACCAGGACTAAAACTGTTATAAACCAGACTAAACTGGTTATAAACCAGGACTAAAACTGGTATAAACTGGACTAAAACTGGACTAAAACTGGTATAAACCAGGATTAAAAACAGACTAAAACTGATAAACCGGACTAAACCAGGACTAAAACTGGATAACAGGCTAAACCAGACTAAACCTACACTGAAACAGATTGGACCAGGACTTTGAAGGACTAGACCTAAACTGTCCAAACGAGGACTAGACCAGAAATAACTGGTCTAAAACCAGGACTAAATCAGGACTCTTGTAATCTAGTCGATGATTGCTGGAAATTACATTTATTTCAAGCTCTAACAGGACTAAGTAAGAAAGTTTTTTTGCAATCTTAATAACAAAAATGTGCTTGGTTCCATTGACATTTTGTCGTGTTGTGTTGAGTTGTGTTGAGTTGAGTTCTGTTGCGTTCTGTTGAGTTGTGTTGCGTTCTGTTGAGTCGTGTTGCGTTCTGTTGAGTCGTGTTGCGTTCTGTTGAGTCGTGTTGGTTCTGTTGAGTCGTGTTGCGTTCTGTTTAAGTCGTGTTGCGTTCTGTTGAGTCTGTTGTCTGTTGAGTTCTGTTGAGTCGTGTTGTGTTCTGTTGAATTCTGTTGCGTTCGTGTTGCGTTCTGTTGAGTCTGTTGTATTCTGTTGCGTTCTGTTGAGTCGTGTTGAGTTCGTATCTGTTGCGTTCTGTTGAGTCGTGTTGGTTCTGTTGCATCTGTTGCGTTCTGTTGAGTCGTGTTGCGTTCTGTTGAGTTCTGTTGAGTCGTGTTGCGTTCTGTTGAGTTCTGTTGCGTTCTGTTGAGTCGTGTTGCGTTCATGTTGAGTTCTGTTGAGTCGTCGTGTTGCATTCTGTTGAGTTCTGTTGAGTCGTGTTGCGTTCTGTTGAGTTCGTGTTGAGTCGGTGGTTTGCGTTCTGTGATGTGCGTTGTGTTGTGTTCTGTTGACTTGTGCTTTGATCTGTAATCCTCCTGACGTCTCTCGTGTCCTTCCAGACATCGCCGTGGTGGAGATGACCGATGCTTTCCGGCAGCCCTCTCTCTTCTACCACCTGGGCGTCCGTGAGAGCTTCAGCATGGCCAACAACATCATCCTGTACTGCGACACCAACTCAGACTCGCTCCAGTCGCTGCAGGTAAACTAGGCCACGTTACACAAGCCCCTCACAAAGCCCAGTAATAGTCGCCATTAGAAGGAGCCGAGGACAAAGCAGCGCACTTTTGACTTCAGTAATTGGATAGGCTGCACTTGTCTAGAAAACAGAATTCAGTGGTGGACAAAACATGCTGAATGGAAGAATAACAGTGATTGTGTTTAAATGAATGACAGGAAAATGGCTGTAATTTGCTTTGGTTATGAAATGTGGCATACAGAAGTGGGCTGGGCACCTCCTTGACCTGTTTTAACACAATTAGTGATTTTAGTACATTTTTGTTCTGGCAGCAAGTAAGTATGGATCAGAATCAGAAAAGTTTTGCCATTGACAGTGAGCCAAAGTCACAAACTTGGAACTTACTTTGTTGTGCAACATAGAACACTAAATAATCCACCTAATCCATAGAATTCAATGGAACACTGTCATTTCACTGGTCATTTTCTTCAAATGTATTTTCCTTGTTGGTGAACTGTGCGTACGTTGTGCGTACGTTGTGTTTGTGACACTAATGATATGACTTGTCGTGTCAGACAGTGTGGTATGATGTTTGCACAGGTAAACATGGTCTGGTGCTTGTACAGTTGAAGTGAAAAAGACAGTTCTAAACCATACTGTATGTCCTTAGAAACCAGACATGTCCAAACTGTGGCCCAAACACTATTAACTAAGACATTGTACACAATGTTCCCTTCAGCATCAGTTTTAATGTGCATCATTAGGTTTTTTCCCACAGTAGGACTTTTTTCAGTTCGTACAACTTTTTTAGTTCCTGTCCCCGTTTTAGACGTGCAGGTACTTTTCAGTCAGACCAGAACTTTTTGTGACACAAGCACATTTACAAAAACACTAACTTTGTTTGGAAGTATGTTTTAATACGTTCTCACATTTAGATACATTTTTCCTTGAGAAAAATTATAAAATGTATAATCCAAAAAAGACCACTTTGTTTTCCTAACAATACTTAATGACTTATTGAAGTGTTCCAGACTAAACAGATGCTAGTGCTAAAGCTACAGTAGCTAGAAGTAAGTAAGTAAGTATCTTTATTTGTATAGCGCATTTCAAGACACAGAGTCACAAAGCTCTTCACAGTGAGATGAACCCCTCCCCACTCAGTGATAGTAAACTGCCCTGGGGCAACTCAGCAGAGGCGATTCACCTAACACCTGGCGCCTCAACCTCCGACTATCACCAAGTGTTCCCTAACATGCATGTTATCAGTTGGTGGGGAAATCGGAGTGCCCGGAGGAAACCACCCAGACACGGGACAGGGCCGGTTCTAGCCCACTGGGCTTGGGTGGGCAAGCAGAAATTTTGAGTGGGCAAATATAAAATTAACACGGTCCAATTTTTTGTGGAAAAAGCAACTTGTATCAATCAAACAGCACAACAGTAGGTATTACTATTCTTTTACACAAATGTTAAAAGTAAATTGGATGTGGGGATTACTTGCTAAGATTGTGCACTTACACTACAGTTTTTCTCAATGGCTTTGACACACTTGTCCAGTCAATTTACAAAACAGCTCACAAACAAAACTAAATGAAATTTTTTATTAAGGTACATTTTTTAGCATAAAAACTCTCACACATTCTTCAGGTGTTTTTATGTGTTTTCTCATTCATATGACTTTACAGCTCACAAGCTTTAGTTCTGATCTCAGACACAAAGTAACCACCAAAGGTTCAGTTCAGTCATTGGGATTCACACTTTACAAAAAATAATCTGAATCTGGATAAGTTGTGCTTTTTATCTACAGTAAATTCAGACAAATTTGTACAAAGCAAAAACAAACAAACATGAATTAAGCTACATTTAGGAAAACTTTCTGATTTGTGTTGATATTTTATCCAACTCTTTACAGTTTGCACCTGTGTGACTGACAAACCATTTAAACAAACACCACACTATATATTTAGGCTCAGGCCATTGTCTCTGTTTGATCTTTCTGCTCATGGGATTTTAGAAGTCCTTTACCACACTGAACATGTTAGTTTGTGAATGAGAGCTGTGTGAGCTGTGAAAAATGTTGTAAATGATAAGACCTCCTCAGTGTTTGATAAATGTTGGAATCAAGTGATCAAACCAAATAAAGTTTAAAAAAATGTGTCAAAGAGATTGAGGAAAAACTGTAAAATGCATGGTAAGTTACTACAGGTAAATGTTTAAATCAAGGTTTAAGACTGTCCTTTTTAAAGGTGCCTATGACTGAATTTGTTTTTATTTATACAGTATCTTAAAGATTTTTGCACTATTTCTATGTATGTACTTCTATGGTTATATAATTTTATAGTAGCATTTAATGTATTTTATTGCTGGAAAGCTTATGGGTTGTATTTGTAGGAAAAGTACTTTATTATTATGATTATGGTTAGTGATTATTCCACATAACATCTGCAGATATGAGATAAGGTTTTCATTTAGGCTTTATTATTGCTTTCACTATTGTAGCTTGCACTTTTAAATACAGGCTAATATAGGCTACAATACCAAAGTGATAAAACAAGATTCGTCATTCCAGTGGAATGTGTCTTTTGGCGTGACGTGAGTGCTAAAAAAAATATAGCTTGACACATGAGTTTCCCATGTGCGCGCGTCCCTCGCTGCTCCACACAGGGGGCGGGTCAAGACCTGGCCCGTCCACGCTGAACCATCCACACCGACAGGCACCGATTCCAGCCTCTGCGTGTAAAACTGAGCCGTGGATTAAGAGTTTGAAGAAGCGGGTGCCTTGCTTTAAGTCACGGATCTCACGGATAGCGTCTCAGAATTTCGAAACGAACTCAAAGCGCAACGCTCACTACACGCACGTGGATCGTGAGCGCGCACGGACTGAAGTGAAGCGAACGAGAGGAAAAAATGAACGCGCTGTTGTGCTGGCCTTTGTTTTTCTATCACGTTGCGCGCGCTTGAAAAGTTTTCCTATTTGATCCACGGAATAATGCGGACATAACCCAACGCGAAGAGGAGCTCATCGAGGCAGCGTCAGGAGAGACGAGGTTGGACTCAGTGCGGGAGTGACACTCACGGTACACACACACGCCTACACACTCCTGTGCCCTCTGCGTGTATCTGCATATAAAGAGGACGATTCCTGTGGCGTTTATTTAACCCAAATCGGTCTTTACACCGTGCGCAATGACGCGCTGGCCTGACATTTTACAGCACTGACCGGCACTTTTATGAATGACATGAATAAGGACTGATAGTCATATTTACACCAGCAATGTGAAAAAGTAAAAATACACATGATAAAAGTTTGGACAGCAGTCGAACAGTGCCATGCTTGTTGTGTTGACGCTCCTCACACATGCGCCTGAACAACGGACAGACCGGTTTGTCGCTGACCAATCTGATATGGGTTGCGGCCCGGCGGCAGAGGGCGATTGGGTGGGCAGACCATCCGTCTGGGTGGGCACTGCCCACCCTTGTCTATGGCTAAAGCCGGCCCCGCACGGGGAGGAACATGCAAACTCCACACAGAAAGGTCCGGGCTGCTCGACCGCGACCTTCTTGCTGTGAGGCCAGAGCGCTATCCAATCTGCCACTGTGCCGCTGTGTGAACACAGACATGGGGACAGGATAGTTACTCTGACTAAACGGGCTGGAAGAATAGGCGTTTTCCCACATGAAAGTACCAAGAACTAGTGCCCACATTTCTCCAGTCCTTGTTTAGTCAGAGGAACTACCCTGTCCCCATGTTTGTGTCACACAGCAGCAGTTTCTGAAAGTGGGTCTAACTAGCTTTAGCATTAGCATTTGTGAAGTGTCTGGAACATTTAAATGATTCATTATATGGTGTTAGGAAAACAAGTTGTCTTTTTTTTTTATTCCACATAAAACTATAATGTGCAAAACTTTAAAACACCACTGAAACTAAAAATATTATTCATTATAATATTATTCACTGTAATTCATAATAATAGTCTTATAGGCTACTATTTACAAATTAAATAAATACATTTTGGGAGTTACTGCCTTTAAATCATTTTTCTTAAGGATAAGAAAAGTTGATCTAAATGTGAGAATGTGTAAAACATGTTTCAAAATAAAGTTAGTGTTGTAAATGTGTTTGTGTCACTAAAGGTTCCTGGTCTGACTGAAAGTACCTGCCCTAGAGCAGGAGCTAAAGAAGTCCCTAAAGTGTGGCCCCAGTCCATAGTTCCTGCTCTGTGTGAATGCACCTACATTGGGGACAGGAACTAAAAAAGAAAAAAGTTCCTACAGTGGGAAAAGGCCTTATGTTGGGACTTGTTCTTGGTGCTTTCATGTGGGAAAACTCCTGTTGTGGTTAAGTAAGTGTATGCAGTTCACTTCTGTTCTGTTTGGTCAATCTAGAGTTTTGTCAACCCAGTGAAATGCTTTTCTTCCTACTTTGATCTTTTGTTAATTCAAGTGCAAAAATCATCCTTTTTGTCTCAAATCCCAATTGAATCTTCAGTGTATGTTGACTTTTCATCTGTTTAGTCTGTGTTTCAAATTGTGGCCCTCAGTGAAAAAGGTTTGGACACCCCTGTTATAGACTCTTTCAGACGTCGTCACGGCGATGTCACAGCTGTAGTCGAAGGCAAAAAAATATAAAAAATTCATGCCCACACATAAAAAACGAGAAGATTTATTGTCTTTAAAATGCTGTTTTGTTGTGGACTGTAACAAGAACATTTCTCTGTCTCTCTCTTTTTCTTTCTTTCTCTCTCTTTCTATCTCTAATTATTGTGTTTTGTGGTCTTAAAAAAGTTCACGTTTGACCTCTTCATCGCTGATTAAACTCATAAATAATACCTAAGGCCACACAGTAAAGAACAGTTCTTGTTTGCTGACTGTGTTTTCTTCTCTTCTTGTTCCAGGAGATAATCTTCCAGAAGAACACTGTAAGTACTTTCTCACCTCGTCACTTGATCTTCACACACACACACACACACACACACTCTCTGTTCACGCCTGGTGCCTCCTCGTGCGCTGCTAGAACTCATTAGAGCTGGAAAAGCGTATGTCGTCTTTCACACGTTTGTTTGGTGAAGAAATAACATGAGCAGTTTGAGTCTGGTGGTTTTGACTTGCAAAAGCTGCAGCATTCAAATGAGCTCTCCTGGGGCGTGTCCCGAATGTCTGAGCCACATGGAAATCACCATCTCACAGTGTCACAGCCCAGGGTGGTTCCCCGCCTAAGGCACCAAGTCACTGGGGTAGCATGGGTCTCAAACTCAAATAGAGCTGGGGCCGAAATAACCAAATCAGAGTTGGTCGAGAGTCACATTTTAAAATACAGTACTCTCTATCTTAAACTCTACATAAATAAGCACATGAGCCTGTGTAAAGTCTATTGTAGCCTTTATTCTAAATGTCCACATCCAGTGTTTTACATTTGACACCAAACACACACAAGTGATAAAGGAAGTAACAAGAATCCAACTATTCTTCTCAAGAACATGTTGGACAAATTGAAAGTAATTTGCTGTTTTATAGTCACATTTCAACAATGTATTTGATTGATGGGCCACTATCAATAATAATCAGAAATCCTCCACATGAAATCATCTGGAGGGCCCCAGTTTGACACTCCTGCTTTAGTACATACTAAAGATCCCATGCATTCATTATTGCAGAAGTGAAACTAGAGAGGACCACTCAAGCACAGCCAATCAGAGCGCTGCTTTTGGCTATCAATGAGAGATTTTTTTTGTTTAATATTCACTTTACTCAGTACATAGTGGTCTGACTTTGTCATAACGCTGTCGAAAAGACAAAATGTACTATTTTACAACTAAAGACTTGAGGTAATCCACCTTTAATTGTTACACAGCTCCTCTGCTCATGCTCTAAATACACATGCAGTCACTATGGTTGTATAATACAAATAATAATACATGACAACACCATGTTTGAAGAAACACAGTGTGAACTTGTGCCAGACCTGACTGAATGTACGCTGATGGTGGAGCTCTAAATATGGACACTAAATATGATTATATAAAATACAAGTTCTGACACTAACAGTGGCTTCGTTTTAAATATCTCTTATCATGGGTTATTTTGTCTCAAAAATGACGAAAATCATAGCTCCAAAACTGAAAACTGAATCAAATCATGACTGATTGAATTGAGTTCTACACATTTCTCAATCTGGATGGCTGCCGCTGAAAGCCATTGGCAAAAAATGGAGCATCATGGCAATGTCTGATTGGACGAAGCATCTGAACACAGAAGAAGTCAAGAAGTCGCATTTTTATTTTAGTCCAAAATGCATAATTGGAAAATGAGTTCTGTCGTCTTCTTAGTTTAACTTTATTTTTCTTGTAATAAGACGAGCATTTCTCTGACAGTCAGCAGGACGTCTGCCTTCTTCAGAGGTGACGTCTGGTGTTGTGACAGATTTGACAGATCTATCAGACTGACCACGTCTGCCCCTGCCTGGTGGTCCCATGTGTGAGCTAAGTGGAAAGCTCCTTCGTCTCTGTTGATGGTCTGTGCGCCCCTCTTCCTGGTCTCAATAGCCTGTTGTAGCTATCGTTTGTACTTGTGTTCTTAAGTTAGTCCAAAATACATCTGTCGGCGCTGCTGTTTGTTTTGGTTCAAACGAGCTCTTTCCCACATCACAATACTGCGCTGTGATTGGTCTGGCACACTGGGGGTCACTCCAGGTGGATACTTCAGATTCTGTGAAAGATTTCATGAGAATCCCTCTGGTTGAGCCAGGTTCAGTTCAAAAATAATAAAATAATCAAAGGTATTAAAAAAAATTCAACTTTGAAATGTGTCAGCATTTCTGAACTTAGCCCATTTAACTTGTCTTGAAATATATTTTTCGCAGCTTTTCTGTAGAATTCAAACCATTTAATAGAATCTAAAATAGTGGAACATGAGTGCTTCAGTGGGTCTAAAAAGTGTTATAAAAAACCAGGTGCTCTTCAGGATCATTTAAAACACAGCTGCAGACCTCTTCAGATATTAAACTATCAAAAGATAGATTCATAATAGAACAAAATGAATGAATGAACACAAAATATTAAAACAATACCATTTATTGGGTGGAGAAGATAAAAGTAATGTTTAGCAGTCCAAACAGGAAGTTACAGAAGCTATCAAAAGCTCACTAATAATAACATCGACGGTGTTGTGAAAAGACACTGATCGCAGACTCAAGAGCCCTTCACCAGCTTTGTATTTGAGTTC
Source organism: Mugilogobius chulae (assembly GCA_038363315.1). Taxonomy (NCBI): domain Eukaryota; kingdom Metazoa; phylum Chordata; class Actinopteri; order Gobiiformes; family Gobiidae; genus Mugilogobius; species Mugilogobius chulae. The sequence continues at coordinate 6,659,833 of CM076405.1, forward strand.
CCTGTTCTCTGGTGAAGATTTCTATTCAACAAGCATCAGTGCAATCAGCAGAGGTAGTTGTGGACATAATGAAAGCTGTGGTAATGATTGAAGAAGGGCTCTTGAGTGAGTCAGACCTCATGATCTCTAAAGACTGAACTCTGCCTTTACTCACCTCACTGTGGCATTTCAGACCCCAGACAGTCAAAAGTATTCCATGGACCAAGTACTAACATGTGACTCAGCACACTCCTATTCCACTGATCAAACATCGGTAATGAAATCTTTGTCACACCGGATCTAATCTTTCCACACACTTGTCTTCCAAGGACAATACGTTCCCTTTTGTGTTCAGATATTTAGCCCGACGTACTTATCATCAGCAGTACACACATCCATGTAACTCATTATTCAACTCATTCTTCAACTCTTTATTACCAGGAAGTAGAGCTGAAGTCTAAAGTGATGACATCACACCAGGAAGAGGAGGACACTTTCAGTTCTTAGTTTTTTAGTTTAGCATACAGTTGGCAAAATGAATTAAAGGAGGCAACTTCCTAGTGTGATGTCACCATTTCTCAATGTGCAATAAAAACTGAATGTTAGGCTTAGGAATGTGCAATAAGAACTGCACGTTCTAGTCTTAGGAATGTTCAATAAGAACTGCACATTATAGTCTTAGGAATGTGCAATAAGAACTGAATGTTAGGCTTAGGAATGTGCAATAAGAACTGCACATTATAGCCTCAGGAATGTGCAATAAGAACTGCACATTATAGTCTTAGGAATGTGCAATAAGAACTGCACGTTAGGCTTAAGAAAGGTGCAATAAAACTGCACATTATAGGCATGGGGAATGTGCAATAAAAAGGGCAAATGTACAACAATCTAAATCGTTTATCCACAGTGATAGATTGACTAGGAGATAAAATGATCATTTGTTACATATTGCTACAATCTTAAACATCATTTTGTTCATTTCTTTTTCTATTTTTCTTCTTCTGCTTTAAAAGTCCAGCTGTTCTGGCTAAATATAATATATTTTATGTTTTTGTGAAAGCCCCAGCAGAGGCCCGACGGCAGCTTGTCTGTGTCTCCTGCAGAAACCAGCTGCATCCTTTGTGTGTTTTTCACTTTCAGATTCCACTCAACTGCCACACAACAGAAAAAGGAAGTAAGAGCTTTAGGCGCGGTGATAGAGTTATAAAAAGAGTGAAACGACTTCCCCTGTTCTGAGATGACATCACCTCTCGTACACACCTCCTACTTCCACTGTGCTCAGGGTAAATCAGGCAGCTGTCTAAATTTAGTGGTGTGTGACTGGTGTTATGAGGAGGTGATTATGTTTCACAATGACAGAGGCACCTGCAGGAACACGGGTCACAAGTGCTGGGTTAGACACGTGGGACACATGTCTGATCAGAACCATTTCTCTTTTTACATTTATGTCTAAGCTAAACCAAACGATCAGAACACTGATAGAGGGATCATGCAGTACTGTCGACCGCTCTCATGTTGACCCAGGTCGCTGCATCTGGTGCTGTTGTTGCCATAGTGACACAGTTGTTATCTCTGACCAGTCTACATGAGCCAGACTAGCGCCACCTAGTGCCTCCGCTCCAGGTCACTTCACTCCAGCTCTGGGTCAGGAATCTCAGTGTTTGTTGCTGCTTGAGTCAGGCTTGAGAGACGATCGACCAATCAGCGAACAGGAATAAAGTGGTGACGTCAAATGAGCTGCAACGAGACAAAAATAAAGGAGCAGGCGAGAGTTATTGGACTGATGAACGGGAATTTTATGTTCAAAAACTCAACAAAGTCTTCATTTTGTTGCAATATATGAATATTTTCCATCTGCAACAATAATGTAATTAATAAAATTGGTTAAAAACAAAACAAAAACACTTAAGTTGAGTGTTTTTCGCAGGATTTTTTAGGTGTCATTAAAAATAGATTAATTAGATTAATTGATTACAGATAATAATTAATGAATCTCTCAATTAGTTCAATCACTTGACAGCACTAATTCAAATATCACCTTTTCTTTTTTTAAGGCAGTAAAACAAGGCACACATTAAAATAATTGCTTTTTAATTCAATCATTTACAAACTATTTTTAGTGTTGGATGAAAAACACTTTTCTCAGTAAATACAGACTACGTCCTCAAGCTACATTACTTTGTCAGCTTTTTCTAAACATATCCAGTAAACATGTGACTTTTGTGCTCTAAACAAGTAATTGATTAATCAAAAGAATGATCGCCAACCAAAATTCAAAATGATAGTTAGTTGCAACCTTAGATGTGGGTTACACATGTATAAGACATGTGTAACCCACATTTAAAGAGTGTCTTCATAAAATGTTAAACTAAGCCCAAAAACGAATGTGTTGGTTGTAAACAGTATTAATAAGTCCCAGCACAGAAAGAATTAACCCCAGCTCCAAAATGAGTGACATTGAACTCTCAGCCAATGAGTTTCTCTAAAACGACACATTGTCCCGCCCCCTGTCCGCACCTGCGCCACTCCCGTCTCTGTCTCCCTCTCTCATTTCCTCCAGACTTGAGCACAGCTTCAGACTCTGTGACATCAGTGTGTATTGTCCACTCAAAAATAAGCTCTAATTGTAGACTCCTGCTGTCAGTCAAATCACACTGCTGCTCTCCCGTCTAAGCCCCGCCCTTGCCCTTCTCCCAATGCTTTTCAATGAGTTTGCTGTGTTTGGAATGTGTTTGTGGGTGGAGTTTAGAGGGTGAACCGGTTCTTTATTCATCAGTTCATCAGAATAGTGCGTCTCCTTTTTTATCCACTCATCTGAAATGGAAATGCTTTGTCAGCTTTGACCCAGCGCTGCACTTTTGACTTTCTGTTTCATTATTAGCACAGACCAACAGCAAACAGTTTACACAATCCTACTGTACAAGTGTTTCCACGTGTTTGACGACCAAATGTGTCTGTGATCATTGGGAACATCGGCTAAAAAAATCAAGCCATCATTGTTAGAGCAACATGCTAGGCAATTAGTAATTCTGATCAGTCTCTGTGGGACTAATACATTCATTTGAGCTGGAGCTTTGTTCTTGGCGTTGCATACTGCTGTTGCTGGTCGTGTGATTAGTGGCAGAATTAAATTCCATGCTGTCTGATTTCCATTTTGATGACATAATGCACATGTCTCAATAGAAACGTTGATTTTTCCTTTTGTTCCATCAGTGGATTTGGTCAGTGAAACTTAGTGCGCGTTACTATGCCGCAGAAGATGTATATATATATTTTTTAATCTTGAATAAAATGTCTATTGAAAGGGCGTTCTGTAGAAATGAAACAGCAGGGGAACGTCCAGAGACAAGCTGCTGAAATGGGGCTTAATAAATACTGAACAGCCTGGCATTTCTTTAGCCAATAGATTTCATTTTGACTCATCTTAGACTGTCTCAAATCAAACTGGACAGTCATTCTGTTCTTTAGTAGATTAGAAACTGCTGGATTATAATTTACAGAGGTGTGGATTGGGACTTCGGGCTTGACTTGAGACGACCCACAAAAAAAGTTACAATTACCTTAACAAAGTGCAACATGTGCCTCCTCATTTCTGCTCCTTTCTTAAAATGACCTTCTATAAAAGTACTTCTCAACTTTTTTCAGTCGTGACTCTCAAAGTAACAATGGTAGGTATTCACAAACCCAAAGCACAAAAGCGATTTGATTTTGAAGACAGAATTCTAAAGACCAGTAAATTAGAAGCTTCATCTGTTATGAAGGATGTCAAGTGTGTCAAAAATGCCTAGAAATGTCAGCGAAGTATTGACCCTATTTTGTCCCGCCTACTTTTCTAGGACATGCACTTCCTGTTTAGCTGCATTTAGTCTGTAGATTTCAGTCGATGCGTTTATTGTAACTGTCATTATATTCAATTGAAATTGCCCCACAAGACAAACAAACAAACACGTTAGCTACCTTAACAGAGCTAAACAGGAAGTGCACTTCCAAGCCAAGTGGGCGGGACAAAATAGGGTCAATAGAAAATCAACAACAATAGTCTTCACACAGGGGCTGGGCAACATGGTGGTAAAAATGGAACGGTGAGTTCAGTGTTGTGACAATCTGTTTTTTTGGTGAAATCGTCAATCGTGATTTCTCATTTCTCTGTTTAATTCATCTGTTTGTTAAAATACATTACAAATATTTTCAACCCACTTCCCTCAGGCTCAGAGTTGCCAAGTTTGTTTCTTTACATCGAGTTTGTTTGTCTGTTTTTAATAGTTTTATGAGTTTTGAAACTCATGTGTTGAGTCTTTTGTGCTGCAGCTTTAAGTCAAGTTCCAGGTGAATTTGAGTAAATTTTCATTTTTGATTTACAAAAATATATCTATTTATGAATGAAACATGGATTTTAGCATATTTTCAAAAGCTGTTGTTTGTGTTAGAAAAGCCAAAATTGTATTATCACACAATGTTTTAATTAATGGATTATTTAAATATTTATTTTTGAGCTGGGGTTGCTTGTCTCAAAGACTTTGTCACGTTTTTCTCTGAAAATCTGACAACTCTGGTCAGTGTTTGTTCTGCTCTGAGTGAGTGACAGCTGGATTTAACCAATCACAGTGAAGTAGGAACTTTTATTGTATTTACCTCAAAGGCAAAAGACAATAGTCGACAAGAATAATGATGAAATCGAAATCATGATCTGTCTCCAGGAAAATCGTTTTGCTAATACTTTAGTTTCCATAGTGCCCAGCCCTACTCCAGACCCAGAGTATTTAGAGCTCAAATGAATCATGTTCAACGTCTTTAGAATTATTGATTGTAATACAAAAAATGAATATGTGCAGTCACTACTGATAGTTTGAAATAGGGCTGGGCAATATCGTGATAAAAATCGAATGGTGAGCTCATCCTTGTGGCAATTTGCTTTTTTAATGAAATCGTCTTATCGAGATTTCTCATTTCTCTATTTAATCCATCTGTTCAAATACAGACTTTTTTTTTCAACCTACTTTTCTCATCCTCAGAGTTGCCAAGTTTTCATCTTTATAGCGACATTTGTTTTTATCAAAGTCGAATAAATTTTGGAGGTTGTGTTTTTTTTGGGCTGCACTTTCAAGTCATAAAAGAAGTGAATTTGAGCTATTTTTTAAGTCTGATATTAGAATATTATAGACCTTTATCATATTTTCATGTCTAAAAGAGGTTGTTAATGTTAATTTTGCTAGAAACTTGTTTTGTGAAGATACACAACGTTTTAATTAAACATTATTGGTAATTTTTTTTTATTGAAGTGTTTATTGAAGGTCACATGTTTTGGGATTGGTCGCTTGTTTTTCTCTGAAAATCTGACAACAGTAATCAGCCTTTGACGGCTGGATTTAGACATTGACCCTGAAGAAGGAACTTTCTAAAAAAAAGCAGATGACCATATTTACCTCAAAAACAAATTGAAACTAGACAGTTTACAAGGATCGCGATAACATCGAAATCGTGATCTGGCTCCAAGAAAATTGTGATATAAATTTTTTGCCATATCGCCCAGCCCTAGTTTGAAATGATCTTTTAGGTATTTTATGGCAAAGTACAAGTTTATTCATGAGAAAAACTGGCTCATTGACATATGACATCATCACATTCTACCATGAACACAACATACTGACGTAATAATCATTGAGAATAGATACAGTACAATACACAGTTGGTTCTTTTGTGTTGTAGAGTTTTTCTGTAAAAACCTTTCCCAAAATATTTGTTTGAAGTGGAGCCTTTTCCTGGATGTTGAAATCCAAATGCTACACCCACAGTAGAGTTCTCTCTGTGGCGAGCCCACACTCATGAGTAAAACACTTGTGTTAAGTCTGCCATCTCCAGGGCTTATCAAGTCAAAAACAAGTGGGTTTAAACAGTGTCGTGACTGTTGTTTTCACAATATTCAAAATAAGAATATTGACAATATTGTTTGAAACTACGAATGCAAAAAATGTAATTGTAAACTTTCAAGGACAGAAAGAGTATATTTTAGTCAATTAATTAAGAAAGTACAACAGATGACACTGGCCCAAAGAAGGAAGTTATAGAAACTCCAAAGTATACTCTATAGCGCAGGGGTCACCAACCCGTCGATCGCGATCTACTAGTGGATCTTCGAGGCAGTGGAGGTGGATCCCAAAGCCCCCTGCCTGTTTATATGAACTTTAACCACACGCGAGGTACGCGCTCGAACTACACACGCGAGGTACGCGCTCGAACTACACGCGCGATGTACACACTCGAAATACACACGCGAGGTACGCGCTCAAACTACACACGCGAGGTACGCGCTCGAACTACACTCGAACTACACACGCGAGGTACGCGCTCGAAATACACACGCGAGGTACGCGCTCGAATTACACTCGAACTACACACGCGAGGTACAAGCGCAAGATGCGGCAACTAGATTTCTCCTGTGTCGGCCCGCTGGAGCGCACAGTGGCCGCACAACACCAGCCGACAGCGCGGCTCCAACACACGCTCAAAAGAGGAGCAGAAGGAGAGAGAGAGAGAGGAGCAGGAGGACAGGAACAGGAGGAGAGAAAGAGAGAGAGGAGCAGGAGGACAGGAACAGGAGGAGAGAAAGAGAGAGAGGAGCAGGAGGACAGAAAGAGAGAGAGAGGAACAGGAGGAGAGAAAGAGAGAGAGGAGCAGGAGGAGAGAAAGAGAGAGAGGAGCAGGAGGACAGAAAGAGAGAGAGGAACAGGAGGACAGAAAGAGAGAGAGGAGCAGGAGGACAGAAAGAGAGAAAGGAGCAGGAGGACAGAAAGAGAGAGAGAGGAACAGGAGGAGAGAAAGAGAGAGAGAGGAACAGGAGGAGAGAAAGAGAGAGAGGAGCAGGAGGACAGAAAGAGAGAGAGGAACAGGAGGACAGAAAGAGAGAGAGGAGCAGGAGGACAGAAAGAGAGAAAGGAGCAGGAGGACAGAAAGAGAGAAAGGAGCAGGAGGACAGAAAGAGAGAAAGGAGCAGGAGGACAGAAAGAGAGAAAGGAGCAGGAGGAGGAGACAGGTAGGCTAGTGCCACTGCCACAGAATCCTACCTGCTCACGCTGTGTTGTCCAATACAGAAGTTTGTTTGTTGTTGATGCAAGGAAAGTTGTCTTTCTCACGCCCCTCCCCTCTGTTACCACCAATCACACAGTAGTGTGAAGCGCTAAGTGAGGTGATGACAACTTCATCTCTTTCATAACTTTTTTTTTTTTGTAGCCACAGTTTATTTTTAAATTTAGCCTACTGTTGTACATTGTAGCAGGTTTACATTTTGATTAAATATTATTACTATAATAGCCTACTAAAGAAAGTCTATAGGCAAACAGTGTTTCAATAAAGTCTGAAAATCAAAACTTTGAACATCGCTAATTAAATAAAATTATGTAAATCTGTAGGTAGATCTTCGAGCTGTGCTCAGACAAAAAGTAGCTCGCGAGCTGAAAAAGGTTGGTGACCACTGCTATAGCGCATCGTAGAAGTCTTCAAAGTAGTCATCTGGACAGTGTTTCCGAAGATCAAGACGCTTCGACTCTCATCCGAAAGTCATTTTCAATCTGAAGCGCATCGCTTATTATTGTCCTTGTAGGAATGAGCCACATGGAAACACAAATTCCACCTCAGTCAGGCTAAATCACATGTATTTACATAAATAATACTATTAAAACAGTTCACATGTGCGCCGAGCCAAACGTGCTTTAGCAAAACAATTTACTACGAGCATGTGTGCCTGCTGGTGTTCCAGATTCACTCGTAAAGGAGGAGAACAGAAATGCTCAAGACAAATAGTTTTCATCATTTTAAAGTCCGTTTTGGACCAAGTTAGTTCAAGTCAAGGGTTCTAAGTCAAAGTCAAGTCCCAAGTCAATGGCAGCACTGTGGCAGAGCGGATAGCGCTCTCGCCTAACAGCAAGCAGGTCGTGGGTTCAACTCCCACACGGGCCGGGCTTTTCTGTGTGGAGTTTGCATGTTTCTCCCCGTGTCTGGGTGCACTGCAGCGATCACTGCTCCTGAGGAGATGCCCCAGAGGCTTTGAAGGATGGGTCAAATGCAGAGGACACATCACCCTTTGGTTACAATAAAGTATACCTTAACCTTAATAGTCTTCAAGTCCAAGTAGAGTCCAAGGTCTTGATCCATTTTCCCAAGTCAAGTCTCAAGACACCAAATTGGTGACTCAAGTCTGACTTGACTCCAAGTCATGACATGCAAGTCCACACTTCTGCAATTTATAAATCAAAGAAGTCTACGTTGACCAACATTTCATTTACTCTGACATTTTATGTATGACAATCTTCCTTAACTCCATTTTATTTACAAATAGTTCAGATATTAGGTCAGATCATTAGGACTCTAGTTTTGAAAGGCTTTTAGTCGACTATTGTACTGGTTGTTTAAAGACATGTTTGATCATTTTTCTGTGGGATTGACAAAATATATCTTCAGAATATTGTAATCAAGATGATGGCCAGCCTTAATGTGAACACAACCTGTTTTCAATTCTAATAAACTTCTTTTTGAGCCTGCCCTGTGTTATTTCTAACAGAACGTGTTTGTCTTCCAGAGCTGCTCAGCGAACTACGCCTTCATCCCGTACATGGTGACGCCTCATAACAAGGTGTACTGTTGTGAGAGCAGTCTGATGAAGGGGCTGACGGAGCTCATGCAGCCCAGCTTCGAGATGCTCTTAGGCCCCATCTGCATGCCTCTGCTGGACCGCTTCATCCAGCTGCTCAAGGAGTCCCAGGCCAACTCATGGTAAGAGCCCCGATTCAAACACTTAATGCAGACGTTTAGGGCTGGTTTCAAACAGCCACCAGTCGCTGAACATATGCCGACTGAGCATGTGTGTGATGTAATGCTTGACAAAACATAAGCTGCACGGGGGTACTTGTCAAACTCTGTGGAGAACAGATGTTTCTAATCTTACCTTACATCCTGTTTGAACCTGGGTAAATAACAACCGTCCACGCACGGCTAAATACTGTTGTCATTTTTATTTTTCCGAAAGATTTTCCTGTGCACTGATTCGCTGGTTCTCTAGTAGCCACGAGCCAATCAAACAGCCACATATGCTGCAACTGGCAAGTCAAGCAAGTCTTCAAAACCTCATCTCCACGACCTGCTCCGCGCTCCTCTCACCCCCGACAGCGTCATTCACACCAAATGTACGTAAGCTGCCTGTCAGCAGAAGTTGCCAAACCAGTTCAGACGGGCGACCCTCGGCTTGGTGTGAAAGAGCCTTTACAGTACAATTATTTAACCAAGACATTGCCAGAAAAAAGAGAGAGGTCCAGAGATTGGTCCCTCTTGTTTAAAGTCAGTGCTGGAAAAAATACAGGTTATTTTTTAAATAAAAATTAACTGTTTAACGATTTCTATCAGACCAATATAATAAACATTTTACCGATATTGAAAAACAGCTGATATTTTTAGAGGCAGTTTTCTAGTCTCTATATGCACGTGTCAGTCCTGGTTTGTCCTCAAAGCATCAAATTTGTCATTTTTAATCAACTAAAAAGTAAAAAAAAAAACACTTAAGCTAAAATTGGTGTGACGTAACAATGACTGAGAAATGGTCAGTTCAGTTGGCAGTTATTGACTAACAAAGACATTCAACAAAGACATTCAACAAAGTCCAAATGTCACAAAAATCTGCTTTACAAAATAATGATTGGTATCTGCAAATATCAACGTTTCTTATAGGCCCATACCTGGCTACCAGGGAAGGGTATCTGGCATAAAAACAAAACATGTACGCATTAGTGCAGGGCTATTCAATTTTATTTTCTCGGGGGTCCGATTTTTCGGTGACCTCTGGACCAGAGATACGCCACCATTTTAGGGCTTCAACGACTACTGACTGATCCAGGTTAAGCAGTACAAAACTAATCCTGTATATTCTCAGATGGATCCTGGCTCAGATGTGATGGGTTGTTGAGTGTAAGCCTGAGATGTGAGATGTATTTCCACACTCACGTTGTCTGCTGCGTGTAAACTGCCTGACTCACTGAGCTTGGCACAGCGCACACACCACCTCAGCTTTACCGGCAAACCAAACGTGTGTGTTCATGTCCAAATACGGATTATCACCACGCAAGGTCAAAGTTCACCCCGCACCGCGTTCAGGTAATGAACGAGAAGGAAACGGAACAGCAGTAAATCACAGCTGAACATGATTACTGATGTGTTTTACACTCACCAACACAAGATTATTGTAACTTCTCTCGTCTGAACACTTACTCTTTACATGTTTCATTTGTTCAATCATTCATTAGTTAAAATATCCTTTTTTTGGTCCACATTGGGAAAATTCCGTTGTTGCAGCACACTGTTTAGGAAAAAATATATAGATTAGGGATGCACTGATCCAAAACTTGGATCGGATATCGGTACTCATCAGGTATCGGCTCTATGATGTTGGTGAAGCCGATACCATTGCTGTGCCTTTAATTGGACATAAAGATACTAATTTACAAGCTGATGTCTCATAATATTTGATGTTTCATTCAGATTAAGTTAAGTTGTGACACTATATGACACAATGTTTTATGTTTTCTAAGCAAAATAAGGTATTTCAGTTCTTACACTAGTATCGGTCGATAGCGGGGATCGGCAGATACTTAAAGCCAAAGTATCGGAATCGGTATCGTAACAGAAAAGGCTGGATCGGTGCATCCCTAACAGCAACAATCTCTGACACATGTTTATGATTGGTTAAATGTCACAAGTCCCCTCCTCCGGTGAAGAGAACAAAGCCCACAGATGTTTCCACAAAGTGAAATGAAACTGAACTTACTCCCAGTAGTAAATGTTTATCACACTTTTACTGCATTAAAACTTCATGAAAGAAGAAATGGACAATACAGAATCCCTCCACAAATGACATTCTATCAAAAGTAGAGATGTTTATTGTAATCCTAAACCCTGGTTTTGACAGAATAAAAGTGCCTCGCCCTCTCCAGGTGAACTGTAACAGAGAAGCTGAGGTGAAAGCCAAAGCTCTCAATGTATCTGGCAATCCACATTTATAATGAATACTGTTTTTTTTTTTTTCAATTGTTTTGTCAAATGTACAAACCCACAATTGTGTTTCAAACCCACTTTGTGTATTAGATATACTGTATAATCTATATTTCTATTTCTATGCACTTCTCTCTTCATTACTATGTACATATTAAATTACTTTTAATAAAAAAAATACTTGTAGCTAACTCAAAAGTAGCCATGTCACCTTTTTTTGTTAAGCACAGACATCTTTCCCATCCAAATCATGGATCTATTATATTATCTGGATACGGTATTGCTAGCTTGCAGCCGTTGTAAATCAGCCCCAGTGGCCACTCCACTGGTTCTGCAGCGGGAAAATGCCTCTACAGGCTAGAAAGGATTTTTTCCCTAGAGCGCAATGCAAACACAAACCACCCGTGTTCAACAGAAACAGCATCTACAGCTTTAAAAACTGATGGACTTTGCAGCGATTCTTACCTAGATTCACATCATAAACTTTTTTCCGGTTCAAAAGGTTTTAGTTTCGTATAAACGGCTTTTTAAGCTTTAGCTTCGGCTACCGCTGTTAACACTGTAACTGCCGCTCTGATTGGTCAGAACGGTCACGTGTGAGCTTTCGGCTTCTTTCGGATTCACTCGGCTCGAGCTTGTCCCGCTCTCGCGAGGGGAGTTATGGGGGAACACAACTGCGCATGTTCCATAGCCTGTAGAGCACCTAGCAAAAGGCTAAAGCTAACGGCCATATTGGCAACGAACGCCAGTGAGCAAAAGCCATTGACGCACAGCGCCCGCCATCTTTGATCACCGGGGCTTGATCCAAATGCACAAACGTCTGTTCGCCGAATAGACTGCTAAAATAGTTCAAATGTGATCTGTGGCTTCATGTTGGTTTGAGCGTGTGCTTCCACTCAAACCATAATGCTGCGTCGTGATTGGTTCAATGCTGCGCCGTGATTGGTCCATATCCCATAACTGTATAGCGGCGTTTTTATTTTCGCAATGTAGTTCCAACCGTTAACTTAGGATATCTATTCCAAAATCCCTTAAACTTAACCAAATGAACTTAGATAGGCCGATAGATGGATGGACAGACTTTATTGATTCGAGGAAATTCAGTTTTTCAGCTGCTCATATCACATCACACACTTTACAATATAGAGATAGTAAAAGCCCAAAAATAAATAGGTAAAAATATAAATAGAATGGTGCTTGGTTATATAAAATACAAAGAACTGCAACACTTCCATGCTACTACAAAACTTCCCATCAACCGTTACTTTACCAACATTCCTGAAGTAAATGTTTCAGAATCTAAACTTTTGCTCGCATAAACACCAGTGCAAGTGATGGTGTATAACTGCAGAACTGGGTTTGATCCTTTAGAGTCTGTGATTTCTCTAATGTATGTGGGTATGATTCCTCGGTCCTCTGATGGGCTGACCTCTGCTGTCTGTATTTTTGTGCACAGTCAGTACTTCCGGGAGACCATCCTGAGTGACATCCGAAAGGCTCGAGAGCTGTACACGGGCCCGGAGCTGGCCTCAGAGCTCAGCCGGATACAGCAGAGACTGGACAACGTGGAGTGCCTTTCTGACGACATCGTGATCAACCTGCTGCTCACGTACAGAGACATACAGGTAACTCACCAGCAGCGGGAAAACAGGAAAAGTAGCATCGCCAAAAACATCTGTGAAACTGTTTGTGTTTCCATTTTCTTTTTGATGCACAAATCCAGCATTATATAGTAGTAGTAATTGTAGTATAGTAAAGCAGTTGTGTAGTAGTAGTAGCTACTTCACAGTGTATTTAGTAGAGTAGAGTAGTAGTGAGTAGTTGTAGAAGTAGCTTGAGTAGTAGTAGTAATAGTAGTAGTCGTAGTAGTCGTATGTAGTCGTAGAGTAGTAGTAGTAGTATTTGAAGAAGGAGCAATAGAAGTATTAGTAGTAGTAATAGTAGTAGTAGTCGTAGTAGTTGTAGTAGTAGTAGTAGTAGTAGTAGTAGTAATAGTATTTGAAGAAGGAGCAATAGAAGTTTAGTAGTAGTAGTAGTAGCAGTCGTAGTCGTAGTAGTAGTAGTAGTCGTCGTAGTAGTAGTAGTAGTCGTCGTAGTAGTAGCAGTTGTAGTAGTAGTAGTAGTCGTAGTAGTAGTCGTAGTGTAGTAGTAGTCGTAGTCGTCGTCGTCGTCGTCGTCGTAGTAGTAGTAGTAGTAGTATTTGAAGAAGGAGCAATAGAAGTAGTAGTAGTAGTAGTAGTAGTACTAGTAGTAGTAGTAGTAGTAGTAGTAATAGTAGCAGCAGCAGCAGTAGTAGTAGTAGTAGTACTAGCAGCAGCAGTAGCAGCAGCAGCAGTAGAAGTAGTGGTAGTAGTAGTAGTAGTAGTAGTAGTAGTAGTAGTGTAGTAGTAGTAGTAGTAGTAGTATAATAGCAGTTGAAGTAGTTGTACAAGTAGCACTTGAAGTGCATCCCTAAGCAGTAGCATTAGCAGTATTAGTAGTAGTACTAGCAGCAGTAGCAGTAGCAGTAGTGGTATTAGCAGTGTTGGGTTACTTTAAAATTGTAATACATGATATATTACTAGTTACAGGGAGAAAAATGTAATATACAGTATTTGTATTACAATATTCCTGTCTCAAAAATGTAACTGAGTTACGCTACTGTGAGTTATTGTGAGTTACTTTGAGCTCATCAAACATTTGTTAAGACATTATACAACACTAATCCTGTTACATTTACACTTGATTACTGATTAATTTGTGGGAATGTGACGTCACAACACGTTTTCCTCACAATATTTGATTCACCTTTAAGTCAACAGACAGTATTTTAGTGGTGTTTTGTCCTGAAGTGACGTTTTTAGTAGAATATAAAAGCAATTAATTTATATGAAAGTAACTTGAGTTATCAGATTGTAACTAGTAATATAATATCAACATTTTTAATAATGAGTTACACTACTGAGTTACTGAAAAGTGAAATATTTTACAGTAACTAGTTTACAAAGTAACTAGTTACTCCCAACACTGGGTAGTAGTAGTAGTAGTACTAGCAGCAAGCAGTAATGATGGTAGTAGTAGTAGTAGTAGTAGTAGTAGTAGTAGTAGTAGTAGTAGTAGTAGTAGTAGTAGTAGTAGTGGTAGTGGTAGTAGTGGTAGTGGTAGTAGTAGTAGTAAGTAGTAGCAGCAGCAGTAATGGTAGTAGTAGTAGTGGTGGTAGTAGTAGTAGTAGTACTAGCAGCAGCAGCAATGGTAGTAGTAAGTAGTAGTAGTAGTAGTGTAGTAGTAGTAGTAGTAGTAGTAGTAGTAGTAGTAGTAGTAGTAGTAGTTAGTAGTAGTAGTAGTAGTAGTAGTAGTAGTAGTAGTAGTACTAGCAGCAGCAGTAATGGTAGTAGTAGTAGTAGTAGTAAGTAGTAGTAGTAGTAGTAGTAGTAGTAGTAGTAGTAGTAGTAGTCAGTAGTAGTAGTACTAGCAGCAGTAGTAATGGTAGTAGTAGTCAGGGGTTAAAGTGGGGCCGGAACGGTCAGGAACAGCGTTCCGGCACCTTCAATGACCTCCAAAAAAAAATACATATTTAAATTTCATTAAAAATAACATTGTTATAATAATATAAACACATGCAAAATGATTATAGTAATTAAGGATTGAGTTCCAGTTGCTTTGAGTTGCAGTTGCATTTATTTGTAGCTTAGATCTATTTGATAAGTGATTAAGTCAGCGGCAACAGCGAAATGAACAACTGGCCCTGAACTACACGCGCAGCTCGCTGCACAGCGCAGAGTCCAGTGGCAGAGTCATGTCACTCACGGAGAAACTGCTCTGTGTCAGAGGACAGGGCTCATCTCACAGCGGGACGGAAGACCAAAAAAAACTTTAACAACTTTTCTCTTCAACTATGTCAACACGGAGCTCAAAACTAAAGGCGACGTAAACGACGATGCGATCACCGCGCGTGTTCCTCGAGACAACCCGGCCGCGAAGGGCGAGCCCCTCCCGCTATTTTGTGAGAGAAGATAGATAGATAGATTTGATAATGCTCCTAAAACCACATGTGCCTAAAACAGTTTTACAGAGCTAAAGGAGGCCCATCAGGGCTGGGGCCTCCCTAATCTGCTCTCTGGTTGCCTCTATTTTTATTTATGTATTAATTGCCTCATGTCTTTTTAATTATGGTAAAGTCACATCAAATAATAAGAATATCACATCCAAAACTCACCAAATGCAGGAAATTGCATTGATTTTTTCAAAATTCCCCAGAAACTCCTTTCTTTAAAGAGTAGCCTGAATTCCAGCTGCTCAATGTTCAAGACATATCAGAGAATTTCTCTCTTCTGCAAATATTCCAATAGCAAATATATAAGTGACAATATAAAAAAAAGACTATTTACTTTTAATCAAATCCTTTTGGATTTCGGTTTGTTTCAAAATCCTGCTTATGGCAGGACCCTAAAATAGAGTTCCCCCACCTCCCAAATCCCACTTTAACCACTGGTAGTAGTAGTAGTACTAGCAGCAGCAGTAATGGTAGTAGTAGTAGTAGTAGTAGTAGTAGTAGTAGTACTAGCAGCAGCAGTAGCAGTAGTTGTAGTAGTGGTATTAGTAGTAGTAGTTGGTAGAAGTTGTAGTAACAGTCTAGTCCTCTGTTCAGCTGGGTTTGCTCATGGTCTCAGTCTTTTCATTAATGACTGTAATTACTGAAGCAGCTGTGCAGTGTGTGTGGAGGCTGTGGAGGTTCAGAACTACATTTCAGAAAATATAAAATATCGCAGGCTAACCAGCTTTTGTACACATGTCCTCTTTTAATGTTTCCTATACTTGTACTTTTTGTGTGACTTTCTATAACTCGTCTAAAGTCAGTCCAAGGCCGCTCCGTCTCTTCACTTCCTGCTTGCCTCATCGTTCTCGCTGGAGTCACATTTGTTCATATTAAGGCCATCGCAGTCAGACCTCCTATGGACCGCTCAGGGCAGCTCATTTAGTGTGCCTGTCCCAAAACATCCTCTCTGGCCCTCTCCTCTGCTCCTCGGGACACCCCATTAATCATTTATGAGAGCAACATGCATGGAAGAGGCCTGCATAATTCAGCACAGTCTGGGTCTAGTGATGACAGCAGCGTGGAGACCAGGGAGAAGTGTGGTCAGCATTTACATGGAGTGAATGAAGAAATATTTATCAATCAGGTTAAGGTTAGGAACTGCTCCCTACTGGCCCCACCCTCTGTCTTCTAGGAAACAACATTAACCCTAACCATAAACCAGAATAATGGCTGCATTCACGGTGAGCGCACAAACGAACTCTGATCTTGTCCAAAGTTTCAACAACTAGTTCAGTTGGAAAGGTCGATCTTGGTTGAATCAAGCCCTGGATCGGTTTGTTTGTTTTGTGAACACAAATGGACCGAGAGCGAAACAAAACCAGGAAGTAGAGCCCGACCGATATATTGGTTGACCGATATTTTGGCCGATATGAGCAACGTACACGCAGATCGGTTATGGTCAAAATATCGCCGTTATATTATATTTAATCCAGATGCGGCCCTCCACCTCATGTCATGTGGCCCTCAAGGTCTTATAGCTTTACTTTAATAGTGCCATAATGGAATGATTTGTCTGAAACTTAAAGAGAAAGTCATTTTTTAGACTAATGCAGATGTTTATTCAGTAATTGTTACTTCAGTAATATACAAAAATCAAAAACAACTGTTATTTGGAGTATGTCAAAGATTAAATTGGGTTAATTTAAGTTACAACCGTCCTTCAAGGACAACACCGATGCTAATATGGCCTTTGTCAAAATGAGTTCGACACCCCTGCTCTAGGGTCAACTCCACACTGAGCGGACTGATCTGTGTACAACTCTTCTTTACAAACCAAATATAAAACATCGTGTTTTGATTAGTGACATTCGAGTTACCTGAGTTTCAAAATTCAAAACTGTATGAGGGTTAGAAATAATACAGTCAAAAGAATGTATATTAGGACTGGGGTCAGTATTATATTAAATAGTTTTTAATCCCTCAGATTTAAGGTTGGTTTGAAGTGCAGCAGCAGCACGTGAGCAGCTGCTGCACTTTAAACCAGAGTGTGCTCCGTTCTCTGAGTGTAAGTGTGTTATTCTGTTGCCATGCGATTGTACCGCAGTCACATTCCCCATTCACAAATTCCAACCCTGGTCTAGTCTCGCAAATGTTATTAGGAAGTGCCACAGGTCAAAGGCCAGATCAAAATATTTCTGTTCTAAAGTGGGGCAATTTGAACTAAAGAAGCAACAATAGATGTCCACATTTATCAAATGATCAAAAACTGTGATAACTGGGACATGTCCTGTGTAAAAACGGGACAAATCAATGGTTCTGGAGACATTGGCAGAGACATGAGACACTGAGACGCAGTAAAAAGACCACCTCTTCTTGTCCCGTGTTTTTGTTCAGGATTATGAGTCTGTTGTGAAGCTGGTCGAGACACTGGAGAAGCTGCCAACCTTTGACCCCATGATCCATCACACGTCAAGTTCCACTACGCCTTCGCCCTCAACCGGTGAGTCGCCTCTGTCATAGTGTCAGTCTGTGGAAATGTCTACCAACGAGTTGAGGGATTTGTTTCTCACATTTCAGATCACATTTGTGGTGTTTAATATTTACCTCGAGATTTATGGGAAAAATTGAGTAGTGATAGGCGAAATAACGACTCTGTGGGCTTTTTCAGGTGTGAGGGAGTGAAGTGTGTGTTGGAGCTTGTGTTGTTTTCAGAGAGTGACATCATCAGAGCGTAATGACGTCATCAATAACATGCAGGTTAGAGCAGTGGCTCCCAACCTTTTTTCCTCGAAGCCCCCCCCCCCCCCCCCCGATTGAATGGGAGAATCGTCGAGCCCCCCCTGTTTAAAATAGCGGTCTCTCAAACCTATTGTATGATGAAAATTGGCATTGAAAACCATTTATTTCTGTCAAATAAACAGCTATTGTTGTGTTTTGGTTCTTAGATTTGTCTTTTTTACTAAAAAAATTTGCACTTATTACTACTTTTAGAACTTGACTCTCTGATCAGACAAAGCTCTGGGGACCCCTGGAATCTCAGGCGCCCCCCCTAGGGGGGAACCACTGGGTTAGAGAACACTTGGTGATAGTCTTAGGTTGAGGCACCAGGTGTGTAGGCGAATTGTCTCTGCTGAGCTGCCCCAGGGCAGCTTACTATCACTGAGTGAGGAGGGGAGGGGTTCATCTCACTGTGAAGCGCTTTGTGACTCTGTGTCTGTGAAATTCACTATACAAATATAAAGATCATCAACATAACGCCGCCATCAGAGTGTAACGCCGTCATCAGAGCGTAACGCTGTCATCAGAGCGTAACGCCGCCATCAGAGCGTAACGCCGTCATCAGAGCGTAACGCCGCCATCAGAGCGTACGCCGTCATCAGAGCGTAATGCCGTCATCAGAGCGTAATGACGTCAGAGCGTAACACCGTCATCAGAGCGTTACGATGTCATCAGAGCGTTACGACGTCATCAGAGCGTAACGACGTCATCAGAGTGTAACGACGTCATCAGAGCGTAACGACGTCATCAGAGCGTAACAGCGTCATCAGAGCGTAACAACGTCATCAGAGCGTAACGACGTCATCAGAGCGTAACAGCGTCATCAGAGCGTAACAACGTCATCAGAGCGTAACGACGTCATCAGAGCGTAACAGCGTCATCAGAGCGTAACAACGTCATCAGAGCGTAACAGCGTCATCAGAGTGTAACAACGTCATCAGAGCGTAACAGCGTCATCAGAGCGTAACGATGTCATCAGAGCGTAACAGCGTCATCAGAGTGTAACAACGTCACCAGAGCGTAACGATGTCATCAGAGCGTAACAGCGTCATCAGAGTGTAACGACATCATCAGAGCGTAACGCCATCACCAGTGCGTAACGCCGTCATCAGAGCGTAACGCTGTCATCAGAGCGTAACGCTGTCATCAGAGCGTTACGATGTCATCAGAGCGTAACGCTGTCATCAGAGCGTAACGCTGTCATCAGAGCGTTACGATGTCATCAGAGCGTTACGATGTCATCAGAGCGTACGCTGTCATCAGAGCGTAACGCTGTCATCAGAGCGTTACGATGTCATCAGAGCGTAACGACGTCATCAGAGCGTAACGACGTCATCAGAGCGTAACGACGTCATCAGAGCGTAACGACGTCATCAGAGCGTAATGATGTCATCAGAGCGTATTGACGTAAGCAGAGTGTAACGACGTCATCAGAGCGTAACGACGTCATCAGAGCATAACAACGTCATCAAAGCGTAACGCGTCATCAGAGTATAACAACGTCATCAGAGCGTAACGATGTCATCAGAGCGTAACAGCGTCATCAGAGTGTAACAACGTCATCAGAGCGTAACGATGTCATCAGAGCGTAACGATGTCATCAGAGCGTAACAGCGTCATCAGAGTGTAACGACATCATCAGAGCGTAACGATGTCATCAGAGCGTAACGCTGTCATCAGAGCGTTACGATGTCATCAGAGCGTTATGACGTCATCAGAGCGTAACGGTGTAATCAGAGCGTAACGATGTCATCAGAGCGCAGCGACGTCAGCAGAGTGTAACAAGTCATCACGTGTCAGCCACCAAATGTCCTGAGAATTACAGGACGTTTGGGACTTACAGGAGGGACATTCAGGGGAAACTTTACAAAAATGTTTACAGACATGGACGATTCACAGAGAAACTCAGACGACGTCCAGAATTATTACAATTGACCTGAGGTCAGTATAATATTTACTGTGTGTGAGTAGGATAAATGACATCACAGTTCAGGGACATTCAGAACAGTGTTTTCTGAGGCTCAGAAGAGAACGAAAAACATCTCAAGGACAAAACTTCAGCTGTGTTTTTAATGAGATCAAGTGAAGGTGTTCATGTGAATCTTAGGGACGTATTTGAAGAGGGAGGTTGTGTGGTCTCTGAGCCTGACTCACGGCCTCATGGATCAGCAGCTTTAGTCTGGCTGCAGTTGTACAAACACTTGATTGATCTGAAGTGGACTCTCTCTCTCTCTGTCTCTGTGGGAGCAGCAGGCTGGAGGGGAACAATAATTGGATGAAGTGATTTCATTCTCGTAATAGAATAGAATAGTTTGACGTCATGTGAAGGTTTATGTAGTCAGTCACGTTTTACTTTGAAACATACTTGCGCAAACATCTGGAATCATTTAACTCATTTGAATTTGTGTGTGTGTGTGTTTTGTTTTAGCATATCAGACTAGATTTGTTTGATTTTTCCTCCTGTATAGTGTCCTTTACAGTAGATTCAGCTGTAAGTCAGGTTCATGTGAGCTTTACTACACTTTTTGGTTGTGGTGCCTGAGATTCCGAAGTGGAGCTAGAACTGCAACAAGTTAATCAATTAAACTATTCGATTATTGGAATAATCGTCAACTCATTTAGAAATCGATTAATGTTAACTGGTCTTTATATAGTGTTGGCACAATTCCAAACACAATTTTGTTTTTTCAGACACAATTCTGAAACAAGAAATGTACGTGATTCTCAGTACAATTGGCATTACCATAATTCAAAAATGCTAAGTGACATTTTCAACAAAAGTAATCGTTTTTGGTTGTTTAAAATATGTTTTGTTCTAGTTATTTATAAAGTTGATTATTTAAAGCTGTTCAGTTAAAAAAATGTTTTAATACAGATAATTGAGAGTCTATAGAATCTAGGTTTGATACTAGCTTTACGATTGATTATTCTGTGATTTTAGATACTATCCTACGTTATATAGGTTTCAAAACAGTTGAGAAAACGCTGGAACTGAACAGTGATGATGAGAATGAGAGTTTTTTTTACGTAAACACGAGTTTGTCTGTAAATCTGCACCTGGAACGTTCTTAAGTGGCAATATCTCAGCTAAAGTCATTTGCAAAGATCTTGAATCCCAGAGTCTTTTGCATTCTAAACAACTCATTTTCCAAATAATAATTTGTTGCTTCCCTGGTTTGAAGAAACAATGAAATAATGCATCATATTTGTCCTTTAACAAAAGGTTAGATTTGAATCTTTGTAACAATATTCAGACATTGTTTTAATGTGCATCAACATTAGAAGTACTGAAAGTAAGCATCAGTACTACATGACACATGTGACCTTTGTACACTTTTGTTTTTGTTTGAGATGAACTCAAAGATCTCAAACAGTTTCTACAAACACCAAATTGCAGTTTCTGTGTCTAAATCTGTGATAGTGAGCACTTCTCCTTTGCTGAGATAATCCCTCCACAGTCTCACAGGTGAGTCACATCAAGATGCTGATCCAAGATGATTATTGCAAAGACTGTGTGCTTTGGACTGGCCTCAAAAAAAGGACTCGGAAACTTTTTAAGGTTCCACAACTTCAGCCGGAATTATCCAACTTCTTCAGCGTTGGATCATTTTTGCTCATTGGGATTTACAAATGATCAAAGACAGAAGAAAGTCAGAGCATTTACACTGACCGACACTATTTTGACCAAAAGGAAGTTGATTTGTGCAGCTAAACCGACTTGAAGTGACAAACTAAAGTAAAACCAAGTAACCAATGTTAAACCATCACACTGACATGAGAGAATGAGTTACTGTCATGTACAAGATCAGATGTTTAAATGTTCAGTCTGAGGAAACGTTCTATGTCCAGGGCTTTAGAGCAAATAGATTTCACACAAACACCATCAGGGAAACGTTTGAATGAGAGAAGAAGGTGAAAGTCAATCAGATGAACAGAAATGACTTATACTTTGAAACTCAGAAAAAAGCTCATTTGGATCACAAAATGGTTGCTCGTGTTTAAGTTGAGTTGTTTTTTAGATATTTACAGCCAAAGATAAACCACAGAAGCTACATTTTTTTCCCATTAGATCCAATAATAGTGTCACTGCTGTAAGTGAGTTTAGTCACATGGTGCAGGAGCTCTATAGAGATCCTTGACTCTTTACATGACTTTACATGCTTTTCTATGAAGTAACCTCTTCTTGGATCAGTCTTAAACGGCTGAACTGATCTTCAATCCGAATCTTGAGCTCGCAGCAGTTTTACTCTCAACTCCCCACAGATCAGCGCTCTATCAGAGTCCTTTGGACCGTCGCCATGGTGATAGCTGTCAGCTCATATGTTTTATTCAACCTCCTCGCTCAGCACACATTCTCGTCCAAGCGTTAGGTTTGCCACCATTTTTTTTTTTTTTTTTTTTAGTTCTTTTGACTTGTCGTCGGAGCTGTGACACGCTGTGTTAGTGTGAGACTTAGCAAAATAACACCAGTGTTTGAGAGAGAGAGGGAGAGAGAGAGTGGGAGAGAGAGGGAGGGAGAGAGAGAGGAAGAGAGAGGAGGGACAGAGAGGGAGAGAGAGAGAGAGAGGGAGGGAGAGAGAGAGGGAGAGAGGGGGAGAGGAGGTGAGAGAGGAAGAGAGAGAGAGAGAGAGAGAGAGAGAGAGAGAGAGGAGGTGAGAGAGGGGAGAGTGGGAGAGAGAGGGAGAGAGAGGGAGAGGGGGGTGAGAGAGAGAGTGAGAGAGAGGGGGGGGTGAGAGAGTGGGAGGGGGGGTGAGAGAGAGAGGAAGGGAGAGGGAGAGAGTGGGAGAGAGAGAGAGGAGAGAGTGGGAGAGAGAGAGAGAGAGAGGGGGGGGGTGAGAGAGAGGGAGAGAGGGGGAGGTGAGAGGGAGAGAGAGGGAGAGAGAGAGGGGGAGAGAGTGGGAGAGAGAGCGGGAGAGAGAGAGAGAGAGAGGGGAGAGAGAGAGAGGGAGGGGTGTGAGAGTGGAGAGAATGAGACAGAAATGTGGATGTATACTACAGCATGTTAATAACCTATCATGAGCTTGTTTCTAGACCTGTTTGTGTGTCTATTATACAACTCCTGTATCTCACGTCAAATAGAGACGCTTTTTTCTTTGCGTTTAGACGTGTGTTTTAGTTGAAGCCACCGTGGCTTTGACAGCTAAGTTAAGGTTACAAAAATGATTAAGCTTACATCCGGGACTTGGAGTTGGTTTAGATTATGGTTTTGTTTGTATAAATAAGTATTTATACATAATAAGACTCTTTTACATCCACCACTGGGGCTGTAACAGGTATCACACAATTTCTTTGACATATCAGTGAGACAGCCATAATCATGAATAAACACATCTCTAGACGGAGGTAACATGTTGACAGTTAAATAAATATACCAATGAAGTAATAATACTGTTGCTTTGGGAGAGAGAATCAGGACAGCGACAGAATAAGATTATGACTTAAACTAACAGCTAGTTTACAGATGCAATGGAAATAAGGACAGAAATAAAATAAAGATCTTGTTTGAGGCAGGAACAGATTTGGAATAATCACTCAGCCTTGTATTAATGATGTTTTTTTTTGACTCATGGATGTAAAAGTGAAGGACAGACAAGAATGTGAAGAGGTTTTGTTAATGATCGTAGTGCCAGAGCTGAGAGAGATAAGGATGTTGACGATGCTCTGTGGGGAAGGCGGCGCGTTAACAAGACGGAAAACAAACCTAATTGACATTTATGTAACTTAACAGCTTTGCTAATGCTGCTCTGAGGAAGTGTTGTGTAAGACAGTTGTGGATCTGACATTTGAATCTGCTCAAGGCCGTTTCAGACTGACTGGTTTCTAATGTGTCACTGTTTTGTAAGTAGATAGTGGCACACGTTTACAATACACACTGTTAGTTCAGTTACATTTGTGAACCACTTTCTTTTTTTTTTTTTAAAGGAAGTTACTTACAAACAAAACTTCAGCGCACATTGAGACCATGTAATAAAGAAAACAAAGAAGAGAACACTTTTACTTAAGGACTGCAGCTAACTATTATTTTATTGACTACTTGGGCAAACATTCTTTCGATTAATCAATTAGTTGGAAGTTTGTCTGTGTTTCTGCTCTTGTATCCCATCTATAGTGAAAAAAAACGCAACTACGCCAGCGTCAAGCGACAAAAACAATAAGTTGGATTCTTTTGCTCTCGATTCTCGCGCGCCCAACGCTCGCATGACGTCACGCTCGCTACGCGCGTCAAGCGCTGGCTGTGTGGCCGGTTTAATTGACTTTACATGTTTTCTAAACGATACGCGTGCATCGCTGGGCTATTTTTAACGTGCGTAGGGCTTGCGTAGTGCGAAAACCGCTTGCAGTGTGTCCCAGAGGTAGCTGTTTTAAGTAATGATTTGCTTATGTAACAAAATGTATGTAGTTTACTTAGAATAGGGCAATGATAAGCAACTCCAAACTTGAAAAATAGAAAAAAAGGAGGAAAAATCTCAGTCACAGTCAAAAAGGTGACAATAAAACAGAAATAGTTTGTTGTTCCCGCCAGCCTGACCTTCGAGTCACAGACACAAATATCAAAATCCTTACACCTCTTTTTGTGAATATCTTAGATCGACGCCAGGGAGAGAAAGTACAGAACAAATAAAAATGGTTGGCCCATTTCTCTTCAGTTTGTCTTCGATTGTGTAGAAACCACATAAACAGGCTGTTCATTCATCATTCATCATGTTCCATCCTGTACAGGGTTGGATGCCACAATTCGCCAGTCGTCTCGATTCACAGCTCTTCTGATCGCGGCAATAGAATTCAGTCCCGTCCATTGTCTGATGTTATCTGTCCACATTAACCGTGGTCTTCCTCTGCCCCTCTTTGCTGCTATCCTTCCTTCTAAAAGGATTCTTTGCAAGCCATTGTAACGAATAATGTGGCCAAAAAAGCTTAGTTTTCTTTTCTGAATATTCTTGAAAAGATCTTCAGATTCAATTCGTCTTCTGACTTCCTTGTTGGTAACTTTGTCCATCCATGTAATCCTAAGCATCTTCCTATAGCTCCACATCTCAAATGCTCTCAGACGATCCATCATTTGTTTTGAAATAGTCCATGTTTCGGATCCATACAGTAATGTTGACCAAACAAAACAGTGCAACATTCTTATCCTGGTCTTTAAACCAATCAGAGGTTTTACAAGTACTTTAAACATTTTGGAGAATGCCCTTGTAGCAATACGTATCCTTCTCTTTATTTCTTCATCACATTTGCCATCTGCAGTGAGTTTAGAGCCTAGATAGATAAAACTTGAAACTTGTTCTATTTCTGTTCCATCTATCTTTATATTGACTGTTAATTGTTCGTTGTTCTTACTGATAACCATACTCTTTGTTTTCTTTGCGTTCATGATCATGTTATACTCCTTTCCCGCCTTATTCACTTGCTCTACTATAGCTTGGAGGTCTTCCTCATTTTCTGCTAGCAATACAGTGTCATCTGCATAACGCAAATTGTTAACACAGATGCCCCCAATGTTGACTCCTCTGTAGTCTTGTATCTGTCTAAATATGATTTCAGTGTACAGGTTAAAAAGGCTTGGGGATAAAACACATCCCTGCCGAACACCCTGTTTGATCTCAATTTTATCTGAGATACCTCTTTCAAGTTGGATCATTGCTTTCTGAGTCCAATATAAATTTTTAATGAGTTTCAAGTCTGTCCTACATATACCAATATTATGAAGGCATTCTATCATTTTGACATGATTAACTCTGTCAAAAGCTTTTCATAATCAATGAAGCATGCATACACATTTTTACCCACATCACACATTCGCTCACAGATTATTCTCATATTAAATATCCCCTCTCTTGTCCCTTTGCCTGTCATGAATCCACTTTGCAACTCACTAATTTCATCTTCTATCTTTTTCTTGTTCCTAGTTAAAATAATGCGCAGCAGCATCTTCAGGAGGTGGCTCATAAGGCTCAAGGTTCGATAATCTGAACAGATAGTAGCTTTAGATCTTTTGGGTAAACAGATAAAGATGGATTCATTTAGGCTTGGTGGTATGAAACTTGATTTGTAAATTTTGTTTACCAACTCATGAACTTGGGAAACACCATGTTCATCCAGAGCTTTCAACATTTCTGTGTAAACTTGGTCCGGTCCAGCTGCCTTCTCTGCTTTCAAGTCTCTAATGGCTTTTTCAACCTCTGATACAAGAATGTCTTCTCCCTCTTCAGTTAGACATATTGTAGGTTCTTCTCGTATATCATTGTATAGCTGGGTGATATACTCCTCCCATCTTTGCTTGATTTCTGTTTCATCAAATAACATCCGTCCATCTTTGTCTCTAATGTTGGTGAGCCTTGTCTTCTTTGGACTTTCTCCAGTGATTTCTTTAACTTTGTTGTACATCTCTCTGTATCTGTGGCTTACTTCAAGAACTTCGATTCTAGAGCACATCTCTAGAAACAGGCTGTTAGTCCTGACAAAAGCTTCAGATCTCAGGATTTCTGTTCAGTGTTCTGTGTTTTCAGCTGTTTTGGTGACAGAGCAGAGAACTCCATTACACTTTGGGCCCAGACTAATTGTATGTTTGTTAAAAGTGCAATCGTTTATTTTATGACAAAATGAGAGATAAAGTAACATTCTGGGGGAGGACTCTCAGACCCTCAGCTGTGCAAACAGTAAAAAAGGAACTGTTCTTTCTTGTATAGCCACTCAATCACAATATTTTACAGCACTTAAACCATGTCAGTAAACCTTTAGTAGCAGTGTACTTTGGCAAACTGCTTTAACTAACACTAGACTCCTGAGCTAAGCAGAAGAACGTGCCTCTCTCTGAGGGTTGCTTACATATTCTTCTTAATTACAGTCTTTTGTTCATTTCCTCATTGCTTTGTTACGACAAACATTCAAAGTGGAACAGCAGGAGCCTGAGTCTCACACAGCTCTGTAATGTGGCTAATGGCCCCTACAACCTGATCATTACATCATTACTGTCGTTTTCTACTCATCTGAACTCACAAGAATATGAGCATGAGTGCTGCTGAACTAAATCATTCTTTTTATTTGTAATTGTCAGATACTGTTTATTTCTGAGATGGTATTGTAGATTTACAGTGTTCCAGATGAAGCATTTGATTTCGTTGAACTGGTGACTTATTCTCTTCTGCGCACAGTTTACTGCTTTAGGTGTAAAAGCTCCTGATAGGTCATATCCACTCTGACACTCTGGTCGATGCTTGTAAATCATCATCATTGTCATCATCATCACCATCTTGTTCCATCCTGTACAGGGTTGGATGCCACAATTCACCAGTCGTCTGGATTCTCAGCTCTTCTGATCGCGGCACTATAATTCAGTCGCGTCCATTGTCTGATGTTCTCCGTCCACATTAATCATGGTCTTCCTCTGCTCCTCTTTGCTGCTATCCTTCCTTCTAAAAGGATTCTTTGCAAAGCCATTGTAACAAATAATGTGGCCAAAAAATGTCAGTTTTCTTTTCTGAAGATTCATGAGAAGATCTTCTTCAGATTCAGTTAGTCTTCTGACTTTCTTGTTGGTGACTTTGTCTATTCATGTGATCTTGAGCATCTTGTAGCTCCACATCTCAAACGCTCTCAGACATGAAATAGTCCATGTTTCTGATCCATACAGTCATGTACACACATGTAAACAGTGCAACATTCTGGTCTTTAAAACAATCAGAGGTCTTAAGGGTATTTCACACCAACACAACCCCCAGTCGCTGTCGATAGGTAGGAGCGACGCAATGTCTGTTCACGTCTCTATGGGGCGCACCGATGTGAAAGAACATTCAGACAAACACGATCCAAACAGCCACCAGTCGCCAAACAAATGCCGAGTGAGCATGCGCGTGATGTAACGCTTGACGAAAATGACGAAACATAAGTTGCACGCGAGTAGTAGTTGTCAAACTTTGACGGCAAACAGATGTTTCTAGTCTTACCTCACGGATTAAGCTCAACTCATTTCCCTCCACAGTCCAGCCTTCGTACTGCGGTCCCCGTAACTCCCCCGTGTTTTCCTCCATCCAAATAGTACCATTCTCCTTTGTAGTTACGTCCCGTTTGACCCTGTGTAAATAACAACAATCCATGCTCGGCTAAATACTGTTTTTCCGTAAGCGTCTTTTTTGGTTTTCCGCACTATATTCCTGCGCACTGATTCACTGGTTCTCCTGTGGCCACAGGCCAATCAAACAGCTGCATTTGTGGCAACTGGCGACACCGACTTTACCTGCAAGTCTTCAAAAACCCACCTCCATGACTTGCTCCGCTCCTCTGACCCCCGACAAACCCATTTACACTAAACACACGTGAGCCGCCTGTCGGCAAAAGTTGCCAAACTGGTTCAGACGGGCGACCCTCGGCTTGGTGTGAAAGACCCTTTACAAGTACCTGGATTATTTCATGAGCTTTGAACTATGCGGCTTATAAGGCAATGCAGCAAAATGATAGATTCTCATAGACTTACTATTAACAAGTGTGGCCTATATATGTACTTTATCATTTTTCTTACTTAAATCTAGTGGGTGCGGCTTATATTCAGGTGCGCTCAATAGGGCAGAAATTACAGTACTTTAAACATTTTGGAGAATGCTGTTTAGCAATACGTATCCTTCTCTTTATTTCTTCATCACATTTGCATCTGCAGTGAGTTTATAGGCTCGATGGATAAAACTTAACACTTGTTCTATTTCTGTTACATCTATCTTTATGTTGATTTTTAATTGTTCTTCGTTCTTACTGATAAGCATAGTCTTTGTTTTCTTTGTGTTCATGATCATGTTATACTCCTTTGCCGCCTAACGTGAGGGGAAGTTCACAGCTCTGAGGCTGTGCACAAAGAGAGTTTCTTTTTTATTAACTTTGCAGACACATGTATGAAGCCTTTGCTTTAGCTACATAAGCACATGAGCTCATGATGTGAGCATTTTATACAATTGAAAATGAAAAAAATTTAAAAATTGAAAAAATAATTTTAATTTATTCACTTGTTCTACTATAATTCCTCATTTTCCGCTAGCAATACGGTGTCGTCTGCTTAACGCAGATGGTTAACACAGATTCCCCCAATGTTGACTCCCGTGTGGTCTTGTGTCTGAGTGGTCTGATGTAGGAGCATACACCTGCATAATGTTGACGTTAACAGGTGCTCCGCTAATCTTCATCATAATCACACGTTCTGATATGGGCCAGAAGCCTAGCTTGTTTCTTGCTGTTTGCAGAGGCCTTCTTTTGCCGGTACCTGTGGTTGTAGATGTTTAGCAAATAACTCCCAGGGTGCTTTTTTGCTTACAAGCGGCAATGTATGATGTCGTTGGGTTTCAGGCTTTTGGGCTTTTAGGCTTTATCCATGATATGTTAACCCACACAGGGTCAAAGATGAACACAGCTCAACAGCTTTTTATGTAAATGTTCTGTTTTCACTAATAATTGAGTAATCAAAAGAAATAATAAAAAAACTAATCAATTCCGATAATAATCATTGGTTGTCAAATCATGATCTACATATAAAATAGTTTGACTTCTTTAAAGACAGGTAAAAGTCCACTGTGTGCTTGCAGGAGGAACCTTCCCGGCGACCGTCAGAAGGCCCTGGACATCATGCTGCCGCTGGTGCAGGGCGAGGAGCAGGTGGCCTCAGACATCTACTGTCTGGTGGGACGCATCTACAAGGACACGTTCCTGGAGTCTCACTTCACTGACACGCAGAGCCGAGACAGCAGCACGCTCTGGTAAACACGCCTACACTCACGCAGCAGTCAGGCACAACTCCCAAGGCCTGGAAATGATGTTTAAAAGAACTTGGACTGAGAATGTGGATTAAGTCAATTAAGATAGATTGATACTGATGTCAAAGCATCACAAGACCAACACATTTTTAACATCAAACTGTTTTAGCTGTCTTAAATTCTGTTTTAGTGATGTTTCTGTAGAATGTAGGCTGCTTGATATAATATTTAGTTCATTAATACTTTAAACTCAGTTACAGACACATGCCAGGTCAGTGACAAAATTGAACGTAACACATCCCATTTCTCAGGACCTCATGCTTGTTTTAGGGCAGGGCTATTCAAATAGCGGCCCGCGAAGCAGTATGATGTGGCCCACCTTGGTAAATGGGCCATGGGACTGGGCCACATTGTAAAGAAGTCAGGGAACAATCCGTATCTGATTTACAGTGAACAGTGGTGGATTCAGCAACATAATGCTTTGAAATAAAGACTGGCCCATCATAATAAAGTGGGCCAGGGACTGGGCCACATTTCTTGGTTAGATCTGGTATTTAGTCACCTGCAGTACTTTTACATCAACTTCATCAGCTAAAATTCCACTGATATTTGTTTGTTCACTTTTGTTCTGGTTCATAAATTGTTCTCTAGTCTTGTTCCAAATTGAGGTTCACCCTGAAGTGCAAATATGTAGACCTAGAGTCATAGAGCTGGATTAACTGTCTCGTCCTTTATCTGTTGTTCTGGTTTGCTCACGTTCTAGTTTAGATTTATCTCTGCTAGTGTAAGCCTGTTATATGACAGAACAATTTAGACTTATTTTCAATTTACTAAACATAAGTTCTTACATCGCTCTCACATCGCTAAACGTCTTTTTCAGCAGGAGTTTATGCACGTTTCTCCGCAGATATTAGATCAAATTTTGTCAAATAAAAAGTGTTGTGGAGCTTGACACGTGAGGCACTTCATTATGATATCGAACGTAGTCAGAGAAGCTCACCTCCACAAAAAGAAGAATCAACATCTGTGCCTTTCTGTTGTAAAGAGCAGCTGCTTACGCTGACAGTCTGAAGCTTCTGCTCTCAGAATCCTTCTGTGCTCTGTCCGATTCTTTGTTGAGGAGAGTTTAAAAGTGACTCTTGAGTTCACATTCATCCCCTGTCGTGTTGTGTTTGCTGCTGCACGGGGAAGCGGGGAGGGGCAGAGGCTGCGCTGCAGTGCATTGTGGGACATGTAGTTCAAATTGTTACGGGCAGGCCACTGACTTACGGTTTTAATTTGAAATCATCCCGGGGGCCGCAAAAAATCCTCTCAGGGGCCGCATTTGGCCCCGGGCCGCGAGTCTGAGACCCCTGCTGTAGAGCAATAGAAACAGATGCAGCATTAATTATCACTATAGAAACAACTCTGGTCTTGGGCACAATCTTGCGTCAAAAACTGCGATGTATTGTGCAACTGCCCGGCCCACAAGCCGTGGTCCCCGATAAATCTGGCCCTCTGAAAAATACAGTTGAATAGCCCTGTTTTAGGGTTTAGTGAGGTGAGTTTGGGGTTAAACCTGGTCCTATGAAGCTCAGTTGCTTTGTTGTTGGTTGTAGATCTCTATGGCAATGTGCGATAAACTCATAACCTGTTCTGGACCAGGGGAAGTTTCCAAATAAACCAGGAAAAAGAGTCACTGACCAATCAGAGACGAGAATTTAGACCTTTGAGAACAGACAGAGAGGAGACTCCACTTTGGCTGAGATTTTGTATAAAAACTCTTGAGTTTGTTGTTTTCATGATTAACATTTCCTCTCTGTGAGGAAGCTGGCCAACGTGGTCGAAGTAGGAGGCAGACTCAGAGAAATTAAAGACTTTAGTCCATTTTAATAAAAATAGCCTCAGTAAAACATGTTCAAAATGATGACAAAATGTAACAAAATAAATGTGCTCAAACAAAAGCAAACCAACAGAAAACAAACAAGTACCTTGCTGTACTGAGGTGATCTCCCGACTGACATATTCTCTGCCGATTTATACTCTGATGAAAGATTAGTACCTCCCATTCCAGGAATTGCCATCTTCTCAGGTAGGACCTTTAATGTTAGTAGTGACCATAACACTCCCTAACCAAAGCAATGCCCCAAACACAAATATAAATTAACACAAAGATAATTTAAATGCACATAAATAAAACTTGAAAGAAAATACCTGTACAACTTGAAAATGAAAACCAACTCCTAATAATGATCTCCCCTTCACATGGTCTAGCCCAAGCCTTTTAAAGATGGCTGACTTGAGGCCCGCCTCCTC
Organism: Mugilogobius chulae; assembly: GCA_038363315.1. Lineage (NCBI taxonomy): Eukaryota > Metazoa > Chordata > Actinopteri > Gobiiformes > Gobiidae > Mugilogobius > Mugilogobius chulae. The sequence goes on from CM076405.1 coordinate 6,691,663, forward strand.
TTTGTCTAGACCATGGCCCTGTCCCAATATTCACACTACACACTACACACTTCACTGAAGTGTGCATTTTCTGAAAGTGCGCCAAGTGTGCAGGACAGGTAAATGTAAGAAATGGGACAGTCCACACTTCACTTGATGATCAAGTCAAACAGCTGTGTTATTAAACTGCTGCCACAGCTCACTGCAGTTTGGATCATTTGCTGATTTTGCCTAAAACAAATAAAGCAGTGCTGTGGATGTCAGTGGATTTATGCTTCTGTTTGTATTAAAAGTGTTATTATTTTGTTAATAAAATATTTTTGTTTTACATATATTACATTCATACAGACATATTTGAGCTGTATTAATAACTAAAATTCATTTGATTGTATTTACTTTGATTTCTGGATATTATTTAATGTTTGTTATATTTTTACGTTACTGTCACTTTAAGAGAGAGAGAGCTGTCGCTCTGATGGTCAAACGAACTTTTTAAATTTTATTTATTTTTTCATTAATAATGAATCATACTGTGTACAATTGATATTTACAAAACAAAATTACAACCGTACAATAATTACACAACCTAAATAAAATCAAACTAACTGACATCGTCATTTTTCTACTCACAGCAAAAAACTCTGGGTAATACACTTCAGCCAAGTCCGCTTCCATGCGGGCTTGGCTGAAGTGCAGATAAAGAGCGTGAAGTGGGCGGGGCTAAAGGCCGTTTGTGACAATTGGGACGCACTACGCACTACCACCCCACAAGTTAACAGTTTTGTAAAATAAACATATTTAAACTAGCTAATTTGTATTGTGAATATTACTGATACAAAACCAAAATAAAGGGACAAACCTCCTTTGTCACACTCTCGTTTGAAGTCTGCAGCTCGGTTGTTCTGATTGGTCAGTTTGTGCTAACCCCGCCCCTGCTTTGTGAACACACACGACTTCATTGAGAAAATCCAGGTTTAAAGTTGGTGTAACTTACTTTTGTAGTTTGTAACTAAAAGTTATTCAGAGAAGCTCAAGTCTGGGTTTGTCTGCCCAGGGAAGAGACACTTATTCAGGAATGGTTCGATGATGTTCGTGGTATGAGGCTCTGATCATTCATGGTAAAACAAAGCCATAAATCAATGTGTATCTGTCGTCATTTTGGACTAAACTCTGTAGGACATTATTCTCATAAACATCAGGACCTATTCACTTGTGTTGTGACTAAATCCTGTCTGATCTGTGTTTGAGTGAGCAGACTTCTTCAGTGACTCAAGCCATGTTAGGTGAAGAGTTTTAAAGGCCAACAAGTGTGATGGATGAGTGTGGCCTGACTCAGATTAATAAAGTGAGCACAGCACAATCTGTCACTTTGACTTTGACAGTCCCACGAGCTGACGGGATTATCAGCTCAGAATCTGAACAGTGTGAATAGGTCTGATCCGATGTGAGAGAGAATGAACAGTGTGCATAGGTCTGATCCGATGTGAGAGAGAATGAACAGTGTGCATAGGTCTGATCTGATGTGAGAGAGAATGAACAGTGTGCATAGGTCTGATCTAATGTGAGAGAGAATGAACAGTGTGCATAGGTCTGATCTAAAGAAAACATGATAGTCTGATCGATGTAGGAGAATGAACAGTGTGCATAGTCTGATCTGATGTGAGAGAGAATGAACAGTGTGCATAGGTCTGATCTGATGTGAGAGAGAATGAACAGTGTGCATAGGTCTGATCTGATGTGAGAGAGAATGAACAGTGTGCATAGGTCTGATCATGTGAGAGAATAACAGTTGAAGGTCTGATCTGATGTGAGAGAGAATGATGGGACTCTATACTCCATACATCACATTTCTAGACCAGATAAGCACTAAAATGGCATTAAACCAGCACTAGATCAGGAATAAAGAGGGACTAGATCAGAATTTAAACTGGACTAAACCCAAGACTGGACGCGGTCTTAAATGGACTAAAGCTGGACTAAAACGACTTCAGACAAGGACTAAAACTGTACTAAACCAGAATTAGACTCGGACTAAAGCTTTAGATCTGCACTAAAGCTGAGATAAACTAGGATTAGATCAGGACCTAAAACTGGACTAAACCAGGACTAGACCAAGACTAAAACTAGTCTAGACTCAGATTAAAATGGACTATACCTGGACTAAACCAGAACTAGACTAAAACTAAAGCTGGACTAAAATAGCACTAGACAAGTACTAAAATTGGACTAAACTAGGACTAGATCAGGACTAAAACTGAACTAGACTTGGACTAAACCAGGACTAAAGCTGGGCTAAAACAGGATCAGACAACTGTACTAAACCAGGGTTAAACTCAGACTAAAGCTTTATATTGCCAAAGCTGAACTAAACGAGATTAGATCAGGACCTAAAACTGAACCAAGCCAGGACTAACCAAGACTAAAACTGGCCTAGACAGGCTAAAGATGCACTATACTAGGACTAAGCCAGAACTAAATCAGGACTAAAGCTGGGCTAAACCAGAACTAAACTGGGACTAGAGTAGGACTAAACTATTGAAGTGTATATTTACGCTGTACTTGAGTATCTGTTGACATTTCTGTCCCTGCTGTACTTGTTTGTGTTCTCTGAGGCAGAAACATGGAAATGACTAAACAATTGTCATAATAATAATACTAAAGTGTGATTGTTGTCTTGTGGAAATCGTTTTGGGAGATTTTCTAAGATTGTGTGATTGGATTGAATGTGTTGCTTGTGTAATCTTATTCCATCTGGCTGAGACTTTCACATCCAGTTTCTCCCCGAGCGCAGCAGACTGCTCATTAAGTACATTACACTTGTACTTGTACACAGGGCTCTAGTCTGGGTTTATTTATCCTTCTGTACGCGGCTCTAGTCTGAGTTGATTTATCCTTGTGTACAGGGCTCTAGTCTGAGTTTATTTATCCTTCTGTACAGGGCTCTAGTCTGACTTTATTTATCCTTCTGTACAGGGCTCTAGTCTGAGTTTATTTATCCTTCTGTACAGGGCTCTAGTCTGAGTTTATTTATCCTTGTGTACAGGGCTCTAGTCTGAGTTTATTTATCCTTGTGTACAGGGCTCTAGTCTGAGTTTATTTATCCTTCTGTACAGGGCTCTAGTCTGACTTTATTTATCCTTCTGTACAGGGCTCTAGTCTGAGTTTATTTATCCTTCTGTACAGGCTCTAGTCTGAGTTATTTATCCTTTGTACAGGGCTCTAGTCTGAGTTGATTTATCCTTGTGTACAGGGCTCTAGTCTGAGTTTATTTATCCTTCTGTACAGGGCTCTAGTCTGACTTTATTTATCCTTCTGTACAGGGCTCTAGTCTGAGTTTATTTATCCTTCTGTACAGGGCTCTAGTCTGAGTTTATTTATCCTTCTGTACAGGGCTCTAGTCTGACTTTATTTATCCTTCTGTACAGGCTCTAGTCTGAGTTTATTTATCCTTCTGTACAGGGCTCTAGTCTGAGTTTATTTATCCTTGTGTACAGGGCTCTAGTCTGAGTTTATTTATCCTTCTGTACAGGGCTCTAGTCTGAGTTTATTTATCCTTCTGTACAGGGCTCTAGTCTGAGTTTATTTATCCTTCTGTACAGGGCTCTAGTCTGAGTTTATTTATCCTTCTGTACAGGGCTCTAGTCTGACTTTATTTATCCTTCTGTGCAGGGCTCTAGTCTGACTTTATTTATCCTTCTGTACAGGCTCTAGTCTGACTTTATTTATCCTTCTGTACATGGCTCTAGTCTGACTTTATTTATCCTTCTGTACAGGGCTCTAGTCTGAGTTTATTTATCCTTGTGTGCAGAGCTCTAGTCTGGGTTTATTTATCCTTGTGTACAGGGCTCTAGTCTGAGTTTATTTATTCTTGTGTACAGGGCTCTAGTCTGACTTTATTTATCCTTGTGTACAGGGCTCTAGTCTGACTTTATTTATCCTTCTGTACAGGCTCTAGTCTGAGTTTATTTATCCTTGTGTACAGGGCTCTAGTCTGAGTTTATTTATCCTTGTGTGCAGGGCTCTAGTCTGAGTTGAAACTTGACGTTCTGTGACTGTTGGTGTAGTATTTCTGACTGCAGAGACTGGAAGTGAACTGTTAGGACTACTTTAGCTTGCACCCTGTTCACTTCATGATATTAGTTTAGATTTTTTGAGCGCTAACCTTACTCTGTGCACTGACCTGATCAAACTGCAGGATTAGAGCCTCACGTCCTCTGGATAAACCTGCTGATGGTTATCTGTTTTCAAACATCAGGACAAACTGTGTGTTTACATGATGTACGCTAAAAAACAGACTGATGACCCTGGAGAGACAAGTCCTGCTGAGACAGGTCCACTGCTGTATGATTCATTGATTCAGGCTGTATTATGTTGGATTTTTTAAATGTTAATAATACTATTCAATATGAATTACTGTTTGTTATATTGACTGTAAAATTACACACAGTTTTTCATCGACATGTAGGACTGATTTAAACATAGTTAAATGCAAGTCTGTGACCCACTGTGTGTAGGACACTTCAGTGCTCTAAGGCTTCTTGCTGGGATGTGCAGTGGATGTGCCGTGGATGTACAGTGGATGTACAGTGGATGGTGTGCCGTGGAGCAGTTGATGTGCCGTGGATGTGCACTGGGTGTGCAGTCAGTGTGTTGGTCTACATATTGGAGTTTTATAACTTTTGGTTGTAAGTAGTGACATTGAATGTTTTTTCAGATGAAGTTTCTGTGTAAGCAGGGGGTGGTGCTGTAGAATGGCAGGGGAAACACTAGGGACATGTGAGGGGACACCAGCACTTTAAAGAAGGTGAAAGAATGTTAAAGATAAAAGGAAAAGTGAAACTGACTCAGACTCAGTCTGTCTCTAAACTCACAAATACACTTTTACATAGATTCTACCAAATTTTTTTAAAGTTATTGTGGGTTCCTAAAACGTATTTTTAGTTAAATTATGTTCAGCTTTTGAAGAGGGATCGTGGAAGCTTAAAAAAAATGTCAATGTCATTCAGGTTTCAACTTTAAACACTTGCTTTGCTGCTCTATTTATTTACAAAATAAAACAAACAAAAACATATACATTAAGTTCACTGTTTTCATCCCTCAAAATACCTTGAGAATCATGCTTTCCTCCAGTGAGTAGGTGCCTCTCATCAGCAGCCATCACATTTTTACAACAGGCTACATTTAAAGTCATAGTGTGTACATTTAAAGTCATCCCATGGAGACAATGTGTTGCATGGCTTTTCACAAAATCTAGAGAATCCATTGGAGACCTGTGCTGTACGGTTAAGACGACCACTGTTAGCCTGACCAATCGCAGCGCAGCAGCTGACCAATCACAGCCAGGAGTAGACCAATCACAGCCCAGAGTAGACCAATCACAAGCCCATTGCATTCTCCCCGTTCGACTATCAGATTCAGATCCTTTTACTAAAGTCTGTGTTATCTGTGTTGTTGCAGGTTCAAAAAGGGCTTTGAGTCTGAGCCGACGCTTCACTCTGGTATAAACTACGCCGTCCTGCTCCTGGCGGCGGACACCAGTTCGACACGTCCTTCGAGCTCAGGAAAGTGGGTGAGTGCATTTGGACCAGGACTTATCCACTTTATACATTTAAAAGCTCTGCAAGTTACTCCGAACACACAAGCACAACGTATGGAGATTAGAGAGTGTGTGTGGAAAAATCACATTAGAAGATTGTTTGGTTTTGTTTTCTGTTTTGGTTTGTGCAAAGATAACATGTACATTTTCTATCCTAAATACCACCAAAATGTGCCTGCTGCTCAGTGCAGGTGTTTTCCCCTGAAGCATGTGAGTAGTACAGCAAAGACTTGTGGGAATCCGTCGTCAGTGTTTCCTGTTGACCTGTCCCTTCTGTGTCACTGCAGTTTTTATTTACACGGGATTTCCTCCTACATTGGCAAGCCTGAGAAATACATTTTCTGTAGTTATTTTCAAACATGATTTATCACTTTAAAATATGCTAACATCTTCAAACGTCAGCCACGAGGACAGCCTTTTACATCTTCAGTTCTGACGGGGTTGTGTGTGTTGCAGGAGTGAAGCTGAGCAGTCTGCTGGGGAAGAAGGGCAGCCTGGATAAGCTGCAGAGCTACTGGGACGTGGGCTTCTTCTTAGGAGCCAGTATTTTAGCCTGTGACAACACACGAGTCATCCAGGCCTCGGAGAAACTCTTCAAACTCAAAGCACCCATCTGGTGAGAGATCGAACAAAGTAGTAAAGTATTATTAGAATGTCTCTCAAGATGGCAGTGGTCTCCATGGAGACGAGCAGGTGATGTTACAAGATCAAGTTGCCATTTTGGAAAAGCACCTTTTACATTCAAACACCTCTAGTTAATAGAAGTGTAACAGTAGATTGTGCTGTGAGGCATCGCAGTGCTTCAGAGTTTGTTCAAATCACAAGAGTCCACAAGAGTACACACACAGAGACAGAGAAGTGCACAGGGACAGAGAAGTGCACAGAGACAGAGAAGTGCACAGAGACAGAGAAGTGCTCCGGGACAGAGAAGTGCAGCAGGACAGAGAAGTGCACCGGGACAGAGAAGTGCACCGGGACAGAGCGCGGTGGTGAGGAATGTGGTCACATTATGTAAACCTGACAAAAAGATGATCAGATGATTCTAATGAAACCAAAACTCACACGTGGAACAGAAGTGTGGTTAATGGAATATTGTGCCCTGATTTGAAATGACTCCTGAATCATTCCACCACTAGTAATGAACCAACATTAAGATTGATCTGTTTAATGACATCATGTGCAAAGCAATAACATCTCCTCAGAGACAAGCAGCAGACTGTTATGCGTCTCCTCAGATTGAAGTTTTAAGTCATTATATACTATTTGGGGAACAATTACTTCTTCTTACTTCTTGACTTTTCGTGTTCTCGTGTTTTTTTCTTCACAATGTGGAGGGAAAATGACACCATCAGTCTAAATGACTCAAAGTGAAAGCCGTGATCAGAACAGACATGTCACACTGATTCCTTTTCCATTTGTCCTGGTCACACGTGGTTCTGTGTGTGTTTGAGTTACTTCATGTGCCCCAGCTGTTCCTTCTGGTTCCTACAGCTGTGAAAACTATCCCACAGTATTATTTGTTTGTCTGATCTGATTTGTCTCGTGTGTTTTACGACCCGACTGAGTGTGCATGCAAATGATCCAATTACCTCTGCCATCAAACGGTCTGCTTCTTATTAAGTCCAAGTCTGACTGAGAAGTGACAGAGGAATCTAACAATAATAATGCATTGGATTTACACAGCGCTTTTCAAGACGCCCAAAGACTCTTCACATTCTGCATTATTCATTCATCCCACACTGGGTAGTGGTAGCTACTATTGCTGGGCAGACTGACAGAAGCGAGGCTGCCATTTTGCGCCATCAGCCCCTCCGATCACCACCAACCATTCACACACACACCAGAACCATACTAGACAATGTGGGTGAAGTGCTGCCTAAGGACACAACAACAGTTTCTCCTCTGTTCGCCCACTGTGGCTCCTGAGGTTCCTCCAGTCTCCCATCCGAGTACTGCCCAGGCCCAACCCTGCTTAGCTTCTTAGTCTGACTGATCAGGCTTTGATGAGCTGGTATGGCCACAAACAGCACCAAATGACAAAACAGAAGAAGAAGAACTGCATATATATACAGTGTTTACTCTTTACTTGTACTTGTAGTCTCTTGAGTACATTTGGGTCAGATAAATGCTTAGATCATAAAGATACATTTTAGCTTCATAGTTTTTTAGTCGATTAATCGGTTGCAGGGACATTTCTTTTGACTGAGATTTTGGTCGACACAGACATAAAAGATCAATTCAGTAGGCTGAGTCGACAAAGACACGTTCCATCGTCTGATTAATCGACTAAAAGAGCCATATCTTAAATAATTCTTCTGATCTGATCATTCATCTAACTCAAACTATGCTTGAAAAGATCACAAATATTGTGGAGTTCATGCAAAAACAATGATACACCAGGAGACACAGTGGAACGATAAGACTGGTCATTGTGTCCTTGAGCAAAACACTTAACCACCTGCCTCAGTGTCTGTTACACTGGGTGAGTGGATCCTTGAATGTAAAGCACTTTGAGGGGGTTTGAAAGGTGGAAAGGCGCTGTATAACTAGAGACCAGTTACATATAAAAATGGACTAATCATTTGGTATAAACAGTTTATGTGAGGTCTTTTAAAGCAATACACTATAAAATAGACACAATTAAGCCCAGGTTAAAGCAGCTGATTTTCACACTGTAAACACAATCTGGTCATGATCTGTCAACTTCCTCTCATAAATCCTTCAACACTTCGTTAATATCAGCATGGATTCATTTTTGGTTACAATTACGCTTTATAAACGTCCCAAGCTCAGCCAATCAGAGAGCTGCGATCGGCTCCAGATTAGAACTGAAATACGTCATTACTCAAATCAGACCGTTCACAGTGGTCTCATTTTTTCACAAAGTGCTGCATTTATCAGAGACTTTTTAGTGGAAAACACAAAATGTACTAATTTACTAGTAAAAAATGATTACAAAAGTGTATATTTTTATGTGGGGGTCACGAGTTGGTTGCACAGTTATTTTGGAGGTCCTGGGCTGAAAAGTTTTGGAACCGCTGCTCTACAGTAGCTGCGACCCCCTGTTGGCCTGAACACTTCTCCAGGCCCCAAAGAATACATCATATTCTAATCAAATAAAGTCAAATGTTTTTCTCTCAGGTTAAGACACAAACCCGGACCCCACTTTGAGAATCACTGCTCTACAGCAAAACTGAATAAAGCTCAAATCTTTAGTCTTACTTAAATGTGTCCAGTGATCTGATCTCCACGTGGATTAGGTTTTCATCCAACATGACTGTGTTTGAGTAACTCCTGTGTGCTCTCTTTCAGGTATTTACGTTCTCTTGTGGAGACCATCCTGATTTATCAACATTTCAAAAAGCCCGGCACAGAGCAGCCCGCCCCAAAGCAGGAGCTGGTGGACTTCTGGATGGACTTTCTGGTGGAGGCCACGAAGAAGGACGTGTCCTCGGTCAGATTCCCTGTAAGAGAAATACAAAATAAACAGACACTACTCGTTTAAGTGAGAAACATTCAATAAGCTTCTTTTGTATGACAGGTGCTGATACTGGAGCCCACAAAAGTGTACCAGCCTTCATATCTGTCTATTAACAAAGACGTGGACGACAACACTGTGTCCATCTGGCATGTGGCTCCTGATGACAAGGTAACAGCTTTGTAGCTTTTTTATCTTTTGTTTTACTGAAAACTGTATTTCATGGTATGGTTGGGTCTGGTATGGTAACAGTGCATCACAATACATTATCCAAGACAAAACTCATAGGTGAGATGCTGTAGCTACCGTTTACACAATTTGTTCCTGTTTTTTTTTTTTTTTTTTTGTCAATTAGCTGTCAGCAATCCACTTCAATACATGGGTTTTAAATCCAGCCTGTTCTCACAGAAGAGTGTGTCCAAACCACACAATTGTAAACAGTGTGTCATATGAACGACATTTCTATTTTTGTATGTGTATTTCACGTGTTTTTGCCTCAGTTTATTTCTATGGTGAATGTAAATTATTATTCATGAATACTAACACAATCGTAATCCTAAACTTAACCAACTCCAAGCCTCAACCCTAACCCTAAACATACCCATTTTTGCAACTTCAGACCTAAATTTAGCTGTTAACCCCAAAAAGTACATTGCGTATTCATACCACGCCAGAAAAAACTGCCGTGTAATTGCACGCCAAAACAGGCAGAAGCGTCGTCATGACACGTAATTTGTCATGTGTGGTATTTACACACAAGCCATGAGAACACGTCGTTAAATCACACAAATAGTACTGTGTAATCAATAGTGTTTCAGACGCTTCATAAAAGAGAGAAAGAAGAAGGTAGCTAACATTTTAGTTGCTCTATCTTGTGGGCTAGTCTTAAAGGGGCACTATGTAAGAAAAACAAACAAACAAAGTGATTTCCACTTTTGAACACTAGAGGGAGCCTTTCACATGCATTTTGCCTATCTACCATGCTGCCGTCTAGCGTCAATGATCCACATTCCGGCCCGTAATAAAACATTTCAAATACGTATAAATGTATCACAGTTGATGTGGAGTGGTTAACAGTGCTCTCTTAAGTATTCATGTTGTAAAGAATAAATATGATTTAAATGTTTGTGGACTATATGTGATCATTAAAATTCCTCTCAATCTTACACAGTACAGCCCCTTTAAATAGATACAGTGACAGTTAAAATGACCTAAACCAGCGACTGAATTCTACAGGTCCTAAGCTTTCAAATAAGGTTTAGCATGTGTATATGTCCTGTGTGTGATCATTACAGTATCTGATGTTTGTTTGTGGCTAATGTAACTTAGTCTAACCGCTGTCTAACGCTGCGATCTGACCGGAGAATGATTATTTAACAGTCGTTTTCAGGCGATCCAGAGAAAATGTGCGTTGCTTATTTCTTGGTGTATATTTGGAAAAATTATCCTTCCTGAAATATTATTTTGCAACAAGCCTTTAGCGCCCAGGTCACCGAAAGGCGGACTCTGGTCCGGATCCAGACCCAAGCGCCGCCCCGTCCGGACCGGACCGCGTAGCTCTCCTGCCAAACACTCGCAGAAAGGCTGGAGAATGTAGACGTGATTCTGTAAAGAAGCGCTGTGCAGACTGAGCGCATCAATGGAAGCGCGAGCACATCGCCGCTGTGACTCGTCTTTCTCACTTTTGGCACAGTGCCAGAGCAAGACATACGCGGTTCACATCGGTGCAACAGTCTGGGTCTGCAGAGTGTATTTAAAGAACGCTGTAGTGTGTCCGCGTAATGTACGCGGTACATCGTTCATTGTATTTAGAGAACGCGTTTGTGTGTGCGTGTAATGGACACGATTCAGAGCGCTGTTTGTGTGATTCTTCATTCGTAAAGTTGGAGGGTTATCGCGTGTGTCCTATCGCCAATCAGCCAATCACATGGCTTCATTCAGTGACTACTTTGACCAGTGAAACACAGAGTGAGACAGACATGGGACAGAACAGGGTCGAGTCAGAACAGACTTAGAATAACTCCATCACAGACTCAGTGATCAGCTCTGATCAGTGTAAAAACACTGTTCTCCATCAAGATGTATCCATCAAATACATTTTTAAAAGGGAAGTAGCCTAGAATAATTCATTAAAAATAAAGCTTTTATTGTAAAATAGAATTATGTGGGATATTGTGAAAATATAAATATGTTTGTAATTGTTTTTAATTAGTCGGAGGTTGAGGCGCTAGGTGTTAGGTGAATCGCCTCCGCTGAGTTGCCTCAGGGCAGTTTACTGTCACTGAGTGGGGAGGGGTTCATCTCACTGTGAAGCGCTTTGTGACTCTGTGTCTGTGAAATGCGCTATACAAATAAAGATTACTTACTTACTTACTTACTTACTTACTAATTCTAAAGTCAAATTTAAAAATCTCTTAAAAGAAACTTCGCCGTGAAGTTCCGGACCTTGGCTTGGAAATTTTTCCGCCAACTGGACCTCGATGAAATCTTATTGGTGACCCCTGCTTTAGCGGTTTACTTCAATGAAATGAACGGGGAAGAGCTGACTAGAAGTGCACTGCCACTCTCACACCCGTTAATGGACTTCTGTGGGGTAAACTCAACATGAAATGTACATGAGAACGTCACTAACTGCTCAACAAGTACAACAGAAAATGTGGATTTAAAGAAATATTCTGTGTCAAATATAGATACAAGGGAGAACAATACAGTCATCCAATGGTCCAAGTATAAATATATCGAACAATGCTAATGGAATGGCATGTTCTTTATGTTCACTTTTCAGACACACATCAACAACCTCCATGTAGACTTAGTTGTGACTTGACTTGAATTAGTTGTGCTAAAAATGAGTGTAGTAGTCAAGACCACCAAATCCTTTCCGAGTCCACAATGTCTGGACGCCTCCAAATATGAGGTTTTCAGACTGTATCTATGCTGTAAAATCAGGAGGTTTTAACTTGCTTTAATAGGCTATGTATTTATTTCATTAAATAAGTTTGTCTATTGAAACATATGCCCTTGATTACCTTGTTGCAGCCCTTTAGTTTAAATAGTACATGACACAAAGCCGTGTTTGTGTGAGTCTGAGATGAAAGCAGCATTAGTGGTCCTGCTCTCACAGTATTGATCTGTTCTTTAGATTCTTACCCACACAAATGGTTACTCACTGCAAATGGATCCTTCCTCGTCATTAGCAAACTGACCAGCTCTGAGTAAAAGCACTGTTGTTACAATATTAATGTACAGTTTATGTTTCACTAAGTCTACAGCCTCACAACTCTCACACGAAATACATTTAGAAACTTTGAAACTACAATGGAGTGCAGTTAAATGTACTTATTTTAGTTTAGTTCTTAGTCTCCTAAGCTTGTACTAAAAACAAAACACAATATTTTAAGACAAAGTGCCACCAAGAGGAACTCAAATGTGTGTGAGCTGGAAGTTTAAAGTGTCGTCACAAACTGTGGCCCTTTAGTTGACCCTCAGTCATGTATTTCACACACAGTCTCACTCACCTGGCAGGGGTATCAAACTTCCCTGAGAAAAGTACGCCACAATTTGAACTACAGGTCCCAGAATGAACTGCGGCCCAGTGCTGACGACAGGATGAATAATAACACTGTTCCATGCAACTGGGAACTGAGATATTTCCCACTTGAAAAATACCAGTTCAAAGTGTTCCAACCTAATCAACTCGTATGTAAACATTATGGCTAATGCTAACCTTTAGGCTAAACAAAAGTAACGCTAAAGAATCTGTAAACAATGTTTACATTGTTTTTGTGGCAGATTCATTTATTGTGGTGATTGTTTAACTTGTATGTGAAGTGAGACTTCCTTGACCAGGTCCCAGTTCACAAGTGGGATTTACCAGCTCGACTGGCGTTCCAGCGCATTTGTACAAGTGGGAAGTGGGAAATATCCCAGTTCCCTGGAACGCACCATAAGTCTATAGAAATCTAAAGCCAATATTGTTGAGATGTGACTATGAAACCTACCGTATTTTCCGGACTATATGTCGCTCCGGAGTATACGTCGCAGAAGCCCCAAAATGCACATTTTAGAAGAAAAAACGTCACACTTTTTGGGGATATTAATTTACACCATAAACAGTGGGACACGTTTTTCCATTCTGCTCCTGTCTGAGCTTTTCTCTGACATAGGATGCACAGAGGCCAAGATCGCAGGCACAAGGCAAAACTACAAGATGCAGATCAAAACATGACTAAACTCTGCATTAATCAGCTTCTATTCTATCACTAAATCATCTGCAATAAGCATTTTGTCCATTTGACATTCAACAATCGCGACGACTTACCTGGCTGCAACAAGTTCCACACATCTCTTTCCGCTAAATCCACTACCAGTTTTTGTTGCCCACACTCCATTTCCACCTGTCTGTGAATATACAGCAGTCCTTCATCATTTATTCCTCTGAAAAGTTACTCCCCGCGCTGTTTCTGCCGTAATCTGCGAGTCCTCCGCGTGACACAAGGAAATGCAGCTGCAGCAAGTTTTCGTTGTTTACCAGCCACCACCAGACAAACATCAGTGTTTGTCTTTCTCACGATCAAAAAAACTACTCCTCTTGAAATCAGATCGAGTCAAAGCTCTCTGTCCCGTTATTTTCATTGAATGGAGCCTTACGCGCTCTCATGAGCGTCAGTGTGGTTTAGTGTCTCCAGGTTTGCTGTTTTATAAATGTATCACGTGCTCCGCACAAGTGTCTGCACCTCGGAGGCAGCAGTGTCACGCCTCACTGACGGAACAGCAGCAAATGAAATGGCATTTTCCCCTCGTTTGAGAAGCAGGGGCGCTCAAGTCCGGTCGGACCCGTAATATATTAATAGTTATTAACAAATTCACATTTATTTTACATAGATAAGTCACACCCGATAAGTCGCCCCCCCTGCCAGACGATGAAAAAAAGCGCGACTTATAGTCCGGAAAATACGGTAAAATGCAGCAAATTGCACATTTTATCCATAATGTTCTTGAAATGACAATGTATATGTACAAAATATTTGAATGCAACATAATAGACTGTGTTACATTATACATCAAGAGAGTAAATGTGTTGTATTGGCTTCATATACTCCAGATGTTATATTTGGTAATAGAAGGTCTGTAGTTTAAAATGCGTCCTCAGCTTCATTTGAGTTTGACACTCCTGACGTGGTTTTTAGACACAATCATGTTGTGATTCAATTGAACTTGTTTTAATTGTGCTCATTTAAATGTTTCATTCATTCTGTTTAGACTTTCACTTTGGCCCAGACCGATTCTCAACATAGGGTGTGTTTAACCATGTTGCCCCTGACGACAAGTCTTATGTCATTTCTTGTTTTCCAGTGCATTGTAGAGGTTTGATTTTCACATTTAAAAATATAAGGTCTGGCCACTGTGTTCCTTTTTTGTATTTCAGTGGGTGTGATTGACAGATGAATAAGTAGCCAATCAGGGACACACATAGTTTCCCGTATGAAAATCAACAACGAAAGAAATACATAAAAAAACATAAGTGATTTCTGAAGAATCATTGAGCGGTGTGTCTAAATGACAGATGACCAATCAGCTCCTTTGTTTCTTCTGCGTCACACAAATAAACTCATCTGATTGGCCGGTACGTTGATCTGGTTATATTCATCTCAGTGCATAAGCAGTGTTTTTCAACCAGTGTGCTGTGGAACACTAGAGTTCCTTGAGATACTTCCAGGTGTGCCTTGAAAAGAATACCAGTTCCCAAAATTCAATCTCTGGACAACATTTTCACCAAGAATGAAAGCAAAAGAATCACCATTTACTAATTTATTGAATCATTTAAAGGTACACTCTGTAACTGTCACTACTTTAACCATGTTTCAAAGTAAAAGAAAGAAATATTTAGCATGTATTTGATCAATTATATATCATTGTATTTCTCCAAAATGGCTTCTCCATAGATCTGACCTGTACCACATGGCTTTGTTTCTCTTTACACAGAATGATAGAAAGAGGATCATTCTAATCTGTGTAGAGTGATTGGAACTTTATCTTGTAGAGCAGGGCTATTCAATTTTATTTTTCGGAGGGCCAGATTGTATCGAGGACCATGGCTTGTGGGCCGGGCAGTTGCACAATACATCGCAGTTTTTGACGCAAGATTGTGCCCAAGACCAGAGTTGTTTCTATAGTGATAATAACTAATGCTGTGTCTGTTTCTATTGCTCTACAGCAGGGCTATTCAATTATATTTTACAGCAGACAGAGGACTATGGTCTATGGACCGAATAACAAAACTGCACCAAAAACTTATGTTTAGTAAATTGAAAATAAGTCTAAATTGTTCTGTCATTTAACAGGCTTACACTAGCAGAGATAAATGAAAACTAGAACAACAGATAAAGGACTAGGCTAAACCTAGAGTTAATCCAATTTTAGGTCTACATATTTGCTACTTCAGGATGAACCTCAATTTGGAACTAGACTAGAGAACAATTTGTGAACCAGAACAAAAGTGAACAAAACAAATATCAGTGGAATTTTAGCTGATGAAGTTGATGTAAAAGTACTGCAGGTGACTAAATACCAGATCTAACCAAGAAATGTGGTCCAGTTCCTGGCCCACTTTATTATGATGGGCCAGTCTTTATTTCAAAGCATTATGTTGCTGTATCCACCACTGTTCACTGTAAATCACATACGGATTGTTTCCCTGGCTTCTTTACAATGTGGCCCAGTCCATGGCCCATTTTACCAAGATGGCCACATCCCGGGCCGCTATTTGAATAGCTCTACATTACAATGTAGAGGCAATGGGCCCTGTACTAGAAAAAATGACATAGTGCCCCTAATAGACAGTATTACATTATTTAGTTTGATTTGGCCTTAGGTGGTGTGCTGTGAACAAATTTCAACCAAAAAGTGTGACGCGACTAAAAGAAGGTCAGAAAACTCTGCATTATAGGACCAAAGTCAAAATGTTCTGTGCACTTATAGGCAGGCCACTATCAATAATGAGACATTTTCTCCAAGACAGCCCGTTTGAGAGCCCTGGTTTAACTGAAAAGTATATTTGTTGCTTTATCTGTAGATTTAAAATTCTAAATATTGATATGAGAAAACAAAAGAATACATAAACAAAGTGGTGCACACAGATGAGCAGCAGGTTTGGACCGTGTGTGATGAACGTATGTGTGATTGTCGGTCCAGTCACGTGTCTTCTGTGTGCTAACGTGACTCTGTTCATGATGTGATTGGTTTGTGTGTGGCTAACATGACTCTCTGTTCATGATGTGATTGGTTTGTGTGTGGCTAACATGACTCTGTTCATGATGTGATTGGTTTGTGTGTGGCTAACATGACTCTGTTCATGATGTGATTGGTTTGTGTGTGGCTAACATGACTCTGTTCATGATGTGATTGGTTTGTGTGGCTAACATGACTCTGTTCATGATGTGATTGGTTTGTGTGTGGCTAACATGACTCTCTGTTCATGATGTGATTGGTTTGTGTGTGGCTAACATGACTCTCTGTTCATGATGTGATTGGTTTGTGTGTGGCTAACATGACTCTCTGTTAATGATGTGATTGGTTTGTGTGTGGCTAACATGACTCTGTTAATGATGTGATTGTTTGTGTGTGGCTAACATGACTCTGTTCATGATGTGATTGGTTTGTGTGTGGCTAACATGACTCTCTGTTCATGATGTGATTGGTTTGTGTGTGGCTAACATGACTCTGTTCATGATGTGATTGGTTTGTGTGTGGCTAACGTGACTCTGTTCATGATGTGATTGGTTTGTGTGTGGCTAACATGACTCTGTTCATGATGTGATTGGTTTGTGTGTGGCTAACATGACTCTCTGTTCATGATGTGATTGGTTTGTGTGTGGCTAACATGACTCTCTGTTCATGATGTGATTGGTTTGTGTGTGGCTAACGTGACTCTCTGTTCATGATGTGATTGGTTTGTGTGTGGCTAACATGACTCTCTGTTCATGATGTGATTGGTTTGTGTGTGGCTAACATGATCTCTGTTCATGATGTGATTGGTTTGTGTGTGGCTAACATGACTCTCTGTTAATGATGTGATGGTTTGTGTGTGGCTAACATGACTCTGTTCATGATGTGATTGGTTTGTGTGTGGCTAACATGACTCTGTTCATGATGTGATTGGTTTGTGTGTGGCTAACGTGACTCTCTGTTCATGATGTGATTGGTTTGTGTGTGGCTAACATGACTCTCTGTTCATGATGTGATTGGTTTGTGTGTGGCTAACATGACTCTGTTCATGATGTGATTGGTTTGTGTGTGGCTAACATGACTCTGTTCATGATGTGATTGGTTTGTGTGTGGCTAACATGACTCTCTGTTCATGATGTGATTGGTTTGTGTGTGGCTAAC
Organism: Mugilogobius chulae; assembly: GCA_038363315.1. NCBI lineage: Eukaryota > Metazoa > Chordata > Actinopteri > Gobiiformes > Gobiidae > Mugilogobius > Mugilogobius chulae. The sequence continues at coordinate 6,709,104 of CM076405.1, forward strand.
ATGACTCTGTTCATGATGTGATTGGTTTGTGTGTGGCTAACGTGACTCTCTGTTAATGATGTGGTTTGTGTGTTTGCAGCACAAAGGGATCCATGAGTGGAACTTCAGTGCCACTTCAGTGCGAGGTGTCAGGTCAGTGCTCCCAGTTTAATCCAACCTGCACCACTCAGTCATGACTTTAGCACACAGACACAGACCTGCTCACAAGAATGTAGGAAGAATGTTTAGTTGTAGAAATTTTACAAAGAAAAACGTATCATTTGTATCATTGGCGAAGACCTAAAAGCTTTAGTATTCAAAACAAAAATAACGTTCTATTTAAGCTCCTTATTAAAGATGCTATACAGACTTTTGCTTTCTTTTAAAGGGGCACTGTGTAAGAAAAAAAAATACAGTGATCCAAGTAATCTCCACTTTTGAACACCAGGGGAGCATTCCAGTGCAGTTTGCCTAACTATCATAGTGACATCTAAGTCAATATTCACATTCCGGCCCGTAATAAAACATTTCAAATAAGTATAAATGTATCACAATTGATGTGGATTGGTTAACAGTGCTCTCTTAAGTATTCATGTTGTAAAGAATAAATATGATTTAAACGTTTGTGGACTATCAGCCCGATCTTGCCCTTTTGTCTTAGCCGGTCTTGGCCTTGGTCTTAATTTTTCCTCTGTTGGCCACTAGTGGCTCTCTCCAAGCTCTATACACTGTCAGTGTAGAAGGTGTGGCTCCAGTCAGATGTGAGGGGGTGCAGTTTTTTTCATTGAACCAGACACATGCTCACGCCTGTGACAAGTGAGCAGCTGCTTTAGGAAAGGCCAAAGAGGCCATCATTTTTTTAACGCGTTCAAAAAAAAAATTGTTTAAAAAATACATGATGGCCTCTTTGGCCTTTCCATAGCATTCACACTGACCGATGTTCACTCTTACATCTGATTATCTTTTTTATTAAATCAACAGGCTTTATGTAAAAGAAAAGACGCATTTTTAGACAAAGTTGTTAAAGTCTGTCAAGTACATAGACTTTCACCAAATAAATGTCTATTATTACAGTTTTTTTCCAAACTGAAGCTGTTCTCTCTCTTTTGCCTGTGATCCTAAAGCAGCTGCTCACTTGTCACAGGTGTGAGCATGTGTCAGGTTCAATGAACAAAACTGCACCCTCACATCTGGAGCCACACCTTCTACACTGACAGTGTATAGAGCTTGGAGAGAGCCACTAGTGGCCAACAGAGGAAAAATTAAGACCAAGGCTAAGACCGGCTAAGACAAAGGGCAAGATCGGGCTGTATACTGTATGTGATCATTAAAATTCCTCTCAATCTTACACATTGCCCCTTTAAATGTAAACAAACACAAATAATCAGTCTCCTTACTTACCTATCGCATTCTGAGCCTCTGAATTACATATTTTAAGCTTTTTCACAGCTCTTAGGAATGAGACATGTCGCTATGCTAACAAAGGTAGCCTCAATGCTAACAGCAACAGATGAACTTAGCGGAGTGTGATGAACAAACAGGACAATATTAGATGTGGTCAGGCCAATGTGGGCTAATTCCTTCCTAAATAAATACATTCACATAGCATCAGTGCTGGGGAAAACTGATTTTACAAATGTATTCAGAATGATTCGTTTATGTTTGAGTCATCTTGTATTGTCCTGCAGCTCAGAAAAGCCCTGTCCTCACCTACCACCTGTCCCCGCCCACTTCTCTGTATTTCATTGTAATTATTCCAAAAAGTCAGTCTCATAAAAAGCCTGTGGTTCAAAATAGCTACAGTCACTTTACAACAATAAAAATTACTCATTTAAAATGTTAAATCTTACAATGAAGAGGCGGGGCTTATCTCTAGAAAGAGGCGGGGCTTATCACTCTAAAGAGGCGGGGCTTGTCAGTTCTGCATTTTCACACAGGAAGTAATTGGCTCTGTGCAAAGATCAGTTGGCTTATTTATTTTCAAAAATGCTAACTTCCTGTCGGCGTGTTCATTTCCTGTTCAGTTCATTTCTATAGGATTTCACTGCCTCAGTCTTAAATGAAAAAAATACTTTAAGATGGAGCAGTGAACAGTGAGTTGTAGGTGGTTATCGCTTTTACAAATGAGGAGAATATTTCACCAAAGGACCAACGTGTGTTTGTCTGTCAATGCTAAAGTCTGATGATTTGAAAATAAACAACTTCTATGCACCAGGGTCAAATGAACCTGAACTGTCTTACCTCCATCACAAACTAAACGTGTGATTACTGGTATACATTTTTTTAGGACAGAAAAGGTCTTCTTTAAAACTAAAATGGTCTACATCACAAACTGAAACTTGAACTCTCTGGAGCACAGAATTTGGGGAAATGATTTAAAATTCTTTTATCAATCAACCAATTGCTTTACTGTCCCGTGAGAGAAAATTGTGAGCTACAACAAAACTATCACAAACATACAAACCAAACTATCACAAACATACATGCAAAACTTCTCTAGCTTCAAACAGATCTGTCATTTCTGCCTGTGTTGTACATTTAAGTACTTTACAGTGCAGAACATGTGCACAGCCATTCAGCCGTCTCTTGTCCCTCTGTCCCTGTCTCTTCTGTCTCTCTGTCCCTGTCTCTCTGTCCCTGTCTCTTCTGTCTCTCTGTCCCTGTCTCTTCTGTCTCTCTGTCCCTGTCTCTCTCGTGTCTTGGAGAGGGTTGTGCTGAGGCGTTTCCATGGTAACGTCTCCCACACAGTCAGGAGGACACAATAGTCCCTCACACAGTACAAATACTTTTTTGTCTGCGTCCACAGCGCTGGCCTTGGTTGTTGTTGAAACTTTTGTTCAGATATTTTTTGTCACAAAAAGTGAAACACACCAGGGACTCAGTCATACAAGAGATGTCACCATGTCAGGTTTTAGTCTTCTGTCCTACTCACACAGGATTTACCTCAGGACGTCTGGGAACTGTAAATTATCCCACAAAGTCCTGTATGTTTTCCTGTTTTTACAGACTTTACTCTGAAACGGCGACAGATACACTTTGATTGAAGACTTTTCTTTTATTCATCATAATCATACATCTACGTATAATTTGACTATTGTAAAAGAATAGCCCACTCCAGGTTTAGAGAAATGCATCTGCTTTATTCCAAACGTTTCTGGAGCAGGAGCTTACATTATCTCTTTATTGTGAGAAATATTGTTTAGCCTGTTTTTGTTTGTCGCTTTGTGTAGATTTATAAATATAATAAAACAAGTCCATTTAAAAGCTGCTTTGACTCGACTGATTAAGGTTCGTAGAAAAGTTTGGAGGGACCCTGGAATAGATTTTTACCAAGGGCCCCAAAAAGGTTACATCTGTACACTCTGTTGATTTTAGACTTACTTTAGTCTGGCTGACCAAATAAACTCTTTTTTTACTTCTCTGATTGGTCGGCTTTAGTCTTTAACCAATCACAGTGACCGGGAAGCTTTTTATTTCAAATCAGAAAATCATGATGTAGATTTTTCTTGTCATAACTCCTGTGGTCCAGCCTCAAACGCAGCCCCGGAGCCAAAGAGCCACTCTAGTTCCACTGAATCATAAATCACACTGTATATGTGTTCATCTTGTGTTTGTTTTTGTCTTTTTTAGTATCTCCAAGTTCGACGAGCGCAGTGCCTTCCTGTACGTCCTTCACAATGCTGAAGACTTCCAGATCTACTTCTGCACTGAGATGCACTGCAGAAGGTGAGTCACTGCACATTTCTGTGCCAATACAATAAAACAAGATCATTTTTATCCTTTGGCATCAGAAAGTAAAACTGCACCAAAACCAATCAAACATGTAAGACTTTCTGATGCTTCCTCTCTGTGTGTTTCTTCTGCATGAGTGGTCTACCTGACACAATGAGACAGTCCCACTTTTGGGTTAGTTTAGTTTATTGTTCATGTCTCATTTATAAAGCCTACTTAAGCACAAAATGAACCTCAAAAAGTACGGAGCAGCTTTTTACGTAAAAGTTGGGATTTATAAAAAACTGCTTGAACGTGAAACATTACGTATCTCTCCGCACATTTTGGATCTTTACATCTGCACCAAAGCAGTGGTTCTGATAAAGTACCAACGTGTTGAAAGTGACCGTGTGTTTTCAATGTCAGTGTGTAAAAGGCTACGTTCACACCGCAGGGTCGGATTCTCAATTCCGATTTTTTCATCAATTCCGATTTTTTCATGTGGTCGTTCACATTACACAAGACATGCGACTCCAACTTGTCTCTGGTGTGAACGGGATGCGGCCCCAAAAGTGACCCGCATGTGCAGTAAAGAGCACCACGTTACAGGCACAGAGTGTAGTTACACAGCCAAGACATGTTTGTGTCTGTTTCAGGTTTAGTGCAGAAACGGAGCCGCAAAGACCAAATACTATCAGTGAAAAGTTCTGCTAACAAGCTAGCACACATTAGCATGTTCTGTTTCCTGTCCAAAATAAAGTCGGTCATTTTAAGAAGCCCAAACAGTTGAAAACATTCAGAGCATTACACTACTATAGATACACGTCCAAACTGTGTGTAAATGTGCCGCAGAGTCACAGAGAAATGTGTTTGAAGCTCAAAAAGTTACGACGCTGACAGGAAGTAGTCCAGTGATAATGATGTTATTATAACTTGACCAGGCCGAGCCGCGGATAAACAAAAACAACACAAGAGGACTGCTTTGTAGTTTTTGGCTTTTCTTTTATCAAACAACACTTCTAAACGGATTTGTAGCGATGTTCTGTGGACTTTATGTGACTGATTTGTGCAGAATGGATGAAAGGACCTGGATGACACAACAGTTTAGTCTGAAAACTTTCCAGAGGTGAGTGAAAGATTCTCCACCGCGTTTGTCCTGCATCTCTCCCTCTGACTGACCTGATGCTCTGCTGCAGTAGCCTAGTTACTGCAGCAGATGATAAGCCCGGTTATTAAATAGGCTGTGTATGTTTAGTTTAGCGTCGTCTCTCGTCTGGCTCACGTGGAGTTTGTGAGTGGAGTTTACCGGGCGGTCCTGCTTTACGAGGCTTTAGCAGACACTGGCGCGGATGATCTCTCCTCCAGTTTTCTGTTTCTTCTGCCGCTGTTTCTGCTTTGACTTGTTGAGTTTGTGACGTAAAAGTCGGATGAATGCGACATGAGCGTTCAGACTGGAGTCGCATTTGAAAAGATCAGATATGTATCAGATTTAGGACCACATATGAAAGTGGCCTGGGTCGCATTGAAAAAAATCGGATGTGTGTCGTTCAGACAGCCATAAAAAGATCCAATTTGGGTCGCATAGGGGCAAAAAAATCGGATTTGGGTCGTTTCAACCTGCGGTGTGAACGTAGCCAAAGTGTCTCACAGAAGCAAAGATCACTCTTGAATCAACCCCTGAGTCTGTTTGATGTGTCCTCCTGCAGCGTGTCTCCTCTGCTCCTCCCTCTGTCAGTCAAGCTCACTCATTATCAGCTCATGTTTATTTAAATCGCTCATTTGCATATCCGTTTATGGTGAGACGGAAGTGTGAAGGGGGTGTGGCCAGAGGTGTGAAGGGGGCGTGCCAGAGGCGGGATCTTGGCCGCAGTTTTCTGCTGCTCAGTAGGAAAACAGCGCTTACGGAAGGTTTTATAAATCTGGATAATTTTCACTCAGGACAAATCTCTGTTTTTTTCGTAGCAGCTTTTCCAAGTAGTTATTTACGCAGTCTTTTATAAATGAGACCCCAGGGGCGTTTTTAGGATCTGATGACTGGAAAGAACAGACATTATTTATGTGCCAGATGAGAACAGTTTCTCATTCACAAATAAAAATTATTATCATTATTATAGATAATATTTAAATATTTTTTCTGCAGAACTTGTCAGACTGACCCTGTGCTACACTGTCACACCCACGACTCATTGTTGTTCATAAACAGTTGTTTGATCTACATCATTGTACTTGCACTGATGTTGTTTTCCTTCTGAAACTTGAACGCTGATGTGAGAGACCTCTGCTGTCATCTCCTCCTCGCCCTCACACACACACACACTCACACTCACAGACAGTCTGGTGGCTCTGCACCTCGGCCCGAGGCTCGTTGCTGCATGTCCCGAAATGCTATCTACTAGTGCTGTACTTGATGTATGGGTCCGGATATCGTGACTAACTTGTTACGCCTATCGATACATGGAGGTGTATCAGATTATGTATCGAGATACTCATAAACTTCTGACCCTAGACTGCTGCTTTAAGGCTGAAACTATTTAGCTGACTCATCCATAGGACACTTCAACCTGGACAGACTCAAACAACAAAAGGATGCGATTAAAGAGAATATTTATTAAAACAGGTTTGCCGCTTATAGGCCTCGGCAGGAAACGAAGCCTGAGATAAATGATTGGCTGTAGAGGAGGAGCCTAGACACTGGTGGTGGTGAAGAGGGAAGAGGAAGAAGACTCTGAGGTGGTGATGGAGGTGGAGGTTGTGAGATGTGATGAGACGACAAACTGCTGCATGAGCTGTCAGCAAACTGAGGAATTCAACCTGCTCTTTTCAATTTAGCCCTGATGCTCCGATAGGTTTAAGGGAGAAGGAGGAGATGAGAGCTGCAGGTGATTGGCTGAAGGAGGAGGTGAGAGCTGCGGGTGATTGGCTGAAGGAGGAGAGGGAGCTGCAGGTGATTGGCTGAAGGAGGAGAGAGGAGCTGCAGGTGCTTGGCTGAGCTGTGATTGGATGCAGGATGACGTCGGAGGAGCTGATTGATGAGCGTGGCAAAGCTGACATGTCTGCCAGGCTGAATATTCGTTTCTTAGCTCCATTTGTATGTAACATTAAGCAGTGTGAAAATACAATGTTGTTCTTCTACATATTTAAAGTTACATTCTTAACATTGATCTTGAGGAGTTCTGCACTCAGACACATGCTGAAAACATTTTAAATTATGACTAAGCTTTTCTATATTTTTTTCTACATTTTCTCATCAGTAAAATAAATCTTCCGATGAGCATCCAGACTGAGGGACTTGTATCGGGATAAACATGTATTGGATATGTATCGGAAAGCCCTAATATCTATCTATGCTGCTTGATATGATTTGATTTATTTGATTCATGCTTGCAGTTTTAAATGAACATTTACATAAAAGAATTTGTTTGTGCTGCTGTTATTTTGCATATTTTCCCTGGATATAATGGGTTAACATGTGGATCATTTACTACCTTGCTCTGGGGAAATTACTCATAATGCACTTTGATCATTTTAGGAAAAACAAAAACTTTTCAAAAGTTGTTAATATGCAAAAAAGGCAAATACCATTTCTTATAAAATACTTGTTTAGTAGAAGAAATAGAAAAGGCTTAATAAAACATGTCTAAGTGGAGCCCCTCCCTCATGTGTGTCTGCTGCTTCATTCTGTTCTCTTGATGCAGCTGTGTCTCGTTCCTCTAAAGTCTGTTCCATTAGCCTCAGTTTGACACTAGCCATGGATTGAAAGGAATTAACTGACGCTTTGGAGGGAAGACAAGGTAAGGTACCTGGTGTTTGGGAAACAGCCAGATTAAGACTGAGCAAGAGAAACAGAGAACGCAGACTCAGCTCACATACAGGAGTTTAATCCACAGAACTTGTTCTTCCATTTTGAAGTTAAACTGCCCTATTACTCTTTACAGTGTACTCCAATCCCAGCTCGAGTCTCTGTGGAGTCTGTCCTGTTTCCTGCAGAAGTCCTACTTTGACTTTGATGTTGCAGCTGTGATATGTTGCACCTGCTCCCCTCGAACTCTGTCTGTGACTCATCCTGCTGCCACTTTACCTTCGAACGCACACGAGGAAGAGCAGCGCCAATGAACAACAACTGTGTGAATGTCTGAAGCAGGGGAATTACACTGCATTAGTCTGATGTTCTCGGGAGTTTTCATGCATTTTAGATCATTCCAGAAGTGTTTGGAGATGTGCTGTCTCTGCTGAAGGAACACCATTCTTAAAAAAAATGTCCATTTAGTAAAACAACAGTCTCTCTCACATCCACCATAATCCTCTCTTTCCTCTTCCTCCTGCAGCAGCAAACAGAGGCATGAGTGTGACTGCTTCCCCTGCAGCGGCGGTAAAGGTCGTGTGTTGTACAGCGGTGTGTGGGACGCGCTCACATGAACAAACTCACACAGCAGCTAATGGCACTGAAGCCCAAACCTCTGACTTTGGAGCATTTCAAGTGCCACTGCAAAGACAGGCTGGTGTTTATGTTTCATCTAACTCTCTCTAGACCTGGAATGCACAAGGGTTGAATGAACAGCCTGACTTTGTAGAGTAAACTGCATGTGTGTGTGTTTCCGTTGCAGATTCTGTGACCTGGTCAACAGCATCACTGAGGAGGCTTGGAAAGGTCCAGAAGAAGGAGACTGTGACGGTGACGCTTTAGAGGTGAGAAGATTGGACTGAGAGTGAATGAGCAGGTCTGGGTCCATTATGTCGACATGACTTATTTGGCCAATCGAAGCTCATGAAATCTCCTTTTCTGTGAGCCAGAGTTGGTTCTGAGTTGTCGTAGTAACAGGGGCTAGGCTAACGTCAAATTGGCCACGTTTACATGATGTTTCCTAATTCTGAATTAATTATTCCGAATTAATTAATTCGGAATTAAAATATTTTCTTTCAAGTTTACATGGAAATAATAATTCTGAATAAAGGTTTACATGTTAAATACACTAAATCGCTTTATCTTATTCCGCTTAACGTCTGGGTTAGAAAGAGAGAGGAAAGGGAACGCACATACGTCATTACGTAATTACGTCTACCGGAAAAACACACATCCGATGGATACGGGCACCGGCTTTTGGCTTTTTTTTCACCTGGGATTGATGTAGCGCCATGGACGCAATGATACTAACTTTTTTGGAGTCGTTCCGATGAAAGTCTTTAAGCAGCAGCTGGAGAATCACATCATCAGCTCCACGTCATGTTCTGTGAGCGGAGGAAAAGTTGTTCCAGTTTCCACTTGTTTGGGGATCAGCGCAGCGTCTCTCTCCGCGTACATGACGTACACTCCTCGTGTCAGCGTCTCTCTCCGTACATGACGTACACTCCTCGTGTCAGCTCAGCTCTCTCTCCGTACATGACGTACACTCCTCGTGTCAGCGTCTCTCTCCGCGTACATGACGTACACTCCTCGTGTCAGCGTCTCTCTCCGTACATGACGTACACTCCTCGTGTCAGCGTCTCTCTCCGCGTACATGACGTACACTCCTCGTGTCAGCGTCTCTCTCCGCGTACATGACATGACGTACACTCCTTGTGTCGGCGTCTCTCTCCGCGTACATGACGTACACTCCTTGTGTCGGCGTCTCTCTCCGCGTACATGACGTACACTCCTTGTGTCGCGTCTCTCTCCGCGTACATGACGTACACTCCTCGTGTCAGCGTCTCTCTCCGCGTACATGACGTACACTCCTTGTGTCGGCGTCTCTCTCCGCGTACATGACGTACACTCCTCCCTCCCGTCACGTCCTTGTGTCAGCGTCTCTCTCCGCGTACATGACGTACACTCCTGTGTCAGCGTCTCTCTCCGCGTACATGACGTACACTCCTCGTGTCAGCGTCTCTCTCCGCGTACATGACGTACACTCCTTGTGTCGCGTCTCTCTCCGCGTACATGACGTACACTCCTCTGTCGCGTCTCTCTCCGCGTACATGACGTACACTCCTCATGTCGGCGTCTCTCTCCGCGTACATGACGTACACTCCTCATGTCGGCGTCTCTCTCCGCGTACATGACGTACACTCCTTCGCGTTCTCCAATAACTCTTGTTCACCCGCTGCCTCTGCGAAAAGGTTAGTGTTTTGTATTTTCTCTCGCCCACTCTTTTCATTGTTTGTAACTCCTGTAGCGCACTATATGTAAAACAAAAAAGTTTTCGAGTCCGTGCCGCCATCTTGCAGCGTCACCGGGTCAGAGAGGCGACGTAACGAGCATGCGCAGTGCGAACGGAATTATTTTTATTCCGAATAAAACGGTTACATGAGAAAGGAATAAAATTATTCGGATTTAAAAGCGGAATAAACCACCCACTTTATTCGGAATTAAGTTTAAATCCGAATAAACTTTTCATTAGGAATTAAGTGTTTACATGGTGTTTTTAAAGCAAATTAATTTTAGTTCAGAATTAAATTATCTTTATTCGGAATTAAAGCCGTCATGTAAACGGGCCGATTAAGTAGCTTTGTCTCCAAAAACATCTACAGACACACTTGTGATGTGGTCGCTGATTTTCACTCTGCAAACAAGATGTAGGTTTTAAACTTGACAACTTCCTCTCAGACCCTTCGTCAAATGGTTCATATCTACAGGTCTACATTTTAGTTGCAATGATTCTAAGATTCTAAACGACTTTTTACAAACAGCAAAAGGAAAATGTAGAGGACCACCCAAGCACAGCCAATCAGAGCGCTGCATTCAGCCTCTGATTAGAACTACAATTCTTTATTGTTCATGACAGTTCTCAGTGGTCTCATTTTTTCACAAATTGCTGCATTTATCAGAGACTTTTTTGTGGAAAACACAAAATGTACACATTTACGTTTAACACATTTACGTTTAACTTGAAATCATAACATTATCCTTGTGCACTCTCACACTGTCTATACCAACACGACTTATGATGATGAAGTCATGTTTTATTCACGTCGCACCTTTATGCAGCTCTGGAAACACGAGTCTGTAACTGTCGGCATCAAACAGCCTCAAAGAGCCAGATATAAAACTGTTAAGTCTGAGCCATTTCTCTTTATCATGAGTTTGATTTATTGAAAGCACAAAGAGTGTTTGGTTTGTGAGGTGAAGCTGTGGAGTCCTGCTGCTTTTGCTACACTTTGACATCTCTCATTACTTGTAATAGTTGCGTTACATTAAGCAGCTAAACTGTTTCTACAGTGGTGTGACCAAACCTCACATGTCACTGGGAAAACATCTCCCGTTTATCTCCGACTGCGAGGCGAGTTCTGTTGAGACACGTGCGAGTTTCTTGTGAAAGTGCTTTGATCACCAGCTCCAGTCCACTTCAGTCCAGATTTGCCCAAAGTCGCGCTGATTCATGTGGATTCCCTCGAGAATGACTGGACATGTTATATTCTGGGAGAGACACAATTTGACCTGTAAATGATTCATATCACTCAGATATAAATCTGAACTGACAAATATTCATTCATTTTCTACTGCGTGTTCCCATTGGGGGTGGAAGTTGACTTTGGGCCTTAGGCGGGGGAATACCCTGGATGTGGCCAACTCGTTGCAGGCTTAACACTCTGAGAGAAGTTCATCAAAGTCTAGGTTTATCCTACAAACTAGCTTCATCTCCCACTTAAGTCTCAGGCCTTTTGGTCCCAGACCTAGGGCTGGCTGGTCTGGCAACAAAAACATAATAACATTCATGTTGATAGCACAACATATTGCAGCTGTGGCCTCCTGCAACCAAAAACATAGCATGCCACTCTTCAGAGGGACACTAATACAAAAACCTGTCTAACTTTTGCTGTTTAGTGTCTTTTCCTACTTGCAGTAAAGTGCTCTTATAATAGAGTGTACCTAATAAAACTGGGAGTTAACTGTTGAGTGTAAAATTAAATTACAGTATATTTATAGATTATCACAAAGGAAAAATAACAGCTAGTTCTTTAGATTGTGTGTCATTTATTTGATAATCTCTGTTCTTTTATCCTGTAATCCACTAACTCTGCACCTCGTGAGTTGTGTTGGAGTCATTCAGCCTAAGTGTGTTTTGTTTCTCACCGCCAAAGCTCCACGGTCTTTTCATTGTAATTTGAAGCCTTTTGGATCTCATTTATCACAGCTGGCGTCATAGTGTTGCTTTTGGCAGAAACGACACCTGCTGCTGAGTTCACCTTTTCTCCTCCGAAGAAAAGAACTAATTATCCACACACAGCCCTGCCCTGTTTCTAAACACCACACTACAGCTTCTCTGACGTGGAACAGGTTTGAGGTGCAGCGAACAACAAACTCCTCCACTGACCTGCCCTTCCATTCTTTAAGTATTGCACAACAAAAACATAAATACTAAGGGTCTAATCACATTCTGGTCCTCAACTGGCCGCCGTATTCACCAGACATGTGGCCCAGAGAAAACCTCTGAGATGTTCTGGGTAAGTGTGTCTTCCACCAGGTTCCAGTTCCACAGAACATTCCCCAACTGTGAGTGGCACTCCAGGAGGAATGGAACAACATCCCCCAGCCCACAACTGACAACTTGGTGATGTCCACGCAAGGCTAATAGTGTGTCCCATTGTGCTCTTGCTGCCATTAGGACTATGGCTTTAAAATTGATTGCAATGGTCGCAATTAAAGCTGAGTTGTTAAGAAATATGTCCTGATATTTTGGGATATGTACTATGTTTTATGACATGAAAATAACTAAAAATATTTGTGCGTGGGTTTATATTTTTGTTCAGTATAGTTGTTGAACTGGCTCTGCTGTGACTTCCTCATAGGAGACTCAGGAGATGAAGCTGCAGTTGCTTTCATATTTATCATTTGGTTTAACTTATAGCAGATAATAACTTGCTTTCTTTACTGGAACTGGTGTATGACTACCTTAACTAAAATCTGTCAAAATTCATAAGAATGTAAGAAGTCAAATTTTCCAGAGGGAGGACCCCCAGACCCCCCACTCTTTATGGCTATAGTCCTTTTTGTCTGTTACTGTGTGGGCTATACATTGGGCTGCCATAGACTTTACAAACAATCTAAAAATGCTAATGCAGATGTAGTGAATACCTAAAATCCTGTCTAGGGATGTCCTGGAAAGAACCTGAAAGATATTTTTGAGATATGAGTGAGAACCCTGATATATTATTGAAATGTGTCTATAAACTCTTGAAATGCACTAAAAAACAATTTCTGCGAGACAGTCTGACACTGGTTACCCACTTATCTTTTTAAGCACCAAGGGGACATGTGCGCTACCTCCCACTTTTTCTGTACACTCAATGTGCGAGTGTCAAAGTTTGTGAACAAGGCCCGGCACCCACACCATTACTCTGAGCTCACAGGGTTAGTGCGAACTGACCATTCAGAACATTTGAGATGCAAACTTCAAACATGAGGAAACGTCTATCATGAAGCGAAATACATACACAGGACTTATTATGTCAAATCTAAGCCAAAAGAAACGTGTTTTATTGATTGCATAAATTTAAAAAAAATGCTTGGATACAAGAAGATAGAAATGTCTGCAAAAAGAGTTTCATAAATGCTTTGAAATCTGTTTGGTTACAATCACAGGTTGGGATTAACTGAGAGTGAAACTTCATGAATACACGTACATATTTTAACCAGAAAACCTTCACCCTAAAGCCTTGTGTGTGACTCTGTATTTTCAGTACGACTATGAGTACGATGAGCACGGAGAGCGGCTGGTCCTGGGAAAAGGCACATTCGGAGTGGTCTACGCTGGACGGGACCTCAGCAACCAAGTCCGCCTGGCCATCAAGGAGATTCCTGAGCGGGACAGCAGGTCAGACACTAAATCTCATCTGTGAAGAGGTAACAAGCAGCCCGACTTTACAGATCTTAAAGCTAAAACCAGTTAGTGCCACGTTCACAAACGGCTGCTGCATAAACACAAACATAAGGATAGGGTGGTTCCTCTGACTGAACAGGGGCTGGAGGAATGTTGGGACTAGGTCTTGGTACTTTCATGTGTGAAAAGGCCTATAGTCTAGTCAAGTAACTCTGAGATAACCTGGCAATGTCTTATTTAATCCAAAAGTCTGTGTTGAGGGCTGCTCATCCTGAACTTCAGACTCTCTCATCTGGTCACTCTAGTCATCCAAACACAAGTTCAGTTTAATCACATTTCTTTGGCTCTTAGTCTTTGGATGCTTTAAAAATGTGCTTTATAAATACAGTTGATTGATTGATTGATTGATTGATTGATTGATTGATTGATTGATTGATTGACCTCAGTGCAGCCTAATCAGCTGGTTTCCTTTAAACAAGAGCATATATTCAGTTTCCACACATTATTGGTCTTTTTCCTCAGACAGCGTTAGAAGAGTTTACTCAGTGTGTTTCTGGTTAGAACGTAAATACTGTAGCCAGAGATCTGAAAAGAAAATGTTTTGTTCCTTTGAAATTGTGTTCAAATGTAACCTTAAAGGAACCGTATGTAAGATGCACAACTAGTGCTTTTAAAACGGTTTTACAATCACAAATGAACATGGGTTGCCAGATTGTGAAATGGTCCACACATTGAAGATAGGAAGCTACTGACCAATCAGGAACAAGATTTGCTATGAATCATGGGTAATAGCCAGAAAGTCACATTCCCAAACACCTGACTCTTTGTCATGGTTTGTTCCCAAATATTGCTTTTTAACACAATGTGGGAGGAGCCTAATGAGAACTTGTTTCCACACTGTGCTTAGCCTAGCACAGACAGTTGTGTCTGTGTCCTGGTGCAACATCAGATCAAACTAAACATGTTCCTGGCTCATGGTTCAAAATTAACTTCAGGTTTTAAGAAACCAAACTGGCAACCCAACTGAGAGAGTCATGTGAGGCTCATTCTGCTTTCTGATTGGATAATAAATGTAAACATCAACAAAGGGACATCATGTCCACTGCTTTTTTAACTAAGACTAACTCAGAATTACATTGACTTTCAGTAAATATTATAGTATATTTGGACTTGTTGACCTTGTATCTTTGGACACATATAATTCATGTTTATGAAATCTGACATCAAAATCTTACATACGGTTCCTTTAAGATGAGATACTGCAGATGACGAAGACAAAATCAAAAATGTAATGTTGCAGCTGTCCCAAATCCTTCACACCTGCTTCATCTCCACACGATGATCTTTGTCTGCAGTATGACTTCAACGTGCTAAAAACTTCAAGAGAAGCGTTGAATTTAAAGCGTTTTACATCAGTCACATGTTTTGATAACTTACCTCATGTGTTCTGAGCCTCCACACTGTTCACCAGGATGTGCTAGGAGAATGTTAGCGAGGCATGTCGGCATGCTAATGGCAGTTAGCCACAATGCTAACAATAACAAGCAAAGTTTAAGGATTTTAGTGAACAAACAGAACCTTATTAAAATAAACTCATATTCGCCTGAATAGTTACTTGAATAAGCCATCTGTGGGAAAAATTCATTTTAAATTATTTTATTTAAAAAAAAGGGTATTGTATGTGTGAAGAACATTTTTTTGCAAACAACAAAGTGAAACTGGAGTAGATGTTGATGGAAGCCACGCTTCAGCAAACTGCTCACAGTGGGTCTGGTCACCACAAGGTCAGATCAACCCACAAAGTACCGGCCAATCAGATGAGTTTATTTGTGTATCACAGATGAAACAAAGGAGCTGATTGGTCGTCTTCACTTCCCTCACATTCATCCTTTTTTTGCTTCGCTCTATGACTCTGTAGAAACGCTGGACGTTTTCAGTTCCACGTGATGTGTTTTCCCATATTTTCCTTGTATTTTTTTCGTCCTACGCAGCCATGTTGGTTTTCATACAGGAGACGATGCTTGTCCCTGATTGGCTCATTATTAATCTGTCAGTCACTCCTTCTGAAGTTCAAAAGAGGACCATATAGATTTGTATATTGTTGTGTGGATTTTTCCCCAAGCACAGCCAATCAGAGCGCTGCTTTGACTTGAAGTAATTTTAATTATTGACTGCAAACACTTCTGTTGTTGTGTGTTGTGTTTAGAATATTCTTTTCAACATTTTGTCATGTTACAGCCCCACTCTATATTGTATTAAATCAGGGGTGTCAAACTCAGGCCCGGGGTTCAAATTCGGCCCTCAAGAAGATATCATGTGGCCCCTGAGCATGATTTCAGATTATTATTAATAGTGGCCCTTATATCGCTGAGATGTGACTATTAAATGTAAAATGCACTGGAATGCAGCAAAAAGCAACAATCTGTATAAAGGTTTATTGCAGTGAAATTATGTGCAACATAATGTAAAGCAATATAATGTAATGTGACACAATATCATTCTGGATCTACAGTAAATGTGTTATATTAGCTTTGTACAGCCATATTGTCATATTTGAATTTAACTCAGAGGGACCTAGATTTTAAAATACAGCCCTCGACCAACTCTGACTCTGATCGATTTGGCCCCAGCACCATTTGAGTTTGACACCTGTGTATTAAATGAATCTCTTACCTCAAAATTCTACACCCATATCCCATCACAACAACGTGAAAAATGTTTTTTGGACATTCGCTGAATAGAAAACTATAAATCACATTTACATAAGTATTCACAGCCTTTGTCAAAGGCCACTCCTTAGTAAAAGGAATAATGCAGTCTGTCTGGACTTTACCAAAAGGAACGACTCTGATCATGAGAAACACAATTCTCTGGTCTGAGGTCTTTCATCTGTAGACTTACCACACAGGTCTGATGGTGGATGCTGCAGAGATGTTTGTCCTTCTGGAAGGTTCTCTCTCCACAAGGAACACTGGAGCTCTGACACAGTGACCATCAGGTTCTTGGTCACCTCCCAGACTAAGCCCTTCTCTCGATCACTCAGTTTAGACGGACCAGCTCTAGGAAGAGTCTGGTGGGAAAACGTATTCCACTGTGCTCATTGGGACTTCAAAGCAGCACAATTTGTCTGTTTCCTTCCCCAGAGCTGTGTCTCAAGACAATCCTGTCTCAGGTCTACAGACAGGACCTTTGACCTCAGGCTTGGTGTTTGTGCTCTGACCTGCAGCTCAACTGAATTTATCGTAGGTGGACTTCAGATAAACTGTAGAAACATCTGAAGGACGATCAGTGGAAAAAGGATGCTCCTGAGCTAAAAGGCTGTGAATACTAGGTAAGAGATTCATTTAGTACAGTTTAGAATGAGGCTGTAATATGACAAAATGTGGACGAAGTGAAGTGCTGTGAAGACTTTCCAGATTCATTTACGTAGTTTACTCACATAAATATGAGTAAAATCATATCAATTTAGATTTTTTGTTAAACTTTAATGAAGCTCAGAATTAAACCTTATTTATTTATTTTTATGTATTTATTGTTGTTTTGATTCATTAAGATTTGGTGTTGAAGTGCGACTTAAAAATGTCTTTTGAAGTTTCAAGGTTGTATTAAAAACAATGTATAAATGTTGTTTAAATGACTTGATGGAACATACTTGGGTGCATTTAGAATAGTTCAGTTTTGAGCTTACACCAGTACATTTAAAGAGCCAGCAGACTCCCTCCTCACACAAGAGAAAGTCCTAACTCCTCTCCTGCTCTGTCTCCGGCTCCTAAAATATCCCAGAATAATAACTCCATCCGTCTTAGACTGTGGAGTTCTCTGTCAGTCTTTGAACACACCCACTGGCTCTCCGGCTGAGCCACTTCCCCTGCACACTGTGTTCCAGCCGCTCAGAGCCAGTGTTCGGCTAATGCACCAGGGCTTTGAACAATCACCGTGACGCCAGCTCATTGTTGTGGAGCGGACAGATTCTCTTGTCATTGTTCCTCGTGGGTTTCTCCGGCTGCGGTTGCCACGGTAAAACCAAAGAGCTGCTTATTTGCATTGAATCATCCCGTTTTAAACTCAGTGGCCCTGTCTGGTGGAATGACTCTGCACTGGCTTTAGCTTTATTCATAAAATCATATAAAATATATGGAGCATAGGGCCATTTATAACACACATTTGCCCTATCTTTGATAAACCACCACACGTCTATAGGTGCACTGTAGACTTGAACAAAGGCAGTTTTAGTCTTTTCTGTGTTTTTGTTGCAGTAAATAAATGATAACAAACAGTATTTTTAAGTGGGCTTGCATTGTGAACTGTTATTTGACCTGCAGGAGCCTCTTCTTGTATATGTTCTTAGAAAAGATGTTTCTTTAGCTGTATTTTTTCTTTTTAAGGCATAAAACATCCCCATTCTGATTGTTTTGCCTTTGTTCCTATTGAATTGTGCAGTTGACTTTTCATCTCCAGAAAGTGACAGAGTGCCCCTTTAACATGTACAAGTACTAACCAGGCCCTAACTTGCTTAGCTTCTGAGATCTGACGGATCAGGCTTTGACAAGTATGTTTGGCCACATATCAGTCAAAATAAGACTAATAGCTGATATGCAAAAAAAAAATACTAAAAATCTGCCCAAAATAATTGCTCTATCTATCTCTCTCTCACACAACTACAGGAGAGGAGGGTTTAGTGTCTTACACAAGGAGCCCTGATGCATGAAAACAAGTGAAAACATTGTCTTTTCAGTGTTGCCAGATATTTGTACGATAATTATCATATGTTTTGATCATTTCAATCCCTCTACAATGTACATTAATAATTCCAGGTTGCTATAAAACTCAAAATAAATACTACAATTAAGTATAAATAATTAAGTACTATAATTTCGATATTTTGGTATCTGTATTTTCTTTGTCTTTGTACAGTTTGTGGCGTTCTGTAGTTATCTTGGTCAACAGCAGCACTGATAGTTCCTCTTGGCTGCAGGTCTGTGGTGAGGGTCAGACCAAACCTTATACACAACCATGCAGCATGAGCAGTATGTCAGCTGAGGAAAGAGTGACTCAATCAATGCTTTATCTGATGTATAATATAGTAAGATTGAGTTCTATTGATATTCATTTAAATCAAAAGTGTTTTAAGTGTGAAGAGGAGATGGCTCACCCTCTCAACTGAGTGGAACCAACTTAAAAATACACTTCAGGAACAATTTAGTATTGTCTGAAGAGATCTTTAACTCTTTGGCCCGATAAAACAGTTTGATGCGTACATAGTCTTTAGCAAAATACCATCATTATGAGCTCTGGTAGGATCATTCAAGATCATTCAACATTTCCTATCTGGCAACACTCTAGTACTTAAGACTCCTCTACTCAAGACCTGACTTCGCCTTCCTCCAGATCCAGCCCTGGTTAAAGATCCAATATACACTTAGGTGGTACTTGTTACTGTAGTGATAATGACTTGTGGATGTGTTGCCGTGGCAGGTACTCTCAGCCCTCCATGAGGAAATTGCTCTCCACAAACACTTGAAGCACAAGAACATCGTGCAGTACCTGGGCTCCATCAGCGAGAACGGCTTCATCAAGATCTTCATGGAGCAAGTGCCTGGAGGTAAAACACTCAGACTTCACTCTGTTCAGCTGTGTTTGTAAAGGGAAGAAAGTGAAAGAGAAACTAGTGCCTGGAGGTAACACACAACACAACTTCAGTCTGTTCAAGTGTGTTTGGAATGAGAAGAAAGTGAGTAAGTAAGCTAGTTATCCCAACTTTAAATCACTAGTGGTTGTCTTCCAAGTTATTAATCTTGTTTCCACAAAGCTCAGCACAGACACTCGCTCATATGCCTCCTCTGTGAGCTGAAAGTTTGAATTCAGCCACAAAAAGCGTAGGTTTTGTGACACATTTTTCATGAAAGTAGAGCAGCAACATTACTTGTAAGTTTTCGAAGAACATTAATGAGTTTCTTTCAAAGTGAGTGGCCAGAAACTGACTCCACCCACAACTGAACCTCAGACTCACAAAAGTGGGAGATGCCCCAAAGAGACAGGGGTGAACAGACTGTGACTGGCAGCACCAAATATGGACAGTGAGCTTGTGAGTGATGTGAGTTTTGTGTGGGAGCAATCCTCACGTGAGGAGAAGTTCACAGCTCTGAGGCTGCACAGGTCGAGTTTCTTACTCACACATCAAGATGATTTTTTATTAACTTTGCAGATACGTGTATGAAGCTTTAGCCACATAAGCACTTGAGCTTATGATGTGAACATGTGAGTTTTTTTTTTTAAATTGAAAATGAAAAAAAATGAAATGAGTATCAAACCTGCGCACCATTGTACCTCACACCACACGTTAATCTAACTGAGCCAATGTACTGATGATGTCACTTTGCAGCGGGCGACCTCTTTACCACATGCTTTACCAGCAGTGTCAAAAGGAGGAGTTTTTATGTCTCCACCTGGGCGACTTGAGTTGATTCTGCGCAGGGATGCACTGATCTGATACTTAGATCGGATATTAGTGCTGATCCAGGAAATGTTGCTAGATCAGGTATCGGCTCCGGTGATATCATAGTTGTGCCTTTAATTGTGCAAAATGAGACGAATTTATTAACTGGTGTTGATCCAGAACGTCTCATATTAGTGGACATTTTATTCAGATGAGGTTAGGTTGTAGCTGGTACAAGCATCTCTGCCATTGTGCTTATGTAATTGCACATTGTCCTTAAAAATAAACATTACTTGTACTATAAATAAGTTACATAACACTATATTACCAAATGTTTTAATAAGACAAGCTACTTCAGTCCTTACACTAGTATCAGTTGATATCGAGTATGGCAGATACTTAAAGACATCTGCTTTTAGTTTCTAAAAGTAACATCACCCAACACTTCTAACAAAGGCATTTTAAAAAGGTAGTTCTGGTCAGTCTGTTTTCTGTAATTGTAAATAAATGTTGCTTTCCTTTCTCTTTGTGTGTGGATGTTTGTGTGTGCTTCTTTTCTTTTCTTTGTTCAGTAGTGGTTGTAACCATTGTTTGTCTCCAGTACACGCAGTCTAAATCAGTTCATATGAGGTGTAGGGCCCGCCCACTTTTTCTTCATTAATTCATTTTGCCCACCATGTTATAAAAATCAACTCTCAAGCTCCCTGGCATGTTATAGTTAAAAATCAAATTGAAACCCTCTTATTCACAGTCAAATCAACCATTCTTGGATGGATCAGAATCAGTTTTTACTCTAAACTTACAAATAAAAAAATAAATATAATAATAAAATAAATACCTCAAAATTCTCCACAATTTAATAGGAATTTTTAATGAGCTCCGCCTAAACTTTTTTAAGTTAATACAGGTCCCTAAAACAATTTTTTAGTGAAAATAGCTTCAGCTTTTGAAGAGGAATTGTCCAAACCCAAAATATGCCGAATCTAATGTCATTCTGTCCATGGCTAGTGACACCAGTTATACTGATTCTTACATTTACACAAAAATTTTAGGCGGACTTTAAAACTTGATGTTCTTTTGTCCAGAGCTGCTTCTCACTTAAAACTAGAGTCAGTCAGACATCAGAGGCTAAAACTACAGAGCCTCAGCTTCACAAAGAGTCCAGTCAATTGTTTGTGCTCCAGGGTTTAGAAGCAGTTTACATTTGAATTTTAGACGATTTATTCAGGCGTTTTAACAAAATGGCCCCCCCTCTTAAGGGGTTAAAGTCGCCCTGATCCGTCGCTCACAGATCTGAAAACCAGGAGCCACACTGATCACTGCTGATGTTTGCTCTGGTTCTCAGGCAGTCTCTCTGCTCTGCTGCGCTCCAAGTGGGGTCCTCTGAAGAACAACGAACCCACCATCGGCTTCTACACTCGACAGATCCTGGAGGGGCTCAAGTACCTGCACGACAACCAGATCGCCCACCGAGACATCAAGGTGACTCTTCCTCCACACTGGTCATGTCCTGCTTTCACATGGACACATTAAAGGCTCACAAGTACATGTTTGACCAAAAATCCACTGAAGTCATAGGACGTTAAAACCACACTTTGGTGCATTCTGAATGGGGATAATGTCATAGAATGAATTGAATTTCTAAAGTAACAACTTTTCTATGGAAAGACACAAAAAGGTCCACATCCAGGCCAAATAATGATCTGTTTTGTGACCAAGGTTGCTGAGAAAATAAACAGAACCACATATTTTATTATTTATTTACTGCAGCAAATGTATCTAAATGACAAACCTGATTTGACTATGGAGTGCACCTTTAATATATTTAAGTGGGTAGCTAACTTTTTTAGTTGTAATTAGTAGTTAGTGCCTTCCACTAAAAAGTATATAGTAAATACAGCATTCTGAGAACTGAATAATAAAGAATTTTAGTTCTAATCAGGAGCTGAATGCTGCTCTCTGATTGGCTGAGCTTGGGTGGTCCTCACCAGTTTCACTTTGTTGTTGTAAAAAGTTTAGAAGCCATAAATGCAACCAAATGAATACATGTGACATTAATCATTGTCGAGGATTTATGAGAGGAAGTTGTCAGATTTAAAATCTAAATTGTGTTGCAGTGTAAAATCAGCTGCCCACCTAATATAAATAGAATCTACCCTGAAGGAGTGCCTCCTCTGTGCTTTGTATTTGCACTAAACCAGAAGTTTGTACTTGTTCCTATTCCTTTTTGAGGAGTAGTAAGAAGTATAAACTGTTAGCCAAGTATTCACCTGTAATTCATTTGATTGACGGCTCAAATAAATTTGATTGATTGATTGATTGATTGAAACATGTAGTTGATTACACCTCCACAAAGTTACACAATGGACTTTAGCACAGACCGGGGCAAACTGCGGCCTTGGGGCCTGATGTGGTCATGGTCAGCCTGGTTTGGTTTTTGTTACTCTTTATATTTCTTCTTTTATTTGACTTGTAGCTGTGGGAAATGTGTTTTCTTAAATGTGCTAAACCAGAGTTTTGATTCTTTAAAAATGTAAACAATAATTGAGTTTAAACTTCCTCTTTCAGTCACGTGTTGTTCACTTACCTAATACTGAGTTTCTGATGTTTCTTCACGATGTGTTTTTCACAAAGACGTGTCTGTATGCTAACAACAGTTAGCCACAATGCTAACTGCAACAACAACAACAAACTTAGTGGAGTTTAGTGAACAAACGATACAGGACAGTGTGGACTCATGAATAGACACATGAACAAGAGATCTGTGCTGGAGGAAACAGATTTACGTAAAAATAATCAGGTGTAGTTTACTGAATATCACAATAAAGTCATACAATTATTGAAATAGTTGTTATCTCCCATTTCCACTGTCTTTCACTGGCTTAAAGAATATTATTATTTCATTGTCATTTGTTTAAGAGCAAATCTGATCTTCATAACCACTGACATGTCATAACCGTGTAAAATGTTAGAATTTCACCGGATCTGTTTAAACTAACCACAAGAGAAAAAGGGAAAACCCTGACCGTGACTCACATGTTTGACTGACAGGTGAACCACAGCTGCTCTTATCACTCGTCCTTTACATGTAAACTGTGCTGATAAAACTGTAGTCAACATTAGCAGGATCAATGTGCTCGTTTTATGAGCCTGGAGTCATAAAGTTCCTAATAAAATTCAAATAATATGTCATTCCATTATGTTCTGTTGATAGTCTAATATCGGAGCTCTGGAGGATTTATGGGTGAATTTAAAACAGGACCGTGTTTTTGATGATGTAAAAGAACATTTACAGTCATGATATAACTGTCTGTGCACAGGAAATGAGACTGGAGATATTTTAATTACCATCATTTCTGGATTAAAAGTCAATACTTGAGACCTTGTGGCCTATAGAACAACATGAGTCTGGTGTTTGTGTCGCTGCAGACCTGAGGCTTTAACTACAAGACAAACGTCAGCAAATGAGCCTGAGTAAACAGTCTGAATAAGCTCTGAAGTGACACTGAAACATCTGTAATAATCATGTGTCCAGGATTTCTGTGTCACTTTCTTTCTCCACAGTTAATTTCAGGAGACAGTTGGCTGACTCTGTCTCCTGATCCAAACCAGGGCAGATGGTTCCATTTCATTTTCACTCTGCTCTCCTTCTCCACAGGGCGACAACGTTCTCATCAACACCTACAGCGGCGTCCTGAAGATCTCTGACTTTGGCACGTCCAAAAGGCTGGCCGGGATTAACCCCTGCACCGAGACGTTCACAGGTACACACTGACCTACAAAGCCCTGTTAGCTCACCTACATATAGACACGTGTCCTGGGCCAGGGCTGGATTTATGCTCCAGGAAGATCACTCATGGTTACAGCATGTTAACATTTCTGCAGAAAAAGAATATTTATGCAAAAGTAAAGCTGTGACCGTTCAGATCAAAGAGAGGACATTTAAACTAGTTATCAGCATTTAAATCTGCACAGACTCGTTCTGCATTCTGATTGGATAATTGTGATGAGAACGTAAAATCAAAACATGGCAGCCATCTTTGATTTCAAAATGTGTAACTGGATGTGGAAACACCCTCCCCTGTGGACATGACTGAAAGAACAAGATTGTGGTTATAAGCGGTGGAAATGAGTTTACCCAGCTGGGTGGACCTCGGAGTGGAGCCGCTACTCCTCAACGTCAAGAGGAGTCAGTTGAGGTGGCTTCAGAATGCCTCCTGGACGCCTCCCTGGTGAGGTGTTCTGGGACAGTTCCACTGAAGAGCTCCCTGCTCAGACTGCTGCCTCCACAACCCGACTCTAGAGGAGGTGGAAGTAAATGGATGGGTCATATCTGGAAACACGAGTTATGTTTAGGAAAAAAATCACAATTTTAATTTTGTATTAATCAAATCAAATCCATTTATTTTTGGATAGCCCAAGATCACAACAACAGTGGTCTTTGAGGACTTCAATGGGAACATTTATGTTCTAGAATTCAATGATACGTCCAGATGGAGAGTCAGAGGCCATTTTTCCATAATAACTGTGTTCACTAATTTAAAATCTGATTTTTACAAGAACCTTGACCCATCCGCCTCTTCGTGACCCTCCACTTGGTTCAAATATTTACTGGCAATTATCGTGTTTCAAGAACTTTAAGGAAACAACATAAGCATGAAATAAACAGATGTTGCTGGTTTTGGGGGCTTCCTTCTATGGCTGACTGAAGCTCCTGCCTCAGAATAAATAAAACAGAATATCTAAAAGAGGAAAGATGAGAGGAAGCCTGATGCTTCAGCTCTTTTCATTTCACTTTGTGGAAACCCTGACATCATATTTTAAGTGAAGTCAAAGAATGAGAACGTACAGTCTGTGATCTCAACTGGGGTTGGTTTCTATCCAACACTCCACTTTGCTCCTGTTTGCTGATTGGACAACCATATTTCCTGCTTTTGGGGAAATGTCTCCCTTGGCTGAGTGAGAGGGTAATATAATAGTGTAACCAAAGGAAGGGACGTTGCAGAGGTGTGGTCCAGCTCCCACACTTAAGATAACAGATCATTTATTGGCCTGTAGAATAGTCAACTGAACCTATTGCATTGTTTTGCAGGGTTTCACTTTTGCAGAAATATTACTCTACATATTCAGGATATTTGAATGAACTTTTATCTAGCTGGCCCTATTATAATTTGTGCTCAAATTCTAAAAGCATAATTTGCCCTGGTGTGGGTTGTCCTGTGTGTGTGTGTGGTCAGTTTGTGGCTCCACTGCAACAGCCAATAGTATTTGAGCTGGACCTACAGGCCTGATGCTGGGAGACACCTTTTCTCTGTGAGCGTACAGAAACACCAGTGGAACAGCCAATGGTAACCCAGAGTGACCTGCAGGCCTGACGCTGGGCCTCACCCTCTCTCTGAGTCTGCACAAACTGGGCTACTCCTACCTCTGCTATTTCTGGCTCAGCCCTGCTATAAATGTGTGTCTTTCCTGTTTTAGCTCAGTGCGCTCTGGTTAGCACAGACGCGGGGCTATTTTTAGAACAGAAGGCCTCTTTGAACGGTGAGCTGAGCTTCCACAGTGAGCAGAGATTATCTAATGACACGAGAGGTTAAAGACTTAAGCCTGAACAAAGCTCACGTATCCAGAGCAGGCATGTCATGATAGAATGTAGGTTTTATTCAAATATTTATATCTGAATTCATTCAAATAAAGTTAAATACTTCAATGAAACAACCTATAGGTATTATAATAACTTTTAACTCTTTGTGTACTGCAATATTCATATAAAATCTGTCTGTCTTTAGTCCTGACTCTGGTCCATGTTTAGTCCTGACTCTGGTCCATGTTTAGTCCTGACTCTGGTCCGTGTTTAGTCCTGACTCTGGTCCGTGTTTAGTCCTGACTCTGGTCCGTGTTTAGTCCTGACTCTGGTCCTGTTTAGTCCTGACTCTGGTCCATGTTTAGTCCTGACTCTGGTCCATGTCTAGTCCTGATTCTGGTCCATGTTTAGTCCTGACTCTGGTCCGTGTTTAGTCCTGACTCTGGTCCGTGTTAGTCCTGACTCTGTCCGTGTTTAGTCCTGACTCTGGTCCGTGTTTAGTCCTGACTCTGGTCCATGTTTAGTCCTGACTCCGGTCCGTGTTTAGTCCTGACTCTGGTCCGTGTTTAGTCCTGACTCTGGTCCATGTTTAGTCCTGACTCTGGTCCATGTTTAGTCCTGACTCTGGTCCGTGTTTAGTCCTGACTCTGGTCCGTGTTTAGTCCTGACTCTGGTCCGTGTTTAGTCCTGACTCTGGTCCATGTTTAGAATCAGCCTCGATCAACGAGATGCACGAACCTCTACACACGTGTTTACATTAAAAACAGGCTTGTTTCACTTCCCACTGTGTTAGTGCTCACTCAGCTGGTTTTAAAGGTGGGGTAGCTAACTTTTTTAGTGTTAAATTAGTCAACTTTTGCTTTCCAGTGAAAGGTCTATAGTAAATACAGCACTTTGTGAAAAAATGAGACCTCTGAGTACTGTCTGAACTGAATAATACAGAATGTGAGTTCTGATCAGGAACTGAATGCTGCTCTCTGATTGGCTGAGCTTGGGTGGTCCTCACCAGTTTCACTTTGTTGTTTGTAAAAAGATGTTTATAAGTCATAAATGCAACTAAAATGAATACATGTTGATATTAACCATGTGTCGAAGGATTATGAAAGGAAGTTGTCAGATGTAAAACCTAAATCGTGTTTGCAGTGTAAAAATCAGCTGCCCCACCAACCAGGACTATCCCAGAACTGGACCAGGTTTCATCAGGACTGAAAGTGTTAGTTACCTATGTAACTATAGTTCTATGAGTAGCTAAAGCAAAACCATTAGCTTGGTTTGATCATTTCTGTTCAGCCTAAGCAAGATGAAATAACATTCTGATCCTAAAAATATCTAAACTGATTAACACTGCTCATATTTTTATGTAAGTTCATTCATTGAAAAAAGACATTTTTAAATTATGCATTTAAGTCAAACCACAGAAATGTGCAGAATTGTACACTCTACAAATGAAGAACCTGAAATACACTTTTAACCATCTTTTAGAGAGAAAATAGGTTAAAATAGCTATTTATTGAACTTTGTGTGTAAAATGTGATTAATCGCCATTAAAAATGTAATCGCTGCCCAGCTCTAGTTCTCATTCTTCCTGAATCTAGTCACAACATTTCAGTGTAAATAAAGAGCAGTTTTATGTTTTTAAAGTGTCAGTGTGACATTGTAGAATCCAACATGTGTCAGTGGAGTCTCCAAGTACAGCGGTGTGGGTGAGTAGATGATAATAGAGCTTTTTGCACATGTCTCCTTTAACCTACATAAATCAAGGACTTTTGTTTTTCTTTTATTATACAGACACATTTTGTCAGTTAACACAAGAGTTTTTCCCGTTTGAAATGTGTCTGTGTTGTGTTTTAGGCACGTTGCAGTACATGGCTCCTGAGATCATAGACAAAGGGCCCAGAGGTTATGGGAAACCTGCAGACATCTGGTCCCTGGGCTGCACCATCATCGAGATGGCCACAGGCAGACCTCCGTTCTACGAGCTGGGAGAGCCGCAGGCCGCCATGTTTAAGGTAACACACAGACAACTCAATACTTACTCTGTTATATTGATGAGGATGATACAATACTACAACATTCAGATGATCATTTCAGAACATCATAAGTTTCTATTGACCTATTTTGTCCCTACTTTTCTAGAACGACTTCTGTTAGCTGCATTTAGCTGTAATTTCAGTTGTTTATTTAACTGTCATATATTTAATTAAATACAAAAACAAAAAACTATATAAAAAAAAGAAGATTTCAAATGAAAAGGAATAAATGCCTTATATATATATATAACATATAATATATATATATATACATATATATATATATATATATATATATAAAAAAAAATATATATATATATATATAAAATCTGTGTTGGTGCTTTTCATTACTTTAGTTTCAAAAGCCAAATGTATTTTACTGCAATAAAAGTAATATCTTTAATAAAACACACTCAACACTATTGTCATTGGTATTAGTGGTTGAAAATAATAACACAAATTAAAATTCTGGTGGTAATTTTCCAAAACAAAGTTTGCTATTGAACTCTCGTAGTCCTGTCACAAAAAAAATGGAAAATGGATCAAAATACTGATTGTGTGATTAAAGTGAGAGAATCATGAAAATCCCTCTGTAGTGTCTACGTACAGTTAGAGATCGCCACAGTTAGTCGGACCAATCACAGCACAGCAACGGACCAATCACAGCGCATCGTTGTGAAGCCCGACGCACATAATATGTCTGGTTTTGAGCAGAAAAACAGACCTACTCACAGAGGAGATTTGTCCTTCTCTTGACTGATCTCGACAGATATTTGGACCAATCAGATTGAAGTATTGCCTTGACGATCAGATTTCCACAGAGGCTTTCGTCTTTCCAGGTTGATTTGCATTGGCTGCTTGGGGTGAATTTTATATTTTGGGGACAATAGACAAGCAAGATTAATTTGTTATTGTAAAATGTATATTGCTGATGTGACTGACAAACGTATCCACACATTCATACTTTTCTCTTTTAATCCATGAAGTCCCTCCATCCAAACTTTGCAGCGCGCTGAAAAAAAAGAGGAGAAGGGGGTGATGGAGATAAGTACACAAAAATGTACTATAAATGGCAGCCTGTGATAGGTAGAAAGCCCCAATAAACATGTACACAGAAACTTTATGCATGGTGAATCTTTAATCGTCCCTATGAAACCCTGGAGAGTGTGCTGCTCTGGTTTAGGCAGAGTACACACTCCACTGGTGACGCGTATTTTGATGTCTGACTTTGCCCACTTTGTTTAGTGTGTCCTAATTTCCCTGAGGCCCTGATTGGAATGTTAATTAGTGTTAGTAATATTAAAGTGCGTATGACAGGTTTTAACATTTTTGTATTTATTTTGGGAGACTAAAACTTGTTGTAATTATAAATGATAGTTGTATGTTAATCAATAACAGGTTTGTGGAGAAAAATGTGAAAATCTGTTGAAAATAGCAGGAAGTAGGCAGAGTTCTAAACTGATGACATCACACTGATCAGGGGTCTGCAACCTTCAGCAGCAACAGAGCCACATTTGTCTAATTCAAACCAAATCACAGTTAGTAAGAGTCGCAACTGTATTAATAATAACAACAACAAACAAACTATCAAGCATTTATTAAGTGAATTTTCCTAAACAAAACATTGTGTAAATTGACAAAAAATGTGATAGATTTTTTCTTATACACTTGTGTTCAACTTCAACACTGAGGTCAACTCCAGTCGTCAATACATTTAGAAAAATGTTTAAATAACCAGTTTACAAACTAAGTCAGTGATTCCCAAAGTGGGGGCTGCAAAGAAAAATGGGGGTCACTAGATGATTTCAAGATGTAGTTTTGAAATATGACCTGGTTTTATCCAGTTTTTGACTGAAAGTAGCATGTCTGAGTGAATTTTGGTCACATAAAGCAAAAGAGTACTAAAATGAACACATTTAGACCCATTTTTAATGATTTTCTAACTTGAAATGACAAACGTTTCTTTTCTTTTGGTGTTGGGGTTGCGAGTTGGTCCTGGTTTGAAAAGTTTGTGAACCTTTGCACTAAGCAACTGCTCATTTAAAATAAACATAGACTGTAAATAGAATAAAATAGTAAAGAATGTAATTGAACTTTTTTTCTAGTCTAGTTCTCATTCTCAATCAAATCTTAAAGGGACTATGTGTCTTTTTTAATATTTAGTAAGAAAGTAGAGCGTGTGCAGATCAGTAATTTATCTTTTGTTCATTGTAAAAACAAAGTTGATCTAAAACGGCTTAAAAATAGGAACAGCTCTATTGACTTCCTGTTCAAACTGCAGAACTGATAAGCCCCGCCTCTTCATTTTAAATTTAATTGTAAATGCAACAGATTTTTAAAAACTATTTTTTATTGTTGGAAAGTGTCTCTGGGACAGTTTGAACTTATGTGCTTCACTTGAGTATTAATCTCGTGAATTATACAAGGAAATAGAGACAAGTGGGAGGGGATAGGTGGTAGTGAGAACGTGGATTCTGAGCAGTTGAGCTGCAGCTAAAGAACAACACAAGATTACTCCAACATGCATGAATCAATTCAATATAACTTGAGTAACTAACGATGAAGGAAGGTCGTTATAACAAGGTTAAAACTTAGAAAGTGAATTTGACAGAATAGGTTCCTTTAAAAGCGCAACAGTGTCCAGTGTTGTGTCCATCTTCCAAAGCCTCTCCGGGGCTAAAGATTCCATTAGTTCATTGAAATTTTGTGTTCAGAACTAACGCATCTGTCTGCGTTTCCATGTAAAGGAAGATTAGCTCACCACTGTGACGGTTTTCTGTCGTCTGGTAAACTAGGCCTGATGCTTCTCACACAAAGTCACATGTAAACACACAGGGGGAAATGTGTTGTACACTTTATACTACTTCAAATCAAATCAAATCAATGTATTTTTGTGTAGCCCAAAATCACAACAACAGTCGTCTCTGAGGACTTCCCAAGATTATTAATTTTAGCAAACATGAATAGTAGGAAATAAAAATAAAACAATACATATTCAATGAAACAATAAACATTCAGAAGCAGTGATTGATCAAGAATAGGCAGAAGTGAGAGGACAGACTTTCCCCAGTATATTTGCTCCTAGGGCAGCCTGACTAGAACTGTGGGTTTAGAGTCTGTTCCTAGCTGACCTGATCATAAGCTAATCCGAAGAGGAACGTTTTGAGCCTAATCTTAAATGTAGAGACTGTGTCAGCGTCTTTGACATGAGCAGGAGCTGATTCCATAGCCAGGGGCTTGATAGCTAAAAGCTCTGCCTCCTATTGTGCTTTTAGAGACTCTAGGAACCACCAGAAGTCCAGCATCTTGAGAGCGAAGTGAACGGTTAGGATGATAAGGATTATTTCATCTTTGATATAAGAAGGGGCCAAGTCATTTAAAGCTTTATAGGTTAGAAGAAGAATTTTAAATTTGACTCTAGACTCAACAGGAAGCCAGTGAAGATCTTTTAGTACTGGGGTAATGTGTTCTCGTTTTTTAGTACCTGTTAGTACTCTTGCTGCTGCATTTTGAACTAATTGAAAACTTTTTATTGAGCTTTTAGGACACGCTGCAAGCAGGGAGTTACAGTAGTCTAACCTCGACGTGACAAAGGCATGGATTAGTTTTTCAGCATCATTTTTAGGCAGTAGATTTCTCATTTTGGCAATATTTCGCAAGTGAAAATAGGCAGTTTGCACGCTTGGCTAATATGTGCTTTGAATGAGAGCTCTTGGTCAAATAAGACTCCAAGGTTTCTTACAGTCGAGCTGGAGGCTACACTGACATTGTCCAGTGTGATTATCTGCTCAGTTAGAGAGTCTCGCAGATGTTTAGGGCCGAGTAAAATCACTTCTGTTTTATCAGTATTAAGGAGTAGGTAGTTAAGCTATCCAGGTTTTTATCCTTCACACAGCACTGAGTCTTTCTATTTGATCAGTCTGATCTGTTTCATTGATAAGTACAGCTGAGTGTCATCTGCATAACAGTGGAAGTCAGCGCCATGCTTTTCTTACTTACGCTGATCTGCTGTGACTTCACTTTAATCGAATTGTATCCAACTTCATAACTTGCTAAGAGTGAATTCTGATTGCCCAAGAAGATCACACATCAGGATGGAACAACAGACATCTCTCTAAGTACGTTGTGGCATTTGTATATTTTCATTTGTATCTTTTATTCCCAAGGACATAGAGTACTTGGCCGTCCACTGAGCACAGACAGACAGGGCCGTGAAGATTACATAACATTGTGTATTTTGATTCAGCGGTGTTCCTTTGGCCCAGATTAGAATAACAAAGGCAGCCCACAGAACAAACTGAATACGTTTTAAATGAAGACACAGTCGACTCTTTTGTACGAGTGTAAAATTGTCTGCACCGGGCCAGTTTTCAGTCCAAATATTTTCCCGCACACACAGTGATTTGAACACAAACACTGTGAACACACCTGTTTGTTTGAAATGCTTATGGAGCCGTTTGCCTGGTCTTACGCTGTGTTTGTTTAGCGCTCTTATCCATGTGACAGTGATTAGTGAAGGACTGTCAGAGTTTGAATGTCCACGTTAGACTGTGTAATTCAAAATAAACATTGGCTGCTGGTGAATCTTCAGAACAGGTTCATGTATACAGAACAGAATAGACAGAAGCATGTTCACATTAAAGGGCATACAACAGGTTGGACTGCATTTGTCTCCAAGACATAGTGAACATTATTATGTTTAAAGTTTCACACAATGTGGTTGTTTTGACTTGGTGTCTAATTGGCTCTGTGCACGGAACATCAGTTGACTTGTTTTGTTCAAAATGGCTAACTTCTGTACCATAGACATATAATCAGTAGACGCTAGGACTTGCACCGACTAGTCGACTGGTCGACTATAAAAGTCCCCCGCGACTACTTTGAGAGGTAGTCGACTAGTCGAAGAATAATTAAATCAGAGGTTGGCTTAAGGAAAAACTCTTTTAAACTTGTATTTCTAACATACAGTAAATGTCAGCAACTCGTCCGATTTTTTTCCCCGGCCCGTTCTACTTCTCTCTCTGCGGTGTTTTTCTGCCCCAGGATGCTTTGTCCCTTCGCCTCGGCACACTGGAGCGCGCTGTAGCCCTGCCTTGCATAGCGCATGGACACTCTGTGCCTCCACTAACCCCAGCTCCACTCCAATAGCGCACGAACTGTCCGTCCCAAAACGCTTTGTCCAGCCGGCCCATGCTGCTCTTGAGCTGGTTGGGAAGCAGACTGGAGCAGAGACAGTCAGTGTGTTTACCTGATCAAAGAAATCAGACAAGGCTAAAAAACGGACTTACTTGGTTTTCCCCTGAAACGGGTCAGACCAGTTTGGCTCGTGTCGTGTTTACATGCACGAGAGTAAAGCCATTACCCTGGAGAGACTGGTCCTGCTGTGTCAGATTCACTGCTGCACGATTGAGGCTAGAATTTGTTGAATTACTTTAACATTGTTGATATTGTTTATTATTATGAATTGTTTCTAATACGGTTTGTTAAATGACACAGTTTTGTTCTGGGACATGTAGAACAGTTTGAAACATTTCGAACAGTGTTAAACATGACGTTAAATATGAGATTGTGTGTGCCACTTTTATTGTTGTAAAAATCTATACTTTATTGTTGGTTGTGGAGCGAGCAGGAGTTGTGAGCTGCTCAGTTACATCTCTCCAGCTGCAGACGGATTGTTTACATGAGTCTGAAATAAGACAACATTCTACTGGCCAATGTTATTTCAATCAGGTGGAGGGCAGGTAAAATTAATTGTTTAAATGCAGTTTATTTTTTGCAAAGCAAACGAGTAATGGGTCTAGTCATCCTAGAAATTGCCACTTTTTAAATTAGCTAAATATTTTTTGAATTATTCCATGGCAAAGTTCAATATTATTAATAGGAAAAAGTGCCTCTTGCCTCCATCTGGCTTGTAACTGCCAAGAATTCTAGAATGTGAAACCTACCTATTGACGAAAACTGGTTTACAGCTCCTTAACAGGTCTGCCCGGGTTTACATGAGCGTTGGTAAACTGGTTTAAATCGGACTAGGCTAGTTTATTTTTTCAGTTTTCCTAGCCTTTTTGGTCTAATTTATCATTCTGAGAACATGTTTGTTCACAGCAACACTACAGACTTTTGACTAAACAGACCTAACTGTGTGTCATCTTAAAGTGCATATGACAGGTTTGAATGTTTTTCAAATGTTGATTTAGTTTGGTAGATTAATACTTGTTGTAATTATAAATGATAGTTTTACGTTAATCAATAACAAGTTTGAGGAGAAAAATTTGAAAACATGTTGAAAATACCAGGAAGTAGAGCAGAGTTCTAGACTGATGACATCACACTAGGGAGTCAAATATATTTTCAATTTTCTCACAAGAAACTGATTTTTATGGCCCTGTAAACACGCATTTAACAAAAAGTGAGTTCTAGTGTATTTTTATGGCTCAAGTTTAAAAAAAAGTTACATTTGAAGGGTTTGGACCCAATTTATTAAATAGTCGCTAGGCAACTACCTAGCGTGATGTCATCATTGATGAACAGGAAGTACATTTTTAATGCTATAAAATAGCCAAACTGGAATGGAATTTGAAAAATGTTTAGTAAAACCTTAAATATATTGATCTTAGCTATGTCTTTGTGAAATTAATAGTTCAACCTGTCATGGGCACTTTAAAGTCTGTGCTCGTGACAAATGTGAAAGAAACACAAGCGCTGTCGTAGTTTTTCTGCTTTTCTGCTACTGTTGACCTGATTTTCTTTTTTTTTTCAGCAGGAGTTGTGATAGTTGTGGGTTTTTTGTCTGAGCTTTTTGTTCCTCCTCCAGCTGGTTTCAGGATTCTCTCCACTCTGCTGCTCTGATCCATGGTTCGGTCTCACATCACGTCTAAAGAATGTGTGGGTGGAGAGTCACTGTCTGATCCTGAGCTCACATTCCTCTGCAGCTACAACATGGATGTGTAGCATTCCTTCTGCCCACTCATACTAAGTGTTTTCTCACACACGTGCCTCTCCAATGAAGGAGAAACTCACACTGGTCAGCGAAATCATCTGAAACATACAAAAGATAAACAAAATCAGCCGTCACTTTTGAATTATTACTTTTTTTATTATAATAATGAAACAAGCCTCCACAAAAACAATGGTCTCCACTGTGTGACAAACAAACAATAAGTGTACCTCTGAGTGAGACTTGTGCACCTGCCTGTATTTAGTCTCCAGTTGTGTGGGTTTGAAGAGTCTTCTCCAGATGTTTGAGCTCCTTCCACATGTTCAGACTGAGATCTGGGCTCAGAGACACTTCAGAACCGTCCACTGCTTTTCTCTCACACATTCTTGTGTCTGTTTGGGTCGTTCTCCTGTTGAAGACTCATGACCTGACACTGAGACAAACTTTCTGACACATTTCTCTCCAAAATGCTTTGATAGTCTGGAGATTTCATTCAACTTTACACAGATTGAACACACCTGTGTCAGATGCAGCAAAGCAGCTCCAGAACATAAGGACAGTAGGACAGTAGGACAGTGTTCTTTTCTTGGTTTGCTTGATGTTTGTCTCTATGAACTCAGAGTTAATGTTTCTCACCAAAAAACTCCAGTTTAGTTTCATCAGTCCAAAGGAAGTGTTCAGCCTGATGTGTTTTAGCTTTCGGTATGCTAACAGTAGCTAGCTACAATGCTAACAGCAACAACAGATGAACTTCGTTGAGTTTGGTGAATTATTATGCAGCCAGGACAGACTGTGCTGGGGGAAAGTGATCTTACGTTCTCCTAGTGTACGGATGGACAATCTTGTGAAATGTGTTGGAGCGTCTCTGATGTGAAAAGTTGAACATTAATGTCTTAAACAAGTCTGATAGTGGTCTAACAGAATCATTTATCCAGTCTTATTTCTTCATAATCAAAGCAAATATAAGATCAACAAATGCTCTATCACTCTTTTTCTAGCTTACATTTTGTGTTTGGGGCCTGAGTTTTTTGTTTTGTTTTGTTTTATTGATTCTTTTACTGATTTTACAGTGTCATTGTGTCAGTCGTGTCTGTGTTAATTGTTTGTCTCGTTGTCCTGTCTATGAGCACTGAGCTTCTTTTGCACTGTCTTTTCCAATGTGGTTTTTAACTGCAAATGGCAAATAAACTACTACTACTACTACTACTACTGAGGTTGAGAACCACTGCCCAGAGAAAACATGATTGAATTCTGTAAATTGCACAATTTGACAAAGAAGTGAATGTTTTGTCACTGATCCAAGCAGCTTCCTTCCTCTGACAGGGTTTTGGGAAGCTTACTCATAGCTGGCAGTGAAGCAGATCATATTTCACTGAAGATGATGAGTGTGAGAATCTACCCTCTCTTAAAACCTTCAGCTTCACAAAACACTTCCAAGACGGTGTTGGCCTTATTTTGGGTTCCTCCGCTGTAGTGATGGTCAGTTCAGTTCTCATCCTCCTGGTGCTGTGCCAAAAGATCGATTGGGAGTGTAACTGTTTCAGATGTTGCTGTTCCAGTGACGTGGGCCGGACCACTGATGCCTGGACCTCCGCCCCACCTCCCTCTCCAGGATTGGCCTGTCCTGGTCCTGCTAGACGAGTCGTTTCCCTCTGCTTATGGACTCTGGCTCCACAAACATAAACTCTATAACTTTAGTCTTAGTTACATCTACAGCCTGTCCGTCCATGGGAGTGTAACCCTTCTTCACTGTGGTTCTCCTCCAGGTTTCTCTTTTTCCCCTAGGGTTTTTTTGAGTTTTTCCTTGCCGAGAAGGAGAGTCTAAGGACAGAAGGAGGTCTAAGGACAGAAGGAGGGTCTAAGGACAGAAGGAGGGTCTAAGGACAGAAGGAGGGTCTAAGGACAGAAGGAGAGTCTAAGGACAGAAGGAGGGTCTAAGGACAGAAGGAGGGTCTAAGGACAGAAGGAGGGTCTAAGGACAGAAGGAGGGACTAAGGACAGAAGGAGGGTCTACAGGGGATGCTCTGGACAATCATTCATCTGCTCTACTAATAATCTGCTTTGACATGCTTGATCAAATGTTTCATTGACTGTGTATTGTTTTATTTTTATTTCCTACTATTCATGTTTGCTAAAATTAATAATCTTGGGAAGTCCTCAGAGACGACTGTTGTTGTGATTTTGGGCTATACAAAAATAAATTGATTTGATTTGATTTCAGTTTTTCTTGGATCTCGATAAGGCATGCGCATTAAGATTAACAGGTCCATCAGCCAATCACAATGTAACTTCATGTGGTGCTGTACGGTCGTTTCAGCCAATCACAATGTAACTTCATGTGGTGCTGTACGGTCGTTTCAGCCAATCACAACGCAGTAAATGCACACAGTACAGAGTATAGAGTTTACACTAAACCTTTTGTTTCTGAAAATGTCCGTCAGCTGCATATGGATTACACTACAGTCTTTTTGAAAGGAAAAATGGTCATTGTTAATGAAATGCTTTTCTATTCAAGCTTGTGTGCATCCTAAACCCTCGTGATCCTTTGTGTGTTTGTACACTCTGAACTCGAGTCAAGCCAGTGTCTGAGCCCAGAGCGCCTCAGGACCAGGTTTAGTGACAGAAAAGGCACATACTGAAGTGTTGTAGCTGTGTGTCACCAGCAGCAACACTCGTCTGTTCCTCTGACACTAATAATCAACATTATCTGCACTTGAAAAGGGCTATACAAATAAAGTTATTAGGCCCGAGCCGAGTGACGAAGTCCCCGGCGAGGGACTAATTGTAATTGGACTCGGGGGGAGGAAAATCGCGAATACGAAATAGTAAACGACGACGCACGTGCCCGGGAGTGGTGTCGAAAATTAGAACTCAGTGAGCTCTAATTTTGAGTGAAGACCGCGTACAAAAATAATGGAAGACGACTCGGTAGCGCCCCCTCGAAAATCAGATAACATTGGGCCAATGGGAGCCCGACGCCGAAAAAAGTCGCAGTAAAAATATGAAACCTAGCCCGAAAAATAGTTCAGGTCCGAACATGAAAAAAATCATATTGTGGCCCCGCCCCCAAGTGTACAGGAAGTCGGCCATCTTGGATCAAACACGTCACTCGGAAAAGCGCATTACCTCATACTTTGGGCCAGCACGTCCACAATTTTGGTCGAAAACACGTCAAACTTGGCTGAAACACAGTAAACCCATGTGAAATGAAATCAATGGTTTGAAATTTGAATATCATGTTTGGTATGGTCACGGTGATTTTTAAACAAAATTGTAAAAATTTGGAAAATTTAAAAAAATCTTTCTTTTTGCTAGATTTTTTTATGGGAAAATCGAAATACAGCGTTTGTGCACATTTTGACACTGAACGCAACGATATGCATATTAAGAGGGTATCTCACAAAATGACCCAATAGCGCCCCCTTGAAATCTAAATTTCAAAAATTCGTACAGGGCAAACCGTTGGACGTAAAAATCTGAAAAAATTCACAGAGGGCCTTCTTGTGATGGGGCACAATGTCAGAAAGTTTTACGAGTCTAGGTCTTTTAGTTTAGGAGAGAAAAATTGGGGAAAAAAGGTTGTTCCATTATTATTATTATTATTATTTTTCTTGCACTTTAAACTTAATTTTGACCCCCTGAACGTTAACGAAAAGTCAATTTTATTTGACCCAAAATTCAAGGTTGGCGAAAAATTTTGTTTTTTATACAGCAAAAAAATTCATGTGCCAAAATGACTCGGTAGCGCCCCCTCAAAAATCAAAAAACATTACGGCAATGACAGAGCTTTTTTATCGCAGACAAATGAAATTTGGCAGAAACATAGCTCGTGTCAAGACAAGCAAAAAATTACATTATGACCTCACCGTAAACCCAACAGGGCGTCGGCTATTGTGGGCGGAACCTGATTTTTTGGAAATTTTTCATCTCACGTTTTATTTTTTTCCATTTTTGTTTTTATGTTAAATGGGATGAAAGTTTGGAACTGTCATCAATAGACCCTTGTGCCTTTGGGGTTTTCCATAGATTTCTGATAACTTTAAAAATGTGGGTGTGGCCACGCCACAAATCAAAAGTGACATTTTCCAATGCGTTCAAATTTGCGTATTTCTTACACGCAAAGTTCTATTCTCCGGCATTAATATACGTTTTGTTCAAAATCGCAAGCCGCATCGAACGATATACGTTAAAAAAATCTACAACGTCGAATTGCTCCACAGCGCCCCCTTGAAAATTGCATTGAGCCCAAAAATTTAGTTTGTCGTAGACACATGAAATTTGACACAGACATCCTTCTCAGCTGTCTGAACGCAAAACCCAATGGGAGCATACTTTTATCTGCAGACGTGTTGCCATGGCAACGTAAAAAATGACAAAAACCCATGTTATCCAATGGAGACGCAAAACTTTTTGAATGGGGAAAAAATATTTTCCTTTCATAGGAGGCTGAAATTTGGTACACCCATTACGCTTCACATTCTGACCAAAAAGTCAATTATGACACGCCTCTGTCTTGAACCGTTTTAACACAGCGCCCCCTTACTTTTGAATGGGATAAAATTTTTAGTTTCACCAAAATGCATCAAAATCAACACACTTACTCTACACATCACCCTGAACAAAAAACCCAATGGGACTATATGTTTATCTGCAAGCGTTTGACCATGGCAAAGGAAAAAAGGCAAAACCCATGTTATTCAATGGAGAACTGACAGATTTGCCCAGAGTGGAGGGTAGGGTGAGTGGTAGGGTGAAAATCTTTACTATGTCCCAGGAAGCTGAAATTTGGCACACACATTCTGCATGCAATAATGAACAAAAAAGCCAATGGAAGCACATCTTTATTTGCAACTGTGTTACCGTGGCAACGTCGAACATTTCCCATTGGAATACATAGCAAAAACTCAAATTGGATGAAAAAACTTACTTCATCATAGACACCTGAAATTTGGCACACTTATTGTCTTCGGGATGACGAACAAAAAAGCCAATGAAAGCATTCCTCTATCTTCAACCGTGCAGCTGTCACAATGTCA
This sequence comes from Mugilogobius chulae, assembly GCA_038363315.1. Taxonomy (NCBI): domain Eukaryota; kingdom Metazoa; phylum Chordata; class Actinopteri; order Gobiiformes; family Gobiidae; genus Mugilogobius; species Mugilogobius chulae. The sequence continues at coordinate 6,748,605 of CM076405.1, forward strand.
TAATCTGTCGTTTCAGTGAATGGAGAAGCATACGATGTTCCTTATAGGGGAGGAGTGCTGTTGGCAGACAACCCACAAGGACAACGGGCGGGCTCGTGGCGGTGGCTCGTAGCCCGCGGTGGCTCATGCTCCGCGGTCGCAAGGGGGGCGAGGGCCTATATCACCGCGCGCGGTTTTAATTCTGATTATTATTACTCCAGACTGTAATGTGGTGTCCGGTGTGTTCAGGTGGGCATGTTTAAGATCCACCCGGAGATCCCTGAGTCCATGTCGAAGGAGGCCAAAGCGTTCATCCTGCGCTGTTTTGAACCAGACCCAGACAAACGGGCCACAGCCACAGACCTGCTCACCGACCAGTTCCTCACCGTCACCAGCCGCAAGAAGAAGGGCAAGAGCAGCCTCAGCGGTGAGTTTACGGTCCAAGCAGTTAGACAGAAATGCAGCGCAAAGTTGACAAAATATTGACTTTTGGGTTGTTTAAAACTGCTGTTCTCATGGCTCTCCTGTTCAACCAAAGTTTCCTCAGAGCCCCCAATACTCAGATCAAGATGTAAAAAGTACAAAAATATCATGTCTGTGGATTTATGATGGATTTAGAGGACACAATTAGTCCAATAAATGACGCAAACTCAGTTCAGTGTTGCAATTGGATTGTTTTCTGCCTGATTGTGAAAAGTTTGCTTACTTTCTAATCGGGTTGCCTTTATCAGGAGCCAGTGCGTTTAGTTTGGTCTAGTTTCAGATGTCCAGATTTTGAAAACAGAAGAAATTGTATCTTCGCAGAAATAAAGCCTGATGAATGGTTTTGGCTCATAAGTGGCATTAGCAGTGGGGTTGTTAGTGAAAATGTCGAGGCTGATTGAGTTCTTCTTCTGTCTGTTTGTGTTAGGAGCCGGTACGTTCTGTATTTGTTCATCTGGTTGTTGCAGGCTCGTTGTTGCAGAATCACAGATCCCTGATATAAACTCCCACAAGGTTTTACAAGTATTCATATTAGCTAGCTAGCTCTGCGCTCGGACCCATAGTCTAAAAAGCACATCTATAACTTAAATTCAGCAAAATGTCTTCATAACTTGTTGTCTGTAAAATCAAGACAACTTATAAAAAAATATATTGTTTTTTGATTTACAGTGGGTGTGATTGACAGATTAGCCTGTCAGGGACACACATGGTCTCTTGTGTGAAAACCAACATGGCTGCTAATGACATCTGCAGAATCTATGAGCGACGTAAAAAACAATTTTAATGTAAGCTGAGTGAAGTTAGAGTTTACCTGTTTGCTCTCAGAAGCTAAGAAAGTTAGGGCCCGGTTAGTACTTGGATGGGAGACCAGTGGAACACCAGGAGCCACAGTGGGACGACAGGAGTGGACTGTCTCACACTGCCTCAGTGTCTGTTCCACTGGGGGAGTGTTAGAAAAGCACTGTGTAAATGGAGCCTTCACCATTTTGGTCTAAATGACAGACGACCACTCTTTGTCTGATTGGCCGCTGCGTTGTTTAAGTGATTTGAAATGCAGGCGGAGTGGTGACCAGACCCACTCTTCAGTCTGCTGAAGCGTGACTCTGGATCCCAGGCAAAGAACTTTGTAGTTTATGAAGCTACAGGAACAGATTTTAAACAGAAACGTAGGTCTTATGTTCATGAGTCGCCCCCAGGACGTTTTATAACTGTTATTATTCATTTTGTCTGTTCCCTTTGGGTGTTTATAATGGGAGTCAGTACTTCCTGAACAGAGCAGTGGGCAGTCACTGTTTTTACAGATTTCTTTGGGTTTTGTGGACTTTTGACTGAAAACTGTCTCTGAAATCTGGCAACACAGACTCAGTTCTTTCATGCTTTTTGTACTGACAAAGTTGGCAGGGGACATGTAACCCAAATGATGTTTCATGTGATGTTAGCCTTTTGAACAGTGCTTATGCGAATGACATCATCACAGCAGAGAGTGGCAAAAATGAGAGTCAATTGAAAGAAATGACATTTACTCATGTAAGAATCTAAAGACAACTGAAGGAAAAAGCAGCTCAAGTCTGATAATACATTTAAACAACTACAACGAAGAGAAAATCAGGTAAACAACTGGAACACTTGTGTTTCTCTCACAATTGTCACTGACATAGAGAAACTTGTTATCTCTTATGTCAGATGTCAGACATAAGAGGCATGTTCCCTGGAAAGCGCTCACTCGTGTCATGACTCTGCTGAAGTGTTGTGAAGTGTTTGCTGACAGCTGCTTCTGTTTCTTGTCCTTCCAGCTCCCTCCTCTGGTTCAGGTAAGGTACTTTGGATTTGTTCTGACAACTACAGACTTGCCCACCTGCCTCACACACAAACTGTTCCAAGACACACATTGCACAACCTACAGCAGTATGTCAAGGCTTTTCTCGCTCAGGCTGATGTCTGCTTTCCCCTGTGTGTGTGTGTGTGTGTTTGTGCTTTCACTGCTTTCAAATGGAAATACAAGCATGCTGACTGTACTTCCTGTTAGACACAAACACACATGTCCTTTGGTGAATATTCTTCTGAACATGTTTTCTCCACCACAACTCACTGTTCAATGTCTGATCCTCTGAATGTTGATGCATTTTAGACTGATGGAGTGAAAACCTCATAGAAATGAACTGAACAGGAAATGCTCATGGTTTGAATGTAAACAAGCCAACTGTTGGTCCGTGCACAGAGCCAGTGGGTTCCGTTCATGTTCTAGATTTCAATGCAGTTATATAATAATGCAGTCAGAGTTTTTACTAACACTTTTCCCAGACAGGGTTCCCACCTGTCTGGGAAAATGATAAGTCCATTTTCTAGTCACAGAAAATGAGAAAAACAGCCAAATGTCATGAGGAAAAAAACATCCTGGATATTGAGATCTGTTTATACAATAGATTCTAGCACACAAACACATGAAGCAGGTTTTTGTAACGTGCACCGCTGATTGTCATTTAACAGTCACATAAAATACTGTTCCACAGTATTTTCTTTCCCTCTCTCGTGCCTGAATAACGAGTCGTGTCATAAACTGCAAATAGCATGAAATAAAAAACAGTCTGGAAGTCATGAAGATGTTTTACACACCTTAAAGTGCCTCTGACAGGTTGAACTACTCTTTTCACTAAAACAAAGTCCAGACTATTACAGTCAAGATTCACTCAACATTATGCAAAGTTCATCCCAGTTTAGTCATTTTTTAGTGTTAAAAATGGACTTCCTGTTCATAGATGATGACATCACGCTAGGGAGTTGCTTAGCGACCAGAAATTGGGCTAAAACTCTTCTAATGTAACAGGTTGTAACTTCCTGAGACATTAAAATACATAACAACACACTCACTTTGTTAAATGTATGTTTATAGAGTCTTTAAAGAGAGAAAATGTAAAATGTCACCGTTTACCTAGTGTGATGTCATCAGTTTAGAACTTTCCTCTACTTTTTGTTATTTTCAACTGATTTTCAAACTTTTCTTTACAAACTTGTTCTTGATTCATGTAAAACTATTATTTATATTTACAACTAGTGTTAATCTGCTAAATTAAATTAAAATTAGAATTTTGTAGAAACCTGTCATACGCACTTTAAGCTTTTAGCCAGTTTAGATTTTTGGACAATCAGCCTTATTTGCAAAATTATGAGATAAACTCCACAGGAAACCCCTGAATTAGGTTGTTTTCATTAAAAATATGTTTTCACCAGCAGTAGATGGATTTAGTTCAACAGCCTGAGGTAAAAGTGTCATAAAACAGGATTTTATTCAGATTTTCTCCCACCACTGGAAACTTATAAAATGCATCAGATTACACCAAGATGAACCTATTTATTCCTAAATCTGCACCACTGTCGAAAGACTACTCTCATAAAAAAAAGTCCAAGGGGGCCTCTGCTTTGCAAGTGGTTCTTGTCCCACTCCAAGTCCAAATCAAACGTTGAAAGAACTGGCCAAACCACTGTGTTACACGGCAAAAACTACTGTATATATCTAGACTATCTAGAATTTTAATCCAGATTTGAGCTGCTTTAACGGGACAAGATTTAATTGCTTATATAATGTAGAATATTTCATTGGTTTCATGACATTTTTAACTGAATATGAGACAATTTGGCTTAAAATAAGAAGCAATGTCTTGAAATCAGTTCTAAACACTTTGAAACAAGGAAATAATCTATGTCTCTACAATAAATCAAGGTTACATTAATCAAAATGCTTGAAATTAGGTTTAAACTCTAGAATCAAGCAACTTTATCCTGTCTTGAATTTCGTGTATTCCTTGATTGTGATAGTTGTGGATTATTGGACAGCCACGAACTTGGCAAAACAGCTAAATATTGGTCATGTAGATGTCGTAATCACATAAAATCTTTGTTGTGATAAGAGCATGAACCCTGATATTCATTATAGCCTCACCCCGTCTGAAAAACCACAGAACCTACAGTGAATAAATGCATCTGAAATGTGTTGTCCCTGTCCTGAATGTGGCTGTTCAGAGTACCTCCGGAGCATCTCTCTGCCGGTGCCTGTGGTGGTGGAGGACACGAGCAGCAGCAGCGAGTACGGCTCCGTCTCCCCTGACAACGACCTCCACACCAACCCCTTCAACTTCAAGTCGAGTGGAAAGTGCCTGAGCGAGAGAGATGTGAAGGGGCCTCGCTCTCTGTTCCTCAGGTGAGACCAGGCACAAAGCAGCTCTGTCAAACTTCAGTCTTTGCTTTGTGTGTTTATGTGAATGTACAGTATTTATCTGGGACATAAAGTATTCTGGAGGACTGTGTGAATATATAACCTGCCCAGTCAGATGGATTCTTGTGATATTTGTACACTCAAGGAAAAAATAAACGCAACATTTTCATTTCCAAAAATTCCTTAGAAAACGAGTACATTTGGAAAAACAGGCTAGCACCATGGTTTCAGTCCATAGTAAGCTGAAGACAGGTGAACACATTTCTTGGTTTGGCTTGACTGATTGTGAGAACAATAAAGAGTGCAGTACAGGGTCGTTTGTGTTTGAAACTCAGAGTTGACTTTTAGCGATGGTTAACTGTGCTCAAGTCTTCTCTATAAAAGGCACCAGAATGAAGCCAAAAACACACGATTGTCCAACCAGAGAGGGATGGAGCTATGGACGCTGTTGTCTTGTGTCTCCAGGGTGTTTGGAGTCACTGCTCTACCATTAGTCGTCTTGTTCCTCTAACGACCGCCCTCGTACTGGTGGCCCCCGTGTAACGACCGCTGCACAAGACCAACCGCCCCGCACATCTCCGTGACAGGTTCAGCCTCCACCAGGTCCACAGCCCAGACCATTGGGACACATCACAGGCCAGTGTTGGCCAGAATCATCCGTAATCGCCTCCATGCTGACCTGTATTCCACCATATTGGTCATATGTTGGATCAGTGCTTACCCCCCCAACATTGCTGAGCTCTGATCGAATGGTGCACTGCACATCATCGTTGGACTTTGCAGAGGTGGTCACAAGTCGTGTTCAGAGACGAAAAAAGGTTCCAGTGCTTCAGAGCAGATGGCCCAGATCAGGTGTACAGGAGACTATGGGAGAAACTCAGCAGTAGCTGAGGGCGGCAATTCCACAGAATCAACTCAGACACTACTGCCGATCCATGAGGCTGAATAACCTCTGTCCAGGGCCAACGGGGGTCAGTGAACTATTGACAGTCTGATGAAACTCTGTCACTTTTGGTTTGGGGGTTGCTCTATTGTTTGGTTGTGTTATTGGACTCGAAAATGTGTAAACGCTACAAGAGTTGGTCTTAGGATTAGAAATGGATGCAGGGTTCATATGAAACAGGCGGATCTCAAAAATAAAATTAACTGAGTGTTGCGTTTCTCTTTTCCTTGAGTGTACATTCAGAAACACTAGAGAATCCTTCTGGCCACATCAGCCGATTGGTTTACAGTCTGAACCAGTAGTTCAACTGCCCAATCACGTTGCAGGGGGTTGCATTACTAAGTAAAGCCTGAATCAAGCCAAACCAAGATGGCAGCTCTCGTGGATGTACATGCTTCTGCTGCATCTGAGTCTGTCTTAGCACAAATACAGAAGCAGAGATCTGTCTGTGTGTTGTTCTATCATAAACTACTATAAACGTTAGATTTGGATTCTCAATACTGTCCAAACTGGATATGCTGACCACCTCTAGTTCTAATCAACGTTATTATTCCTCAGCTCTATTTAGGTGTTTCTGTTGGTCTTTCTTGTGTCGCAGCATCCCAGTGGAGAACTTTGAGGACCACAGCGCCCCTCCTTCTCCTGATGAAAAAGATTCTGGCTTTTTTCTTCTTCGAAAGGACAGTGAGAGAAGAGCCACGCTGCACCGCATTTTAACTGAGGACCAGGACAAAGTGGTCACCAACCTGATGGACGCGCTGACTCAGGTTCAACACTTCAGACACTGTTCACACTTCTGATTCATGTTCATGTGTCTGATCTGGTCCTGGACTCAGTTTAAGAACAGTGTAGATGAAAAAGACTTGTTTAAAGGCATTAAAACTGGTCTAAACAAGGACTAGACCCGCTCTAAAACTGGTCTAAACGAGGATTAGACCGGCTCTAAAACTGGTCTAAACAAGGACTAAACCGGCTCTAAAACTGGTCTAAACGAGGACTAGACCCGCTCTAAAACTGGTCTAAACGAGGACTAGACCGGCTCTAAAACTGGTCTAAACGAGGACTAGACCGGCTCTAAAACTGGTCTAAACGAGGACTAGACCGGCTCTAAAACTGGTCTAAATGAGGACTAGACCGGCTCTAAAACTGGTCTAAACGAGGACTAGACCGGCTCTAAAACTGGTCTAAATGAGGACTAGACCGGCTCTAAAACTGGTCTAAATGAGGACTACAATAGACTGGGTCAAAAACTTGTGTAAACCAGGACTAAAATAGGTCTAAACCAGGACTATCAGGACTAAGCTGATCTAACACACTCACACACAAAATGAGATTTTTGAGCTTGTTTTAAACTCTGCAAGACTAAGTCAAGAAAGTCAAAAAGACAAAATGTGTTTGTTCCTTTGCCAGATTCTTTGATGAGACTTTTTTAGTATTAGTAGCTTGTTTAAAGATGGCCATTGTAAAAGCTCAAATGTAATGCTTTGTGTTCTGCAGGGGTCTGAGGAGACTAAACTCAAGCCACAGAACATCTCCACACTCGTGTCCAGTTTGGCAGACTTCGTGCGGATGGCTGACAGGAAAATCATTGCCAGTACTTTGTCTCAACTCAAACTAGAACTGGACTTCGACAGCAGCGCCATCAGCCAGCTGCAGGTGGTCCTGTTTGGCTTTCAGGACGCTGTAAGTCTGCTTTTACCTGGGTCAAAATGTCAGTAGTTTCAAGTCACTTGCTGTGTTCAGACCAGACGCGTTTTTGCGTCCAAGAATATTTTGGAAGCTGATGACCCAACACCCACTGGTCAACCACTTGTCCCCCCAGTGCACGTTTGGTGGTTTAAACACTGCTCTGTGTCAGTCCAGATCATGTCCCGTATTGTTTGTTCAGGGTTGCCAGATTTTCAGAGAGCAACAAGCGATCAAACTTCTGAAAAAACAAAACAAAACAAGCGACCTTTCTATTAAAAAAAAAAAAAAAAATTAAAAGACTAAACGGAGGTTGTATCCTCTTGATGTGAGGCAGAGCAGCGTCACTACGTCACAGGAGACAAATGTCTGATTGGAGGACGCAGTAGTTCAGGTGATGATAGTTCAGCAGTTCAAAACTCGGGCATCGACGCCTGATGAGGCCAAAGCGTCTCACGCAGGTTGAAGTGTCCAATCTCCGGTCTGCACACAGCATCAGAGAACTGACGTAGCAAACTTGATTTAGGTTTTAAATCTGGCAACTTAAATCTTTTGACACATGGTTAATATCCACGTGCATTCATTTTGGTTGCAATTATATCTTTAAAATGTCTTTTTACAAACAACAAAGTGAAACTGGAGTGACCTCCCCAAGTCCAGCCAATCAGAGAGCTGCGTTCAGCTCTTGATTAGAACTAAAATTCTTTATTATTCAGTTCAGACAGTACTCTGCCGTCTCTTTTTTTCACAAAGTCCTGCATTTATTGTAGACTTTCTTGTGGAAAGCACAAAGTTTACACATTTACAAATAAAAAAGTTAGCTACTCCAACTTTAAAGGGCCTATATTGTGCTTTTGTTTTTCTATGTTATAATGTTGTGTTATCAAAAACACAAGTGGTCTTGTGTTTTGTTTTATTTACACATGTTTAACACAAACATACAGAGCATTTATTAAACAGTGTAACAGTGACTCTGCTGAGGGCTCCCAAAGGCTGTCTACTCAACGAGCAGAAAAGAAAGTCACTTTACATTATTTATTTGATTAATTTACTTTTTATATTCTTTAAGGGGTGGGCCGGTTTCCCCTACCACTAAAAACATGTCCAGCCTGCCTCTCCAGCTCTACTGATTCAGTGCAACAGAAAATATTGGAGAATGATTTGTAATCCAAAATGAACAAAAGGAGAAATCAGCTGTTCAAAGACAACAACTCAGTTTTCATAGAATAAATCAGTTCAATTCAAGCTACACTGACTGTTCACTAATGACATCAGCACTAATGAGCAGTAATGACAATAACATGACTCTGAATGTGTTTGGAGTTGACTTAAGTCAGAGTAGTGAGCAGAACAGATGAATCTACAGCACCTCCTGCTGGTCAGACACAAGACATGCTCCTGAGCCGATGGTTCTGTTCACATGATGACTTCATGTTCTCTTTAGGATGTTTAAAGACTTGACTTTAATGTTGTAATTAAACTCTGAATCTTTGTCATTCTGTGAAACGCTAAACCTCAGTCTGAGTCCAATAAGAAAGTATTTAAATTCTCATATATAGTCCAAGCACCGCTCTGATTGGCTGTGTTTGGATGGTCCACTCTAGTTTCACTTTGATCTTCTGAAGCTGTGACTGAAGCCAGAAAATGTACTCATGGTGACATTTACCATGAATCTGGTCATCATTTTGAGCATAAATGTGCCTTTATTAAAAAACAAAACAACTTTTACATGTTACTTACAGTATGAACAGTGCAGTATATTGTAATGGACACACAAGTGATGGTTCTCTAACTGTATGTTTAGTGAACACTTTGGCTGTGGATGAAATGAAAAGCTTTTTCTTGTTTTTAGGTGAACAAAGTGTTGAGAAACCACAACATCAAGCCTCACTGGATGTTTGCTCTGGACAATATCCTCCGTAAAGCAGTGCAGACGGCCATCACCATCCTGGTGCCAGGTACACACATATACACACCGACACACACGCAGGCCTCCAGGCGCACACACGCACACCCCTACAGAAGCACACACGCAGGCCTCCAGGCGCACACACGCAGGCCTCCAGGCGCACACACGCAGGCCACCAGGCGCAGCAGCAGAAAGACATTAGCAGCTCAATATGAGGATTGTAATCTCCTCTGGTCAGACATGGAGCTCACACACAGTCCATGTCTTTCTTTTATACATTTAACTACATCAGAACATGATCTTCTTCATCTGGTCCGTGGGTTTAGGTTTGATCTTCCAAATAAGCCACATGCACTTGAACAGAACGAACCATATGATTCTATTTAAGATGTCACCAAGCTTGTTTTCACTAGACTGACTGTTTTTATGAAGTTTGTAGTTGTGTTTTGTCCAGTAATGACATTATGTGGAGGTAAACTCACAACTGTTACCTAGCAACCACATTGTAAATGTGACCTAAACCCACATAAACGATCCAACTGATTTGACAAATAATATTTTGTAACACTTAAATTGTGTTAAATTATTAAGAAAACTGTGTCAGTTGTGTAGGGTGCATGGTAGCCAAGTGGTTAGATCTCTGGCTTCCCAATAAGGAGGTCTTGGGTTTGACTCCCGGGCCGGACCATACCAACATCTCACCATCTCTCTGGGTGGAGTTTGCATGTTCTCCCCGTGTCACCGGTTTCCTCCCACCTCCAAAAACATGCATGTTTAGGTTCATTGGGCATCACTGTAAATTTCCCTTAGTGAGTGAATGAGAGAGTGAATGTTTGTCTGTCTAACCCTGCGGCAAGTTGGCCACTGTCCAGGGTGTTCCCCCGCCTAAGGCCCAAAGTCACTGGGATAGGCTCCAGTCACCCGCGACCCTAACGGGATTAAGCGGTAGAAAATGAATGAATGAAAAGTGTCAGTTGTGTGTCTTTTTGATGACTCATGTGGAGGGATGCTGTTACCTTTTTAAAAATAAAAAAGTAACTTTTTGAAGTGATTACACTCATTTAAGGTTAAAACATTTTGAAGTTAAAAATGTACAACTTTGGGACTTCCGGAGTGACTCGGCAGCGGATGGACGCTTAGTTGTACTGCTCCTGTTCAACCAAGCTAAAAAACCCTCCTGCACTCGATTTATTACAACACGAACAATCTGAAAACGTTATGAGTGGAGGTAGACCCAAAAGACTAACAAAAACCCCGAAAAAACGGAATTGGATGAAGCTATGTCGAAGAAAGACCAAGCCGAACAACTCCAAGCTGCGAAAGATGGCGACGAGTTAGCTGATGTGGAGCTAACAGCTAAGGATCAAGTAGCCAGCAACAATACATGTGATTTTCCAACATTAAGTGAACTTTACAACGACTTCAAGAGTTTCAAAAACGACTTCAGAGAAGCACTTCGTGAAATCAAGGTGGAAATGGTCACTGATCTTAAAGCTGAGCTAGCAACAGTGGCGGAGGGACTTGCCCAAAAGCTAACGGAACAAGGAGCTAGACTGGACGACCACGACAACGCCATTGCCGGGGCAGAAGGGCGCATTTCGGAGATTGAAGAGAGGAATGTGGTGACAAGAGAAGCTCTGCTTAGTTTACTGAGAGAGCAGCGAAAGTTACAGGAGAAGGTGATTGACTTAGAAAGCAGGAACAGACGAAACAACATGCGTATCTATGGTATTCCTGAAGATGCCGAAGGCGCTTCAATGTTGGACTTTGTAAAAAACCTGCTTACCAGAGAGTTACAGCTACCAGAGGGAATGTCTCTCCAGATTCAGCGAGCTCACCGTGCCCTCACACATAAACCGGGACCTGGCGCTACACCGAGATCGGTAATTATAAACTTTCTGCAGTTTAACGTGAAGGAGACTGTCCTAAGGCTGGCGTGGAACAAGAAGATCATGCTGGATAATAAGCAGATCTATTTTGACCACGATTATGCCTACGAAGTTATCGAAAAACGCAAGTCCTATGGGGATATTAAAAAAGCGCTTAAAGCAAAGGGCATTCGTTTCCAAACGCCCTTCACAAAGATCCGCATACACTGGAGCAGCGGACCGCGGACGTACGGAGACGCCGAAGAAGCAGCGAGTGACCTGAGAGCGCGAGGAATCGAGGTGACTGTGAGCAGAGCTAAACCTGCGACAAGCATTGAAGACAAAATCAACGCCGCCTTTCCCTGGAGAGCAAGCGACACTGAGAGAGGAGACTCTCCGATGAAAGCGCGAGTGAAACGGAGGCTGGAACAGTTCAGAAGGGGAGAAGGACTATAGATAACAATGTATTTAAGTCACAACATTTGAGGTAACAAAGCATATTTTTGGATTTTGTGGGTGTTTGTTTAAAGTAGAAATGGTAATCGGTTGATGGGAGTGGACATGGGTATTTGTTGGACTGGTTGTGGTTTTTGGAATGTTTTTGCTGGTTCAGCATTCCGCCACAAGGGGGAGCCCCGACTACAGGTACGGACTTAACTCCTCACTTACCAACAGAGACTTACAGGTGTCAGACGACCCTGAGTATAAGGAAGACTTTTTTTTTCATGTTCTTTTGTTTGAAGTTTTAAGTTCTAGTTCGACAGTTGGGGATGTTTATGTCTACATTATTGTTCTTAAAGAGAAAAGTTGGTTGATACATGAACAAACAATATTTTAAGACCTGTCTGAATGCTCAAATTATTATCACTTAATGTAAATGGACTACTAAATGCAGCTAAGCAAAGTAAAATTTTAGCTAAATTGAGGAGAGAGGATATAGATGTTGGGTTTATACAAGAGACGCATATGGTGGGATTAGAACACGAAAAACTTAAGAGGCAGGGATTTAAACATGTTTTTCTTCGTCAAATGGTACAAAGCATAATAGGGGAGTAGCTATCTTGATAAGTGGTAGAGTCACATTCGAACACATAACAACAATTAAAGACAAGGAAGGAAGATACGTGTTGGTAAAGGGGAAAGTGGATGGTGAAATGTTTACATTTTATAATGTATATATTCCTCCTGGTACTACATCAGACTACATACAAATTTTAGAGAAAGTTGTGACGGAAAGTCAAGGATTTTTGATATGCGCAGGAGATTTTAATATAACCTTAAATCCTAACCTTGACTCATCAGGCAAAAGAACCTCTCAATCACAAAAAAATAACAAAGAAGATTAATCTTATGATGACAGAAACAGGTCTTATCGATATTTGGAGACATTTAAATCCAACAAAAAGAGATTACACATTTTATTCATTTCCCCATTCAACATACTCAAGAATCGATTATTTCATTACGTTTAGCACAGATATAGATAGGATACAAAACTGTCAGATTGGAGTGAAAGATATATCTGATCATTCACCATTATATTTATCTGTATCAATAGCTCAACAAAGAAAACACACATATTGGAGACTAAATAATAGCATATTAAATGATCAAACGTGTAAACAATTATCTAAAGAAATAACAGAGTATTTACAAATTAATGATAATGAAGACACAACCCCACCAATTTTTGTGGGATGCCTGTAAGGCAGTGATGAGAGGGAGCATAATTGCTAAAACTTCATATTTAAAAAAACAAAGAACTAAAAGACTTGAGACACTACAATCGGAATTACTGGCTTTAGAAACTAAGCATAAAGATACCTTGGATGAAAATACACTAATTGAAATAAAGAGAAAAAGAAATCAGGTAGATGAGATTTATTGCCAAGAAATACAACAAAAATTATTATTTACCAAACAAAGTTACTATGAAGGAGGAACCAAACATATAAACATTAGCTTATAGATTAAGAAAGCAACAATCAGAAAACACAGTTTACAAAATAAAAGACCCAATAACAAAAGAGACATGCAATCAATTAGGAAAAATTCAAGAATGTTTTAAGAAATATTATGAGATCTTATATACACAACCTTCCATAAAAAATGATGACAAAATGAATACTCTGCTACAATCATTAAACTTACCCACTCTAACAGAAATGAAAATAAATCTTTAAATGCACAAATTACTAAAGAAGAAATTCATTCGGCTATAGGAAGGTTGAAAACTAACAAGGCTCCAGGCCCAGATGGATTTACTGCAGAGTGGTACAAGAAACTAAAGGAAGCTGTAACACCTGTATTATTGAAAACATTTAATTGGGTCATATCAAATGCTGAGACACCTCCCTCGTGGAGAGAAGCAATAATTTCAGTGATACTGAAAGAGGGGAAAGATAAAACCGATTGTTCCAGTTATAGGCCAATAAGTGTACTGAACCTAGATTACAAGATATTTACATCAATTTTGGCCAAAAGAATAGATAAGGTTCTCCCCAGAATAATTGACCTAGATCAAACTGGATTTGTAAAATCACGCCAGACCCACGACAATATCAGAAGATCACTGGAGATTATGACACATATAGATATGAATAAAATACAAGCAGCGCTATTGAGTTTGGATGCTGAAAAGCCTTCGACTCTGTGAGATGGAAGTTTCTCTATAGTGTCTTGCAAAAATTTGGCTTTCAAGAAACATTAATTAAAATATTAAAGGCCTTATACAATGAACCAACAGCAAGGCTTAAAATCAATGGAGCGCTCTCTGAACCTTTGGTGTTGGAGAGATCTACAAGACAAGGATGCTCTCTTAGTCCACTTTTATTTTCATTATTTATAGAGCCCTTGGCTCAATGGATCAGACAGAACAGTAAGATTACAGGAATACAGATCTCCAATATGGAGCAAAAACTGGCACTTTTTGCCGATGATGTATTGGTTTATCTGTCTGACCCTACAGAGTCATTGCCAGAGCTTTTCAAGGTTTTGAGAGAATATGGGTCATACTCAGGATATAAATTGAACGAACAGAAACTCAAGTGCTTTGCTTCAATTATAACCCACCCAACAGATAAAGAGTACATACAAATTCAATTGGAACAATAAATCTCTTAAATACTTGGGTATATACCTACCAACAAATTTAGCTACATTAGCAGAAATAAACTATGGTCCTTTAAAAACAGAAATAATTAAAGATATGACTAGATGGAATTTAATACCATTTCTGAGTTTAACATCAAGAGTGGAAACGATAAAAATGAACATTCTCCCAAGAATGCTGTACTTATTTCAAGCAATCCCGATAGAAAAAACAGATAAATACTTTGCTGAATGGGACAAAATAATTTCTAGATTTTTATGGGCTGGCAAAAACCAAGAGTAAAATATAAAACATTGCAAATCCCCAAGGAGAAAGGAGGTATGGCACTTCCATGCCTACACGATTATTATAGGGCATCACAACTGCGTCCCTTAGTAGGTTGGTGCAAGCCCAGCTACAAATCAAAATGGAAGGATATAGAATGTGGATCAACAGGAAATATGCCGATCAATATGCTGATAGGTGACCCTTCAATGATTGAGGGTTTGACAGACATAGCCAAACTTCTAATTAAAAGTTCTGTACAGACATGGAGTGAAATTCTGAAAAAGTTTAGTCTGCAGGAGATTTCAGCTTTGTTTAAATGGTTTGCATATGATCCAGAATTTACTCCTGGTATAAATGATTCAAGATTTAAATGTGGTGTAGCAAAGGTCTTACTATGTACAATTCTCTTTTTAAAGATGGTGTGATTAGGAGCTTCCAGGACCTTAAGGAGAAGTTTGGGTTGGCAAACCATGATCATTTTAAATACTTACAGATCAGAGATTTTGTTACAAAAAATTTTTATCAGAAATGTAATTATGTTCAAGGTGGCATCTTAGAAATTTTCCAAAATGCATATGAAGATGTTCCTTATAAAAAGTGATATCAAAATTATATTTGGCTATTCAAAATCTGAGGAATATGACACTTTATACATTAAAACAAGATGGGAAGCGGAGGGTAACCTGACTTTTACAACTGAGGATTGGAACAAGATATGTAACAGCAGTGGATGGTGACATGTGCACCTATATGGAAGAATTTAGCTGGAAAAATATGGTTAGATTTTTTTGTACACCAGCTCAAACATCTAAATTTTCAATCAGAATAACTGCTGGAGGTTGTTGGTCAGGTACAAGCTCACCACTTTCACATTTTTTGGTGCTGCCTTTGGTGTCCCATTTTGGGAAGACGTACACAAGGTCTGGAAGTGGTGTTTAAATTTAAAATACAGTTTAACTTTAAATGAATGTATTTGGGAGACCTGACTGGTTGCACCTTGTAAAGGCTGATTCATATTAATGAGAATCCTGTTAGCGGCTGCAAAAAAATGTATAACTCGGAAGTGGCTTAGAAAGGAATGTCCCACAGTCAATGAGTGGATTGATGTGCTTTATAATATTTTTAAAATGGAAAGGATCACCTTCAAGCTTAAGCTGCAAACAGATTTATTTGAGGACTATTGGTATAAATGGCTAATATATGTATCAACAAAAAGGCCTGACTTTGTGTAAAGATGTCTGATGTTTTTCTATCCCCAATTCCATTTGTTTATGTTATTGTTTTGTTTTTCTTTTCCTTTTTTGGATTATTTTTTGTTTTTAACATTTATGGTTTCCTTTTGAGATGCTTGTTTTTGGAAGCACTTCGTAAACAACTAAAACTAATAAAAGTGAATGACAAAAAAAAAAAAAAAAAGTACAACTTTATTATCACTGCTATTTACTTATGGATGTCTTTTTGTCATTTTATAATTTTCATTAACAGTGTTTTTATTATTATTCATTTTAACAAATGAGTCCATTGCATCAAATAACATTTTTAAGACTTCTCTCTCTGGCATTAAAGGAGAAAAAAATGTCTTTAGTCAACTATTTTTTTCAAGAGCATCAACGAATCAATAAAATAGACTCTTAAAGGAACCGTATGTAAGATTTGATGTCAGATTTAATAAACATGACCTCTATGTAGCCGTTATGAACCACCAAAGATATATTTGGACTGTATTTTTCATCTTCTTTAAAAGGGACAAAGGTATGCAGCCCTTCCCCAAAGTGATCGAGTTTTACGACTCTCTGTCCCTTATCAACGGCCTGTTGATTCTACTCAAAGCCCCCTGCTGTGACTTACAGACACTGGCAGGACAAAAACTCTTACAAGGACATCTACTTTCATGTGTGTTTTCATGTGTTCTCATGTCTGTATCCTTGTTGAGATATGCATTTGGAATTTTTCTGTTCTTGTCATTGCTTCATATATTTGTGATTGCGGCAGTTATGCTCAATATCCCAATTGAATTTCACAATTGAAAATGTAACAGTTTGAGATGTCAAAATGATTCCAATTGCATGTATGTTCTTGTTAATTGAATAAGTGAATAATAGCTAACTATTTACTGATTTAAATTCAATTAAGGACATAGTAAGCCATAAGCCACTCCCAGCCCATGAGAGTCCGCCCTTCACAAGACTCCACAAGACCACCATCCTCCGGGTCACACACACGGTGGGACACCACACTGTCTACTTGGAACTTCCTGGCTTCTTGACATCTACTCCTTCACGTGCTGAACGGGGGTTGGAAAAGCCGTGAGGGCCTCTGGCCTTGGTGGCCCCCCTGTGTGGGGTCAGCCACCCTGCTGCAAAGGAGCTGATCAGGCCTTTCGACAATTCTGCTCCAATGCCACGCATCAACATGCTACGAATGGGACTCACTCTGTAAACCATCGAGGCAGCAATGCACCCTGCACCCCATCTCTTCATGCGCCAAACAAGAGAAAGAGACCTCGACAACTACAGGTGGCCCACCACAGACCATCTCAACCTCAAGTGGACGTAAAAGACTAATTAAGTGCTGAAGTGCTCAGAATGGGGTAGTTAGAAAGCCTCTTGTTACATTCCCTAATTGAAACCAGAATCCAGAATTCCTTACCAGTGAAAGCGCAGTGTTTGACCGTGTAAGCTGTTTGGGAATGATGGAATGATGATGATTATGTTGTTTGTTTGATTAAACCACCACATATCCAATATCTTACGGGTATACCTCGATCTTATCCAATTGGACAGTCACGTGTAATGGATAGAGCGCCAGCCTTCAGATCAGGTCAACGAGGAGTGTGGATAGGGGTTTTAATATAAAATCTTTGAGATTCAGCATACTCTTAATCCAGTATAAACTGCGTGGTACCCCAATGATTTACTATTATTAATCGCGGCAATCCCTCCACAATAATGAAACTAACGTGATCAGTAGCAATAGTCCGTCCATGCCGCGCGAATTAAGCACTGATCTTTTATAGCATATATATATTAAAAAAAACCCACGTACATAGTCTGGTGCCCCTGTCAAGACGGGACTGGATCACACTAATGTAGTACTAATTAAATCAATCTGTTTACATGCGTATGGTGTGCCAAAGGAATAAAGGGTCAACAAGTCCATAAAATGTGGCTGATGTAATTTGTTGACTGAGAAGTCAATTAATTCTGAGTTGTCTTCCACTCTAAAAAGCATCGGACATGATGTCCCTTTGATTGATTGTTTTTACAATTTATTATCCAATCAAGAAGCAGACCTTGAAGCTCTCATCAATCGACTCTCTCGAGTTGGAGGTGTTGCCTATTGTTTTGTGTTCAAAGCATGTTGAGTTTGAACTGATGTTGCTGCCAGGACACAACATTCTAACTGTCTTGTCTCTTACTAGCGACTCAGCACGTGTGTTTCCTACACTGTTCTGCGATAACGGCTCCGTCCCCACATTTGTGTCACAAGCTGATATTGGGAACAACGCATAACTTTCCTGGTTCCGAATAGCTCACTTATTTTTTATCACGCACTAGCTTCTAGTTCCTAGCCCTTCCTCCGCTCCCTTATACAGTGAGAGGTCGCACAAGTCAACAGTAAGCAGCAACTAGGACAAGCTGAAGAGAAAGAGCTCTAATAAGCTCTTGCTTTGGTGAATCTGATAACCGCCTAAATCCAGCGGCGGGTAAAACCACGAGGGGAGAAATCAAGACACGAGCTCTACAAACCTGTGCCTCTCTATGAAAACTACAACACCACGCAGCGGACTCCAAACCAACCACGGACCTAATGCCCTATGCTTGTAATGTACACATGCCAGTTACATACCCAACCCCCGGCACTCCCAGTATTGTTCATGCAATCTGCCTGTTCAAAACTTAAAAATGCCTTATCTGTCAATCAACACCCCTGTCAGACTTAGACGCACATCTATTGTGGTGACCAAAGAGTTTTAAACTACCAAGGCTTCATGACAACACTTCATCATAAAACATGCTAGCCTATATATGCACTCGGGATCCAGGGCAGAATAATATAACAAGCACTCACCGTCATCCAACTGTGAGGAGAAGAGTACACTAATATATTCCAGTTAATCCTTCTTGTCTGGCAGCTGCGTCAGCAGCGGCAGCTACACACCACGTGTGACTCCCCTTTTCTCTCGTTCCTCCCGCTCGCCAGTGGCGTACTATTATGACCAAATGAGCCTGTGGCTTCTTCATACGTAAATAGTGTTAAGAGATGTGGCTATACAGTAGTGGAAAGTGATGTGCAGCAGAAAACCTTATATTTTAAAAGTTTATAAAGTTTGTTATATGAGAGATTCGTTTTGTGTGTCTAAAGTCTGAGGCAGTAAATTTCATTTCATTACAACTNCAGCTAGTTCAATCAAGCACGGAGCCAATAGTGAGATCAATACAATGAAGAAAACACATTAGTGGAGAGGATTAGGTGACTATCTAATGCAACATAATGAAACTAGAGGTGCCTTGTTTGGCCTGTAATTGAGGTGTCAGTGCTTATTGCTAAAGGTAAATTCATTGTATTGAGCTTTACCTGATGTGGACTTCCTCCTCACACCAGCGGGGGTTAAGAAGTCTGCTAATGCATGTCCTTCCTCATTTCAAATCGCTTCAATTAACAGGAGCTTTTCAAATCTTTCATAGAACGAGACATTAGTCGTATTCGCACGGCCTTATATTTACCGAGGGACCTCATGTAAAATGTAATAATTCCGGACGTAATCTGAGTTTCTACTCCTGTGCGAATCGTCCATGTCTGTAAAGTTTCCCCCAAATTTTACCTCCTGTAATTCACCGAACTCAGACGTCCTCACGTAAATCTAAAGTCATGCGGATGTGTATGTCTGTGTTTTCAATCCGTGAACTGTTTATGAATAAATTAATAATGAATCTGCGGCTTATTTTACCTTCAAATTTGAACAAAATTATTATTACCATTCTTTATGGATCATTTTCAAATGAGATTGTCGTATTTTCAACAATTAAAAAGCTAAAGATTAATCAAATTACGATTAAAAGTCCGTAAACCGGAAGTACAACAACCTCGTTGTCGTAGCAACAGAAGGTCGAGAAGATGGAGGTTTAGGGAAAAGTTTGGGCAGAACAGTGGACAGAACGCCGCAAAGTTTGGATTTTATCACCGTAAATGGATTAAAAGAGAGAGTCTTCGGTTGCTTCATAAGAAATCTGATGTTGTGGATGTGATTCTGATAAACGGACTCAACAACGTGACGAGGAGCACATTTGCTGCCGCAGCTCAGGTAAGTTTAGCTGATTCACGTTAAAACAAACCGAAAACACAAGAAATGCTCATTTCATGAATTAAGTAAATAGTTGTTGCCTTAAATCATCTGTCGCCGTTTCCGGAAAGTCTGTAAAAACAAGAAAATTACAGACATCTAATATGTCCGTCCGAATGCCTGTAAAAAACTCAGAGGTCGTGGGGTAATTTAAAGTTTACAGACTTCCCCAGGTAAATGTTGTGCCGTGCGAATAGTACTATTGTAATATATTAGTCAAATCTTCTGTCCTCAAACACACATACACATTTACTTTTTTTTCAAGGAAATAACTCAGTACATCTGTTTGGTTAAAAATGTGTCTCGTGAAGTTAATGTAATAATAATAATGATTTTTATTATTATTTTTATTATTATTATTTTTAGCTTTTAGTAGTGATTTCAATAACATAAGCCAGGGTCTGCAACCTAAGGCTCTAGAGTCACATGTGGCACTTTAAAGACTTCAATGTGGCTCTTTGATCTCAAATTGACAATTACAAAAATTAAAAATTAAGAGAAAAAGAAAGAACATTCTATGAAATGGTATCTATGTGTGTGCTCTTCGATCGTTATTAGCACACCCATTGTGATAATTATGTGAAAAATTTAGTATACAGCTTGTGTGAGGTCACATATGACACTAAAGCAGGGTCAGGGAACAAAAACTCACAGTACGGGGCCTCTAAAAACAATGTGCAATACTTCAAGGAATTAAAAAAAAAAACATTTTGGCCAAACTCATCTTGACAGTCCAAACTATACAGTTTTTTCTGGAGGTTCCATAGACCTAGTCTTGTATATAACTATAGTTCCGGCTTTTTCTGACTTTTATTTTCTTTGAATTGGGCCATAGTGACTCTTTAAAGTTTGCAGACCTCTGACATATGCTGTGCCATGAACACAGAAAACAAGTTTCTTCTACAACAGTTTTAGTTATAGAAGAAGACTGTCTGTGGAGCTTATAATTCTAAACCCACATGCATAACTGACTATTCGAAACAACTTGATTTCGATCCCTTGATATTTTAATTAATTACCATAATTCATTGATTGTCCGTCCGTCCATATGTATGCATTTGGCAAAAAGTCTACCAGAAATAATTTGTGAAAATCAAACGCACTCATTAAAAGACCTGTTTTGGCATAGTCAAATTTATTCTATGCAAATGATCCCGTCGTTATGAACAGCGACCGCGCTTTTTATACGCCGAACCGCCGGAGGCAGTTGTTAGGATTGTGAGATTAGCAACACCCAACATCCACACACATATACATTGTTTGAGTCGTACAAAATAATCGGAGAAATGGACTCCCTTTTTAAGCTGATTTCAAACTCAAAAGGTCTTACTGTAAGAATCTTAAATCAGACAAAAGTGCTTATACTATTGCCAGTTATTTTTTTATTTTTTACTTATTTCAAATGAGTCTTGACTTGTTTTAAGTTATTTTAAACCTTCATGAAGGGCCCATTTTTCTTTAAACATCTGATTAAAATCACCTAGAAATAAGTGAGAAGAAGCTCTGCACTAAAGAACATCAGGATTTCTTTGGTGAATATTAGAATCAGCACAGCCTGGGTCTGCGTATATAATTTAGGTTTGGACAATTCCTCTTCAAAAACTGAAGAGAAATTAATTAAAAAAAAATGTATAAACCCCTAAGTTTGACTTTAAAAAAAGTTTAGACAAAGGTCACTATAAAATCAAAATATGTAAATCATGTAAAAACATTGATTTGACTGTAAATAAGATGGTTTACATTTTATTTTATAGCAAATATAAATGTAAGGTAATTATTTCCAGTAAGCCCTTATTCGTACTAAACTGAGCTATTTAACTATTAGAAGTTAAGTTTGAAAGAAAAGTCACAAGTGTTAGTCTTGTGGCAGCAACATAATGCAGAGAAATGAATGAAAGTGACGCTAACCTATAAACTCCTCCCACAAACTTGGAAAAAGCATGAGGAGAAGGTGAAAGGAGGGTCTGAGAGTGGAGTGTGGAGTGGACAAATCAGTGCTGATGTCACAGAGTCTGACACTGACCACAGCAGACACACAGGAACACTCAGAACAGCACCACAAACATCGGCTTGTGTTTTTGCTTTAACTGTATAATTCTGTGGTTCCTGTTTGCATGTTCCAGTCACTTCTGTGTAGCGTGGGCCCTGCAGGGTGTTCACTGCTCACTCTTTTGCACAGGCTGCTGGAGCAGTTGTTGGAGAAGGAGCGAGAGTACCAGACCATTCTTGCTGCTTGAGCTCTGTTCTGCAGGTGAGCAGTCTGTTGGAGAAGTGAGGCGATTGACACCCACAGGTGAGTGTACAGTTCTGAACCCACCAGTGTACCCACAGAGTGTAGCTGAGCCGATCGATGAACCCACTGAGGCTGAGAGTTGAACCCACAGGTGAGGACAGGTGAGGCTGAGTCAGGTGAACACTTGAGGTGAACCCACAGGTAGATCTGAACCCACAGGTGAGCGGACAGTTCTGAGGCTGAGATCTGAACCTAGATTGAAAGAATAGAAAGCAATTAATCGTGTTGTGTGAACATGAATGTGAGGATGAATCATGTAGTGTGAGACATGAATCGTGTAGTGTGAGACATGAATCGTGCAGTGTGAGGACATGAATCGTGTAGTGTGAGACATGAATCGTGTAGTGTGAGACATGAATCGTGTAGTGTGAGGACATGAATGTGTAGTGTGAGACATGAATCGTGTAGTGTGAGGACATGAATCGTGTAGTGTGGACATGAATCGTGTAGTGTGAGGACATGAATCGTGTAGTGTGAGACATGAATCGTGTAGTGTGAGACATGAATCGTGTAGTGTGAGGACATGAATTGTGTAGTAGAGACATGAATCGTGTAGTGTGAGACATGAATCGTGTAGTGTGAGACATGAATCGTGTAGTGTGAGACATGAATCGTGTGTCGTGTAGTGTGAGACATGAATCGTGTAGTGTGAGGACATGAATCGTGTAGTGTGAGACATGAATCGTGTAGTGTGAGACATGAATCGTGTAGTGTGAGACATGAATCGTGTAGTGTGAGGACATGAATTGTGTAGTGTGAGACATGAATCGTGTAGTGTGAGACATGAATCGTGTGTGTGAGACATGAATCGTGTAGTGTGAGGACATGAATCGTGTAATGTGAGACATGAATCGTGTGTGTGAGACATGAATCGTGTAGTGTGAGATGTGTGTGCGTGTAGTGTGAGACATGAATCGTGTAGTGTGAGGACATGAATCGTGTAATGTGAGACATGAAGTGTGAGGACATGAATGTGATGTGACATGAATCGTGTAGTGTGAGGACATGAATCGTGTGTGTGAGACATGAATCGTGTAGGGTGAGACATGTTTATGCGCACATTGGATATGCCATTACGATTCATTGATGTGATTTGGTTATCACAAGCTAAGGTAGGCGGGCTTTAGTTGACTAGTCACCCAATCAGCTTGAAGTATTTTATTAAACGTTCCACCTTTTCCCGAACACTGTCAGCAGGGGAAGTTCCAGATGGAAGGAAGTTCAACACAGATCCATCTGGAGTGAGCCAGGTTCATCAATCTACTGAATAAGAGAAGAATACGTATCATTCATAGTACTATTTTACATTATAGAAGATTCAGTGTTAAAAAAAACTTGGGCTTGTATGTAGTGAATAATGAATGTTTGAATAATCTTTCATTTGATGTAATCAAGACGTCTTTGCTCTGAAAATGACAATTTTATCAATCACCCTCTGCTCTGTACTTACAAGTCTTTTTTTTCCTTTGCTCATGATACTGCTGCCATTTTGGCACAAATAATCAAGTTTAATACATTCTTCTTTAGGGCACGGTGTAACTTTTTGACCAGGATTAGACTTGAGTAAAGGCATGTTTTTGTCATTTTGACCTCATTGATGCACTAAATAAATAACACAAATGTGTAGTTTTATATTGAGCAGGCTTGTGTGACAGTTAATGGACCATGTTTGACCTCCTCATGTTTGTTTTCATAGATGCTCTGCTTTTTAACAGAATAGAGCAAGCATATTTGTATGTGTCCAAAGTGCAGAATGATTTTTATTACTACAGAAAAGTCTAGCTGACTTTTCACCTCCAGAAAGTTACACAGTGCATCTTGGTGGGCAGGGATTTTCTGTTTTTATTCCTTTTAACTGGGATGAAGAAGTGAAGTATCCCAGTCCCAGATTAATGAAACCACCAAACTAAGTCAGAATGAGAACAATGTGCTATAAGTGTTTATTAGATGGCTGCAGATGTCAGAAGATTGGTCACTGCACTACAACACACTCTCTACAACAGTTTGGTTTGTGGTTTCTCTGTACAACAGGAAGTGGCTTTGACAATAAAAGAGCTCTTTGGGTTTCAGACGTAGCCACTTCCTCGGCCTCTGAGCAGGGACCAAAGAGCCACAGCACAGAACCACAGCAGCACACGGAGCTGACCAAGTGGCTGAGGCTCAGCGGGGCCGACCAGGACTCCATCGACAAGGTGGGCCGCGCTCACATGTGGACGTTCGGTTCAGAGCAGACGTGTTCTCATGATTGTGTTTGTGTTGTAGATTGTGATGAGCAGTACACACTGAATGACATTCTCTATGACGTGACCAGAGAGGATCTGAAGAGTTTGTGCCTGAGGTAAACATGCAACAGTCTCACTCCAACATGTAGAGGTATAATACTCATGCACAAGTAGGCTGTGCAATTCATCCAGATCCAAACATGAATATTGCTGTAATAAAGGAATTGTGATCATTGACCGTCTGTTCATAAGCGCTCTTTTATTTCCTTGATTTGGAAAAAATAGGTGGTCTCTTTACAACTGTTCAATACATTTACAGCTGTTTATTTCAGTTTCATTTTATCTTTTCACTCTCTACATTTACTAACACTGTTTCTCTAAGCAAGTCATCGTTTGAATAATCATGATTTTAATTCTGCCTTCAGTAATCATGACTGTTATATTCCTCTGAATCGAGTCAAAATGGGTGTTTATTATTCTAAAGGAGACTTGGGGATGTCAGATTATTAGGTTCATCAATAATCTTGATAAGAACAAAAGAATAATAATTATGACATTTTTAAAAGCAAAAATATTATTTTAGTCAATTTAGAGCTTATTGCATTCATTTGAAAGAGGATGTGTCTGATATGCACCAGGCAGGACGGATAGTATAATAGATCCATGGACAGGACCGATAGTATAATAGATCCATGGACAGGACCGATAATATAATAGATCCATAAACAGGACTGATAATATAATAGATCCATAAACAGGACTGATAATATAATAGATCATAAACAGGACTGATAAATAATAATAAAAAAAAAAAGATCCATAAACAGGACTGATAATATAATAGATCCATAACAGGACTGATAATATAATAGATCTATAAACAGGACTGATAATATAATAGATCCATAAACAGGACTGATAATATAATAGATCCATAAAACAGGACTGATAATATAATAGATCCATAAACAGGACTGATAATATAATAGATCTATAAACAGGACTGATAATATAATAGATCCATAAACAGGACTGATAATATAATAGATCCATAAACAGGACTGATAATATAATAGATCCATAACAGGACTGATAATATAATAGATCCATAAAGGACTGATAATATAATAGATCCATAAACAGGACTGATAAATATAATCAAACAGGATGATAATATAAGATCCATAAACAGACTGATAATAAATAGATCCATAAACAGGACTGATAATATAATAGATCCAAAAAAAAATAATCCATACAGGACTGATAATATAATAGATCCATAAACAGGACTGATAATATAATAGATCCAAAAAGATAATAAAAAAAAAAAAAAAAAAAGATCCATAAACAGGACTGATAATATAATAGATCCATAAACAGGAAACTGATAATATAATAGATCCATAAACAAAAAAAAAAAAAAAAAAAAAAACAGGACTGATAATATAATAGATCCATAAACAGGACTGATAATATAATAGATCCATAAACAGAACTGATAATATAATAGATCCATAAACAGGACTGATAATATAATAGATCCATAAACAGGACTGATAATATAATAGATCCATAAACAGGACTGATAATATAATAGATCCATAAACAGGACTGATAATATAATAGATCCATAAACAGGACTGATAATATAATAGATCCATAAACAGGACTGATAATATAATAGATCCATAAACAGGACTGATAATATAATAGATCCATAAACAGGACTGATAATATAATAGATCCACGGACAGGACTGATAATATAATAGATCCATGGACAGGACTGATAATATAATAGATCCATAAACAGGACTGATAATATAATAGATCCATGGACAGGACTGATAATATAATAGATCCATAAACAGGACTGATAATATAATAGATCCATGGGCAGGACGTGTAGTGACACAAGAAACAATCAGGACCTGCTAATCTGGTCCGGGGGACAGAAGTGAGCTTGTTGCCATGGTAATGGTGTCGCGGGCCTAAGCTGTTATATTTGTTATCTTAGCCTTTACCTAAACTTTGTCCTAACCTCACCCATCACCCCAGCCCTCTCCCTCAGCGTACCCGTTCTCCTCAGCGTACCCGTTCTCCTCAGCTTCATCACCGTCCCTCCGGACCAGACTATCAGCGTTTATCATAATGGACCCTTATGGAGTCGCCTACAACCAGAGTACAACTGCGTCGCAGGAATGTCCTTCACTGTCGCGTTCATGGCAGGACCTGGGTCAGGAACTTGATACAAAAAAAAGAAAACTTTTCTTTTAAAAACAGAAAGTTCAGACATGAAAACAGAAACTTTTCTCGCTAAAACAGATCATTTTTATTCAAATGAATATGTCGCTGTAGATATTTGGCAAAGATGTGTTATATCTTAGATATATAGGCCTACTTTAAGTGTTTTAGTTTGTTTTAGTTTTGTTTTTTTAGTTGTCAAAATAAATGTGGCGGTGGTGCAGTTGTTAGCACTCTGGCCTCATAGCAAGAAGGTCCTGGGTTCGACTCCTGGGCCGCCCGGAGCCTTTCTATGTGGAGTTTGCATGTTTCCCTGTGTCTGCGTAGGTTTCCTCCGGGTACTCCGGTTTCCTCCTACAACTAAAAACATGTCCTCGGGAATACACAGGGAAATGAGCTGTAAGCTACAATCTGGTACAAGCATGTCTGCCTTTGGGCCTAATGTAACTGTACATTGTCCTTAATAAACATTTCCTTACCTTACCCTGGAAAAGCCAGACCATAAATATAACGTGTGGTCATCATGTGCCATAAGCGTGATTGACAGATTAATTGGCCAATCAGGGACAGGCATTGTCCTCATATGAAAACCAACATAGCCGCTTACAACTACCAAAAAAACATGGAAAATACTGTATGTTTTATCTGCGTCACACAAATAAACTAATCTGATTGGATAGATAGATAGATAGATAGATAGATAGATAGATAGATAGATAGATAGATAGATAGATAGATAGATAGATAGATAGATAGATAGATCTTTTTTTTTTTATCAAGCTTGTCACAAAAAGTCATGTGTTCAGCAATGAAAAGGAACAAAAATGAAAGATTTTGTAGTCAGTGTAATCATGACACATTTTGTCTTGCAATAATTGCAATGCTAAAATTGTATTGTACAATATCTTAATGTCAGGAATATTATAATATATTACATTTTTATCCCTGTCACTAGCAACATATAATGTAATAATAGTAGTAGAACTAATGATAGTAGTAATATATGATCTAATAGTAGTAGTAGTAGTACTAATAATAGTAGTAATATATAATCTAGTAGTAGTAGTAGTACTGATCATAGTAGTAATATAATATGTATTCTAAATTCTGCTTTGTTACCTTTTGGCTTGTTCACCTGTCAGTCAAAAGCACTAAGGACAGTTGAACATCTGCAGCATTTCATTCTCTCAAACTCCATCTACTATAGGCCATACGTTTAACTTCTCCAGGATCAAGTCTGTATATTCTCGAATTGTTCAGTTCAGTTACAATCTGCCACTTTAATTTTGTATGTCTGTAATGTAAGTGAACAGCCCCCTCTAGTGGCTGACGGCTGTGCTCTCGTTTGTGTGTGCAGAGGCGGGATCCTGTGCAGACTGTGGAAGGCCATCACCGAGCACAGACACAAGCCCACCTGAAGCCTTACACAGCAGCTCTCCTCTCTTTACCTCAGTCAAACAAACAAAGGTCATAAAGTGCCAATGTATTTTTGTTATGGCAGATTCTTGTTACAGAAATCTATTTAGTGACAGCACAAAATGTTTACACAAACCACGGGACTGATTTTGACGAGCCTGAGATGATTTGTACATTCAACATAATCTATCCTACTGAGAACACAACATGACGTCATGACTCCTCCTGTGTGTTTCGACGAGCTCTTTTCACAGCGCTGCGGCGAGGCTTGGACTGTGCATCTCCTCCTCAGGAACACACACACTCCTGAAAACTTGATTCAACTTCACAGGACGACTTTACACCCTACCTAGTGTTGATGTACTTAATAATAACACAAAATGAGCTGTATTTTAGTCTTAGTTTGGAGGTTTGCTTGGAGTGTACAGTTAACAATGTCTGCTTACTTTTTTTTTTTTTGCTAGAATTATCCAACCGTAGCACATTTTACCAACACAAAGTCTCCAAAGTGCTGCACAGAAAACAAAGAAGCACAATTTTTAAAATCTAAAAATACAAATACTATGAATAAATAGGTTAAAATCAAAACTCACATATAAAAATAAATAAATAAAGACAGAGGACCACACAATTCTCATGCCAGTGAGTGAACGTGTTTTTAAAAGAGACTTAAAAGCAGCAGGTGGTGGTGCAGTCTTTATGTGAGGGGGAAGAGCACGGACAACAGAAAAGGCCCGGTCACAGCGGCTTTTAAAGGTGTCCTATTGTGTTTTTTTTTTTTATATATTTAGTAAGAAACTAGAACATTTGCAGATCAGTAATTTACCTTTTGTTCATTGTAAAACACAAAGTTGATCTAAAACAACTTAAAAACAGGAACAGCTCTACTGACTTCCTGTTCAAAACTGTAGATCTGATAAGCCCCGCCTCTTCATTTCATTTTAAATTTAACTAAAAAGCAATAGATTTTTTAAAAACAATTTTTTATTGTTGGAAAGTGACTATGGGACAGTTTTGAACCATCTATGCTTCACTTTGAGTATCAAATCATCAATTTATTTTTGTATAGCCCAAAGTCACAACAACAGTCGTCTCTGAGGACTTCCCAAGATTATTAATTTTAGCAGATGAAATCAAAATAAAATAATACATATTCAATGAAACATTTGATCAAGCATGTCATGTCAGTATGAATCTTTGAATTAACAAAACAAGATTACTCCAATATGCATGAATCAATTCAAATAGAACTTTGAGTAAACTAATGATGAAGGAAGGCCATTATAACAAGGTTAAAATCTTAGAAAAGTGAATTTGACAGAATAGGTCTCCTTTAAGTCTCGTTTTGGGAACAACAAGATGGAGCTGGCCCTCAGACCTGAGCGAGTGCGCTGGAGTGCGTAGGGACAGTCGGGTCTGAAACGTGCTCAGGGGCCGGTCTATGAAGTGCAACTGTAGTGTAACAAACAAAGCCACAAACACGGCCAGTTATTACAACATTTGTCTGTTTCGTAGCTTAAATCACTAGATCATGTTTGTCACTACAGGCTCATGCTTCACTGATGCTGAGTACACAGATCATACAGTATTAGACCTCTGCACATAGAAAACACAGAACCAGGAGGACGTTCAGCTCACACAGGCTGAGGAGGCCTATCAGCGAGTGTCTGTGGTGAGCTTTTTTAGAAACAAGAATAATAATGTCTGCAGGTTTCAGGGTTATACCTGGGAAGACAACGACGACCAGTGATTGAAGCTACAAATAGACAAATATTGTAATAAGTTTGTCATAATTCTTACACAAAAGTAAGTCATTATTGTTTCTGTGCACTACAGGCTAACCTCCAAACTAAAACACAGCTCAATAATGACTAAGTATATCGACACTATACAGGATATGAAGTCATCCTGGAAGTTTAAGTTTCAGGAGTGTGTGCGTTCTCATTAGGAGATGCAGATTTAGACAGAACACTGGTCTGAAAATACCTGGAATAGTCCTGTGTCGCTCCATTCATTTCATAGTTTATCTTATTATATTCATTTCTCGTGTCTGTGTCTTAAAGCTAATGCTAGCTAGCCTATATTCAAAGGGACTAAACTCTATTATTATTATTATTTTTTTTTTTTTATTATTATTATCATCATTATATATATATATATATATATTTTTATTTTTTTTTTTTTTTTTTTATATATATTTATTATTATTATTATTTTTTTTTAACAATGAAATAATTTCAAATCCATTTCCTCCAGCACAGATCTCTTGTTCACTAAACTCCACTGACATTGTTGTTGTTAGCATTGTAGCTAACTGCTAACCCTAACCCTCACTCCTAACAGCTGTGAAAAACTTGAAGGGGCTCTTCTCCTTTTTTGTTTACAATAAAATAACTTCAAACTAGAGCTGTGCAATATATCGAATTTTAGATAATATCGTGAATGTTGTTTCTAAGATATGCAAACATTAATATCGAGTATATCGTGCATTAAAAAAACTACATAAGAGCAAACTTCTAAAAAAAGTCAAATAAATGATGTCATCAACTTTCTAAACTGTAGATGCAACCAGTTTATATTCCTATCAGAATTAGTAGAATAAGTCATTCAGAGCGCTTCACAAAACAGCAGAATTATGACAGGGCCTATAATGAAAGATTTCTGCACTTAGGCCTATAATTAATTTGACAAATATTAGTTTCATTTTTAAACAAACTGGGAAAAAAATTAACAAATAGGCGAATATGTGCTTAGAATGAGGAGTATTTTAGCTTTTGAATCAGTTATTATTAGTTTGAACTAAGATTGCTAAAGGAACAAGCATAAAATCTTTTTTTTTTTTTTTTTTTTTATGAAATAAGAAAAATAACGCTGACTTCAATTCATTAAAAAAAACATCCTTCTGTTCTTGAAATAAGAACCATGTTTTTTCTTGTACTCTCACATAGTCAAAATGTGAAAATCACGATAAACACAAAGTCAGTCAACCAGTTTTAGGCTCAATGGAGTAATTTGTAATCTTGTCACACATTTATGTTGGACTAGAAAATATCGCCCTAATATCGTTATCGAGATATTTGTTTTGTCAATATCGCCCAGCCCTACTTCAAACTCATTTCCTCCAGCACAGTTCTCTTGTTAATGTGCTGTTCCAGTGGAAATGCGTCTGCCATGTCCTGACTACGTCTAATAATGGATCGAATGTTGGCTTATCTTTTAAAGAAGCAACATTGTTTATAACACCTTTAATTCTCAAACTAAACTAGCTTTTTACATAAACTATCAGCCTGGCTCGTATCAAACTGTCTACTTTTGGTTTAAGTTAGTTTGATTTATCTTTCCTCGTATGTGAAGCTCTGAACTCACTGCAGTCCTTTAGTTAAAATCCTCTCTCTGCTTGTGATGTTAAATATCGATTAACATTAGGAATGAATGGAACGAGACAGAACAATCGCAGGTTTGGACCTCAAGATCAGCCTGTTTCCAGAAGTACACACTCCCATTGTAAAGTCCCAGGCATTTAGAACAACTCCAGGCATCTCGGGGCTAACAGCTACAGTGCTAACTCAGAGCCACAGTGCGGTTGTTTTCAGTCATAAACGCACATCTGAACGTTTGATTCAAAGCTGCAGGTTTCAGATAAAGATGTAGGTCTGGTGTTCTTGTGTGACCATAGAGCTGATTAACCTTTAAACTTTTTTTATTAGTATATTATAAAATCCTTCAGGGCGTTTATAATGGGAGCCTGTACTTCCTGAACCAAGCGGCAGTCACTTTTCTATTCTCTCAAACTCATCCAACAGCTTCTGAAGAGCGGCTGGTCGTAATGCTATGGCTGATTGATGTACAGTATATTAAAATCATGTTTTATGTTGTGTCATGTTTCATTTTTCTATCACTACATTATTTAATGTTATTTAATCAGAAGGAGATCGATACACGGACATTTCTTTACAGATTATTTAAGTTCTTCACACTGCGAATGAAACATTTGCATTGTTATGTAAATATTTGTGTTTTATGTGAACAACATTTCTGTTTATTGAAAATGTATTGATTCTATTGTATAGATTGGATGTAATTGGAGTTGTTAATGTTCAATCTTCCATGCCAACAACATGTTATGTTGTACTTGCTCATACATTGTAACAGAGCCGCATGTCATTATGGAGGAGCCTTTACTTTTTTGCCACTTGTATTGTTTGGAGAAGAGAAAACGTGTGCATTTGTTTTGTATCAAACTGTGGTCAGACTTTTGTGTCACAGTGTCGAATAAAAACTCTTCACAAAGCAGCTGTTCATCCTTTTCAGCCTCAGAGACTCAAACTAAACACATGAAGACAATGGAATGTAGCTTTTATTTCTGCAAATACACATATGTTTGAGCCTACTCACGCTTTACAAGAAACGCAACATTTTAATTTTCGAATATTCCTTAGAAGTCCATTTGGAAAAGTGGGTTAGCATCATGACTTCAGTCCACAGTAAGCTGAACACAGGTGAATACATTTGTTGGTTTGGCTTGACTGATTGTGAGAACAATAAAAGTGCATTACAGGGTTGTTTATGTTTGAAACTCAGAGTTGACTTTTACCGCTGGTTAACTGTGCTCAAGTCTTCTCTATAAAAGGCACCAGAATGAAGCCAAAAACACCTTCACGATGCCACGATTGTCTCAACCAGAGAGAGATGGAGCTATGGACGCTGTTGTCTTGTGTCTCCAGGGTGTTTGGAGTCACTGCTCTACCATTAGTCGTCTTGTTCCTCTAACGACCGCCCTCGTACTGGTGGCCCCCGTGTAACGACCGCTGCACAAGACCAACCGCCCCCCTGCACATCTCCTGACAGGTTCAGCCTCCACCAGGTCCACAGCCCAGACCATTGGGACACACCACAGGCCAGTGTGAACAGAACCATCCGTAATCTCCTCCACACTGACGATATCCACCATATGGCCATATGTTGGATCAGTGCTTAGAGCTCGGTCGAATGGTGCACTCACATCTTCGTTGGACTTTGCAGAGGTGGTCCCAAGTCGTGTTCAGTGACGAAAAAATGTTCCAGTTCTTCAGAGCAGATGGACGATATCGGGTGTACAGGAGACACTGGGAGAGGCTGAACCTTGTGTGCACCAAGTGAACCGGTGTGGTGCTCCCAGTGTCATGGTTTGGGCAGCCATGTCGGCAACTCACCGGACAGACCTGGTTTTCATCGAAGGAAACCTCAATGGTCTCAGTTATCGGATGAGATCCTGAGGCCTGTGCTGCTCCCTTTTCTGGACCAAGTTGGGGCGGGAACTCTGTTCCAGCACAACAATGTGCAACCCCATGTGACCCCAGCCAAGAGTCTGGACTTAAATCCCATTGAAAATGTCTGAGATCTGCTCAGTGTGTGTGTCGACATGAACATCCTCCTGAAACTCAGCAGGAGCTGAAGAATGGATGAACTCAGACACTACTGCTGATCCATAACCTTGTCCAGGGCCAACGAGGATCACGTGAACTATGACAGTCTGATGAAATTCCTGTCACTTTTGGTTTGGGGGTTGCTTTATTGTTTGGTTTTGTTAAAGGCAGAAGTGAGCACTATCCTCTCACTTCTGCCTTTCCTGTAAAGAATAATGAATTACAGTTCATCTCTAGTCTGTTCTTTGCTCTTCACTCGTTGTCCCCTGTCCCACTGTCCTCTCGGGAGTGTAACTGTTTCAGATGATGCTGTTCCAGTGACGTGGGCCGGACCATGATCCGACCCCTCCTCTTTCTGGACCTCCGCCCCACCTCCCTCTCCAGGATTGGCCTGTCCTGGTCCTGCTAGACGAGTCGTTTCCCTCTGCTTATGGACTCTGGCTCCACAAACATAAACTCTATAACTTTGCCTTAGTTACATCTACAGCCTGTCCGTCCATGGGAGTGGATCCCTTCTTCACTGTGGTTCTCCTCCAGGTTTCTCTTTTCCCTTAGGGTTTTTTCCTTGCAGAGAAGGAGGGTCTAAGGACCGAAGGAGGGACTAAGGACAGAAGGAGGGTCTAAGGACAGAAGGAGGGTCTAAGGACAGAAGGAGGGTCTAAGGACAGAAGGAGGGTCTAAGGACAGAAGGAGGGTCTAAGGACAGGGATGTTCTGGACAATCATTCATCTGCTCTACTAATAATCTGCTTTGACATGCTTGATCAAATGTTTCATTGAATGTGTATTGTTTTATTTTGATTTCCTATTATTCCTATTTGCTCAAATTAATAATCTTGGGAAGTCCTCAGAGATGACTGTTGTTGTGATTTTGGGATATACAAAAATAAATTGATTGAATGAAATGGATGTAGGGTTCATATGAAACAGGCGGATCTCAAAAACAAAATTATTCTGCTCCCCCAAAACTGAGTGTTGTGTTTCTTTTTTCCTTGAGCGTATATTAAAGATACAAATACAATCATACATAATTAGGTCATAAAGACAGAATGACCCAAGGGTGCAACTGTTTGACCAAAGTTAAACATGAATAAAAGCCTGTAGTTATCATTTAGATGCCTTTGTTGCACTAAGTACCTAATAAAAATGGCTCAGTCATTGACGCCTGATACCAATGTCTTTCTTTGGCCTTGAGGACCTCCTCCTATATTTTCATAGAAATGTGTTTACTTTAGCTAAATCCTTTCACATTGTGGCATAAAACCTTTATATTCTCATTCAGAATGTCCCAAACATGTTTTGAACTTTTATTTTTACTGAAATGTGTAACTGGTTTTTCAGCTCCAAAAAGTTACACAGTCCCTTTAAGGTTCCATTTAAACAAGGCCGACAATAAATATACAGAAATGAGGCTACAAAAGAAAAACAAACAAACAAAACAATTGGCCTATGACATAAAGAAGTGGTAGGTCCAGATTGGAGGGCTCTCCTGTGACGTCAGCAGGCGCTCAGCCCGTCCCTCGTCACCATGACAACCTCAGATTTTCAGCATCAGCGGACCAAGAGTCACCGCTCTGTCCTGTTGGATCACACTCATTCTTTTGTATAAAACTGGAGAATCCCTCACACCCTGAGCCCGGGCCGTGTGCAGCTGAGGCCCGCTGTGAGGACCGCTGAGGACCGCTGTGAGGACCTGATGTGTGGGGCTCGCGCTGGAGGCGGAGGGAGACGCTGTTTCACTGCACTGTAAACAAAATGGCCAGGCTGCTTCAGCATCACCGGCTGCTGCCGCTGGCCTGCGCGCTGCTGCTGGCCTTAAACCGCGCCCAAGCACGATCTTCCCAGATCTCGGATATAAAGTCTAAAAGGTCCGGCGTGGAGGAGCTTCTGGATGAATTCCGTAAGGAGCTCCAACAGGAGCAGGCGTATAACCGAGGCACCGACGTGACTGACTCGTGTGTGAGGGACTACGACGCCGCGGAGGCGCGCATCATCCGGACCAAGCTCTCCATCGAACAGGGAGCCACCTTCCTGCTCGCCCCGAACAACGTGTACACCTGGAGGGACTGTGTGCACGCCTGCTGCGTCCTGCCGCACTGCACCGTGGCCGTGGTGCAGGAGGACCCGAGACAGACCGAGAGCCTGGGCTGTTTCCTCTTTAACTGCACCTACAGGGGCCGAAACGTGTGCTCCTTCGCCCAAAAGGAGGGCTTTTCCTCTTTCACACGGACCAACACCAACGCCTCTCGGGGACACGCGCCTGCTCAGACCGGGACCACATCCAGGAGACCCGGGGAGAACGAGGAGACGCACAAGGCAAGAGCTGAAAGTGAAGAGTGTGTGTTTAACAGGACAGACACGAGTACATCTGGGAGGAATGTTTGGAGTCATCCTGCTCTAGTCCTGATCCTTCTAGTCTGAAGACTCCTGTTTTAGCCTGTGGTTGGGAGAATGCTGGATATAACTGACACTTTAATAAGATCTAATAGTTCTTCTCGCATTGTTTAATCATGAGGGAGTTCACTCGTGACAAATCTTTGAGTCAACATGTTCTCCTGAGCTTTTCTCCTCATTCAAACCAAATCAAGGTGTTACCTGTGTAAACATTACAGACTGTAAACATGGAGCACCATTCACAGTTACTTATAAGATTGTAGCTCTGACTGGCAGGCGCCCGTTAGTCAATGATTACCTCCTAATGTTCCTCTAAGTTTGACTGTACTGTACGTGTAAACCCATGCCATCCATTTGAGAGTCTTGTTGTTGTGTTTGTTGTGTTTGTCCTCAGAAGACGAGCCTCCGCGCAGTGACGCCGGGCAGGACGTGGTCATCCAGTTACCCACAGACTGGGCTGTGCTGGACGGGAGGGACAGCCTGGACGACCGTGGCATCAGCCGCTACGAGTGGACGCTGGTCAAAGGAGACACGGCTGTCAACATGAAGGTCAGAGGAGCAAAGGGTTCAACTGGAAATGAAACGTTACAATTCTAAAAGTAAGAAAGCATGTAGCATCAAAACAGTCACGGAAACCAATTTGATTCCAAAGCCCACCAATGTAAAACTTTATTGTCTTACATTCACAGGAGAATTTTGTCATTGAAATCAGGAACACAACACCAAAACAAGTCACAAATATACAACATCAGCACATTTCCTCCTGATGAAAGACACACTGTGCACAAGGAAAAGAACCTCACTTCACCAGCAAGGACCACATGACAACAAATAGACACATAGCTTTTCAGTTCCGATACCGATCCCGATACTTTAGAATTAAGCATCTCCGATATCAACCATACTTGTGTAAGGACTGAAATAACTTTTTTTCCTTTTCAAAACATAAGACTTTTGATCATATAGTGTTATTTATACTGCAAGTCAAAACTGAACAACTTAAGAAGAAGAGAAAGAAAGAAAGAAAGAAAGAAGAAGAGAGAGAGCGGAGGAGAAAGAGAGAGAGAAGAGAAGAAAGAGAGAGAGAGAAAAAAGAGAGAGGAGAGAGAAGACAAGAAAGAGATGAGAGAGAAAGAGAGAGAGAAGAAAGATAGAGAGCACGAGAAGAGAGAGAAAGAGAGTGCGAGGAGAGAAAGAGAGAGAGAGAAAGAGAGAGAGAAGAAAGAGAGAGAGAAAGAATACAGAAATAGAGAGAAAGAGAAAGAGAGAGAGAGAAAGGGAGAGCAAGAGGAGAGAGACAAAGAGAGAGAGAGAAAGAAAGAAATTAAGAAAGAAGAGAAGACAGGTAGTAGAGTGAAGAGAGAATTAGAGAGAAGAAAGAGAAGAGAGAGAGGAGAGTGAGAAGAGAGAGAAAGAAAAAGAGAATAAAGAAAGAGAGAGAGAGAGAGAAAGAATAAAATGTCAAACATTATGAGACATTCTGGCTCAACATCAGACTATAAATCAGACTCATTATGTCCAATTAAACAACTAGGATATCGGCTGAACCGATATCATGGAGCCGATACTCGATCCACCAAAATTCCTGGATCGGCACCGATATTCGTTCCCAGTATCGGATCAGTGCATCTCTAACAACAAACAAAACAAAACATTGACATATTTATTGAGGATGGTTGGATAGCTACAGTAGATGGAATGAATGCTGCACTTCTGGGTAAACTGGAGGTGTGATTAAGAAGGCGAGTGAAGTTTATCATTATTCCATTCAACTTTCAATGTTCAATCAAGATATGACTGCAGTTGTGCCAATGAATTCAAATTTGGCACAATTATTAGATGAACTAAGTCAAAACTTTTAAAATCTTGTTGAGTCCAAGACTGTAAAGTTTGTTGTGTGTAGGATAAGGCTGGGTAACGATACGTATCCTGACACTGGGGTCACAGTACCAAATGTATCCCAATATCAAGATATATTATTGAAAAAACAACCAATACAACTGATTTATGAATAATTGAATATTTTAGCTTTGTAACATCAGTTCGACTTCCTGACCAAAACGAAGAGGAGTGACAGTTCATTTGAAAACTAAAAATCTATGTAAGAGCAGATTTCTTCTATGTCAACATGAAAGACAATATACAAGGTTGGTTCAGATTTAAGCGTTAACCCAAAGAAAAATGTTGCCATGTGGCTTCAACCAAAACATGTGGTTATTTTAACGTTTCAGCCTTTTCTTAACTTGATTAATGCTAAAAAAGAAAAATTGATCTCGAGGGAAATTCAGGTTTAATCAAGTCTACAAGCTGATGGCTGCCTGATACTTTATTTTATTTTTTACAAAATGTCATTGTTCATAATGTTAGTTGCAGTCCAGTGAGAATGTACTATATTATATTTTCAGAACAGCACTGACAGTATTCTCAGTCTATAGTTTTTCATTATAGAGTCATTATAGAGACCTGAGGTTACTTGAGTTCATTTACTCAGTCCTGTGTCTACTACCCATACTGCTTTGCTCTGTTCAATGAGATAAGGCTCATTACATGTGCACCTGCCGCTGCTCATTCACAAACACTGAATACTGTCCACCTGCTTCTAATGAACCATTTACCTCTTTTGTAAAAACATAGTAACATAGTGCTCAAAGCTAAAAGTCAAATGTATCACTGTGTCTGTCGATAAGATAAGAGAAGATTGTATTGTACTGGAGAAGGCAGTTCTTATGATATAATAACTTGTTCTTTGAGCTTTACTGAACAATATGTAGCAGGGGAAAGTGGGTGAGATGTGCCAGTTTTTACTTACCATGACTTTAAAGTGAACTATGAGAGTAATTCTTCAAACTACAACATGACACATATTTCAGGATGTGGTGCATCTGGAAACAATCATTTTTTATCTGAAATATAGTATTTAAGAAATACAGCTTTTTGAAAAAAAAAAGTGTCATGTGGCACAACTGCCCTGATGACAGTGAAGTTGTGCCTTTGGAGAGATGTATGGGGTAAATTGTGTCATATATTGTTTAGATCAAATAGCATATTTTATTCACAGAAACAGATGATTATACAAGTTAAACAAATTCTTTATCACTTTATTTTAAGTTAAACCTAAAGTTATTTTAAAAACAGTGACATTAAAGAATAAACAACGCTGAGCACAACATGAATATTTCTGCCAAACTTGATTGACTGGCAAACCCAGTTCTCTTGAATCCTGTTCTTGTTTCCTTTTTTTCATCTGTGTTTGGTATAAAATTAAGATTTAGATCGTTTTAGTGACAAAATTACAAAATTACCATAAAACTAAATATTTTCATTATTCATTATTGAGGTGCCAGTGGCACAACTAACCAGGCTCTTTGGCACAAATCACCCAATCCTACTCTTTTGGAAAAAAGGCATCATCTTTAAGTTTGTGCAAACATCATGTCAGATATATAGATTCAAAGTGTAGCTTACCAAAACCCTAACACATGTGTGATATATTACAAACTTGCCTATAACTGTTCGGATACAACAATCAAAAACCTTGATCATAGAAATTTTACTTTGAAGGGCAAAAATTGTTTTTTCTATGAAATGCCCTTAGTTCTCATGCAATCAGACTCCCATAGGATGAGTGAAATGGCTAAGTCTTCAATAAGGTGTGGTCACATGACTAATTTCTTCTTTGGTTCTTTAAACAGGGGGTGGCACAACTTCTCCACTGGCACAAATCACCCCACTTTCCCCTAATGTAAAAAAAAAAAAAATTCTTGTATTGTAGGGCAAGTAGTGCCAAAAACAAATGCAAACCAGTGCTGGGAGAAAAGTAGCATACACAATACTTTAAAAAAAAGTTGTTTATTTAGCCTCAGAGCTCTAATTAAATAAAATGAATAATACAATGATTCTGTGCACTGTTTCAACGGCTGGTCTGTGTTTCCAATATGTCATGTTTGTACATTTTTAGCTTCAAAGTAATAAAGTATTCTGCTAGTAGCTGTAGTTCAATTCCAAGTATTTTCACAGTCACACCTGATGATCCAACGTGAGCCACTGATGCTTAGCTAAGCCAAGCTGGTGCGTTAGCATCATGTTAGCATCAGCTGTTTCCTGTTTGTTGAAGCAAAACTGTAAAAAAAAAAAAGTGTACAAATCTTGTAGACAGCCTTTAAAGCATAATTACTTCAACATTTGTGACTAAAACACAACTTTGTAGATGTTTTTGATGAATCTCTGTGCGTTGCTGTGTTGTCAGGTGACTCACCCAGGCCTGCTGAAAGTGAGCGGGCTGCAGGAAGGCGTCTACACGTTTCAGATGACAGTGACGGACACGGCGGGACAAAAGAGCTCTGATAACGTGTCTGTGTCTGTGCTGGCTCCAAAGCACCAGGCTGAAGGTAAAAGTGTGCTGCTGTTTTCAGAGAAGCGTGAACTGAACTGTACTGAACTGTTCTGTGTTGTGTGTGTGTGTGTGTGTGTGTGATCAGTGTGCACAGGCCACTGCTCAAACTACCAGTTCAAATGTGACGATGGCTGTTGTATCGACATCACTTATGCCTGCGACGGGAAACAGCACTGCCCCGACCGATCCGACGAAGACTTCTGTCCCAACTGTAAGAACTAAGATTACAACTCTGTGCAGTTGGATTGTTTTTCTTCAAAATACTACATCCTGTACATACAACCACTTCCTGTTCAATTCTCTTCAATGGGGTTTTCACTACATCAGTTTAAAACAAATAAATCGTCTTTAGATCAGACAGTTGTGGTGAATGTGACAGAAAACATGTTAAAGACTTTACATATCAGAGGAAGATTTCACTAGAGGACACTTGTTTGTTTAAAAATAGAACAGGAAGTGGTCGTATGTACAGAAGTTAGCTATGTTGAACGTATACAAGCCAACTGAAGTTCTGTGCACAGAGCCAATTACTGCACTAAAACTTAGCTTAGTTATTTTATTTTTTTTGAATGAGACAGCAGGTTATAACAACCAGAGTCGTAAACACACCGAATTTATCTAATAGTCCCAAAACTTGACTGTTTTTGTGTCCTTAGGCAAGAAACGCCAACACAATATACGTTACTATTGTAGAAGCTATTGTTTTGTATATTTTTTATGTATTCATTTATATATATATATATATATATATATATATATATATATATATATTATATATATATATATATATATAAGTAAAGAAACATCAAATATATATATATATATATATATATATATATATATATATATATTTGATGTTTCTTTACTAATGTTTACAGCTAAAAATAGCCAGTTTAAATAAAATAAAGTGTTATTTTGGCTTTGCAGACTAAACTAAAATGTTTTTTGCAGCAATGACTTAATATGTAAGAAAAACTATTGTAAATATTCTTTTTCTAAAATCCTCTGGACTCAAGTGTTCAAAGGAAATATTATTTGACCTGTTGAATGATGAAACTCTTTTCTATTACCAGTATTTTTGTAGAGCTCATAATCAGCACAGCTTTCCTCTCTGATTCTTGGTTTAGCAAACAGGACATGAGAGAGTCAAACACTGAAGCAGTCAATACTAAACAAAACCAGTAGAAAATCAGAAAAGTCATGGGTCAAAAATGCCAAAGCAGAAAACAGTAAACAGGCAAATTAATAATTGTCCCAGAGCATCCCTGTCACTGAGTTTAAGTCTGGAGAGCCAGAGACCATTGGCAGAGAGAAACCACTCATCTGGCAGGACAAGGACAGGCGAGACGGAGAGAATGGAGGGGTCCATGTCTTTAATATTAGGTTGTATCCAACAGAACAGTCCCACTCCCCAAGAGGACAGTGGGACAGGGACAACATGTGAAGAGCAGAGAACAGACACAGGTGAAGTGTAGTGAATATTCTTTACAGGGGAAGCAGGAGAAGTGAGAGGGGAGTGTTTCCTCAGTAACTATTAAGATGTGATTCTCTGAGGAGTTGTGTCTGTTTGTGTTGTCAGTTGAAAGCAGCAGAAAGTCGGTGAGCCACTCCATAGACCTGCCCAGTCCTCGACGTTTAGTGACCCACACAGACACAGAGCAGACGGAACACAAGAACACTGTGGAGAGTGTAGTCCCACCTCCGGGACATGAGGCAGCGGCTAACCAGGGTAAACCTTTGACTACACCATTATCCACGTGTCATTCAGAATACTATGAATGTGTCATCCTAGAGTCTGATTGAAAAGTTTTGTGCTTGTGGCAGATTTACTGTTACAGTATCAATAGTAGTGTTGAAAATGTATTTAGCCACTGAATACTGAATACCCACAGAAGTATTCAGTTACTAGTCAAGTCAGAGTACTGGATTAAATGCTTTGAATAACAGTAAAAACATGATATAAAACATAAACTTCAAACTGCTTCACAGTTTGTTCTGCTTTTGTTTATGAGAGAAGAAAACACTTATCATTTATTTATTTTATTTTTATTTATATGATTACTGAAAAGTAAACCCCACACTGTGTTGAGATACCAAAATACCTCAACTTATGCATCAAATTTGAAAAAAAAAGTTATTTTGTAAAAAATGAGTGTAACTAATTACAGTTGCTCTAACTGAAGGCCTCTTTTCTGTACAAATATTCAATTACTTCTCAGCTCTGTAAAAATGAGTACAACATTATGTAAGTGAAGAAAGAGTAAGGTATTATAATTTATAAAGTTATAAGATAAGATAAGATATCCTTTATTTGTCCCACAATGGGGAAATTCCAGTGTTGCAACGCACATTTTAAGAACAGCAGGGAGAATAGAAACATGCAATCAAACAAGATAATAGAAATAAAATAGACTTAAAATATGTATAAAGATACAATAGTTAAAAGACTATTATTTACAAAAATGTTTGCTATGGCACAGTGCAGGATATGACAGGATAAATAGATAAAGTGGCATCAGTATATAGTATATAGTATTATGTACAATATATGACTATGATTATGTCCAACTGCAGCAGATGAACAGAATAAATAACCAGTAATAAATATGAGGTAAAAGTATGACGATGTTTATGTACAGAGCAGCATTTAAGGAGGTAAACAACTAGAAATAAATGTGGTCAGACCTGAGATGTGTTCTAGGTGAGCTCACACTGTGGTCTGACTGCAGAGTTTCATGGGAAAGCAAAGAGTGTAAGACAAAAGGCCTCTGTGGTCGCTGCCACCCGATCCTGAATCTGCAGAGAAAAAAAAAATCCTTTTACTAGAGTCAGTGAACGCATGGAGACACAAGTGCATTCTCTGCAGGTTCTCCTCAGTAACAAGGATGGGTTTAGTTAGATGCATTTTTCCTGCCTTGTAAAACACTTTAAATTGCTTTGTGTATGAATTGTGCTGTACAAATACATTTGCCTTGCCTAGTTAGTAAAAGGTGGAAGGTAAAGTTGTACTAGAGTTGTACAAACTGTAAAACTCACAGTACCAGTGTTTTACAGTCGTGTCAGTAAATAATCAAGTCTCTGAGTTGTTCTAATTCACTTCTTCTTTTGATGAACATATGATTTCATCCCATTTCAAAATATTAATACTTATGTGTGTGTTTGTGTCGCAGACCCCTGCTCCTCCGCTCCAGTGGTCGGCCCATGCAAAGGCACGTTCCCGCGCTGGTACTACGACCTGGAGGCGGGACAGTGCAAGCACTTCCTGTACGGAGGTTGTCAAGGCAACCACAACAACTTCTTGCAGGAGTCCGACTGTGTCACCGAGTGCATCCAAAAGTGTAAGACTGTCATAAGACTGAAGATGTAGGTTAAACGTTATTCTCATGTTCTGTTCTTCCAGCTCCATCGTTCAAACCAGCCACTGTGACCCCACCTGTGACCAAACAGACCGACAGAGGTAAACATCTGTTTGGACATCCATGTTCATGCCCTAATGTACAACATACAGCTACGCTAACCTTCCTTCTATAGAGACACTAGCATGAATGACTTTATGAAAAGTAGTACTTTTACTGTAAGTCATTAGACCCATTCACTTTTAACGCATTTAAACGTTTTGTTTGCAAAATGATCACAAAAGTGAAAAATATGACATTTATACATTTAGCTTAACGTTTGTAGCATTATTTGGTATTTGGTGAATTCCTTTTTTTCTTTTTCTTTTTTCTTCACTGTGAAATACCTGTTATGCCTGATTTTCATTTGTGGATCTCTTGAAACAGAATTCACAATATTACTTACTTGAAGCTGATTTTTGTTGTTTTCTTTTTGTGAAAGCTGCTCCCAAAGTGTCCCCGAGTCAAAAAGAAAGTGAGATCTCCAAACCGTCTCTCATCAGAGGAGCTCATCCTGCTCCTGAGTCAGGTATGGACTTTCTCTGCTCACAAGACGAGATTCAAGTTTCTCTGTCAAAGAAGAGCACAGGGCACAGACAATAGGAAATGTACGAGTGTCACGTGATGAGGTCAGTGCAGATGCAGGGTTTGCTCAGTGTCAGGATGAAAACATTAACATACCCTACAAGTCTTTACATTCACCGTTAAAACTAACACAAGTCATCTCTGAGGACTTCTCAGGCTTCTAAACACTTCTGTCCTTAGACCCTCCTTCTGTCCTTTTTTAGACCCTCCTTCTGTCCTTAGACCCTCCTTCTGTCCTTAGACCTCCTTCTGTCCTTAGACTCTCCTTCTGTCCTTAGTCTCTCCTTCTGTCCTTAGACCCTCCTTCTGTCCTTAGACCCTCCTTCTGTCCTTAGACCCTCCTTCTGTCCTTCTGTCCTATTATATTTTTTATAATGTATAATGTTCTCTGTGGAACCTGCTTAGCAACAATGAACGGAAATCTAACATATTTACAAATGTATTTTAGGGGTCTT
The DNA here is from genome assembly GCA_038363315.1 of Mugilogobius chulae. Lineage (NCBI taxonomy): Eukaryota > Metazoa > Chordata > Actinopteri > Gobiiformes > Gobiidae > Mugilogobius > Mugilogobius chulae. The sequence continues at coordinate 6,793,209 of CM076405.1, forward strand.
TTTTTCCTCAATGAAGTTGGTTGAACATGGTTTGGATCCCTTTCACAAAACCCTAAATGTAACCGAATGAACATAGTAGAAGTCTTCAAAGTAGTCATCTGGACAGTGTTTCCGAAGATCAAGACGTTTCGACTCTCATCCGAAAGTCATTTTCAATCTGTCCTTAGATCCTCATCAGATTGAAAATGACTTTGGGATGAGAGTCGAAACGTCTTGATCTTCGGAAACACTGTCCAGATGACTACTTTGAAGACTTCTACTATGGATCACTCCTGGATGAATGAGGGACTACACCGCTAACCGAATGAACATAACCTAAAACTAATCCTAATCCTAATCCTAATTTGCTAACATAGCCACCGATGCAAAGTGATGTGTGGCATATAAATAAAATTAAATAATCCAATGAAGAAACCAAATACTTTTCTTTTGTCTTACTCCCAGGCGCCATCCTCCCTCTGGCCTTCGGCATCCTCATCACTGCTCTGCTCCTGCTCATGATTGGCTGTCGTCTCAAACTGGTCCGACACAAGATGAAGAAGGCCCGCCCCCTGACCACAGAGGAGTCGGATTACCTCATCAACGGCATGTACCTGTAGCTCTCAAATCCACTGCTACTTCAGGATGTTCACTCTTCCTTTCGACACCTTTTTTCTTTCCATTGGACATTGATTCATGGTTCAAGCTGTTTTTCTGAACAGTTCCTCTTTAAGCTGGTGTGAATGCTGCCGATTTGCTGCCTTTAAATACAATCATATACATTGGGGTACATAAGTATTGTTACATCCATTGATTGTGCAAGTTATCCTTAAAAATATGAAAAGGTCTGTGACTTTCATTGTACGTGCACTTCAACTGTGAGAGGCAGCATCAGAAGAAAGAAAACTAGTTTCTTAACCATTTTTTTTTATTGCCTTATCTCAAATAAAAGTCATTTGTTCACACACTCAAACAGTCTGTTTTCAACCTGACCAACAAGGCTAAGACCAGAGAGCTGACCAGAGAAGACAAGACTCAGAGCTGCGTAAGACTGGAGCTGCTGAGAAGAGATCAGCTGTTGGACTGACACGACTGAGAATGAAGAGGAATCAGCCCTGGACTGCACACAGACCTGTTCTACAATCTGAAGAGACCTGAAACCACAATCCTAAAGGTTAGGGGAAAGTGGGGTGAGTTGTGCCAGTTTTGACTTCACTTGCCTTTAGAGTGAGACCATGATCTTAATCCTTCAAACTACAACATGAACACATACTGTATTTCAGGAAGTTGCACATCTCTGGAAATTGTTGTTTTTAATCTGAAATATATTGTTTATGAAATACAGCTTTTTGAAAAAGAAGTTGTCATGTGGCACAACCTGCCCCTGTGTGGGGGAAGTTGTGCCTTTGGAGAGATTGCACTGGGGTAAACTGTGCCATTTATTATTACAGTCAAATAATATATTTTAACCTAAAAAACAGATGATTTATACAAGTTAAACAAACTCAGTATACATTTTCTGTTTTAGAAACAGGTCACATTAAATAATAAACATTCGGAGCACAACATGAGCAGATCTGATCAGAACTAAAGGCCAAACTTGATTGATTAGATTGGCCAGTCTAATTCTCTTACATCCTGGTCTTATTTCTTCATTTTTCCATCTGTGTTTGGTGTAAAATGAAGAATTAGATTGCTTTAGTGATAAAATGACACACTTGCCATAAAATAATGTATTTTCAAATATTCATTAATGGGGTGTCATTGGCACAACTGAACCAGGCTCTTTGGCACAAATCACCCCAGGCCCACCATTTTGGAAAAAAATGCATCATCTCTCAGTTTTGAGCTAACGTCATGATAACTCTATAGATTTCAAATGTGTCTTACCAAAGCACTAACACATGTGTGATATTATACAAACTTGCCTATAACTGTTCAGATGCAACAATCAAAAAACCTTGATCATAGAAATTTTACTTTGAAGGGCAAAAAATAGTGTTTTGTACTTAAACGCTCTCATTTCTCCTGCAATAAGGCTCCATCTTTACAGGATGTATTAAATGGATAAGTCTTCAATAATGTGAGGTCACAAAACTCATTTCTTCTGTGGGTCTTTAGAAACAGGGGGTGGCACAACTTCTCCACTGGCACAAATCACCCCACTTTCCCCTACTATGAGTAACACATTATTTAGTCTTCTTTAGCGCCCCCTAAAGACTCTCCTGCTTAAACCAGCTGGAGGTCAGGTCCTTCTGAAGCTCGTCAGTTATCAGGAGAATCCAGAGTAGTAAATATGATGAAACACTGTGATCGATGGCAGTGGGAACATCATCCATGCTGCTTTTCTGTAAAAGTTACAGGACAACTGTCAGCAATAAGAAGAGGATCAATGGAACTATGTATTCTGAGATTTTGGGCCAAACCTCCTTCCTTCAGTAAAAGCATTGATGATGGTACGTGGCATGACCCTAAACAAACTCTGTCAGAAGTATTTCAATGTGCTGGGGAGGCTCCAGACCAGAAACAGTCTGTGGAGAGTGTTTCCCAGCCTGACAAGTCTAAATACCTGCTACAGTGTGTGCAAACCTGGTCACAACTATCTTTGAACTGAGGCTACAGTACAAAGTGTTGGGTAAACTTCCCCTGGCTGTATAATTATTTTATAGAATACACAAAGTAATGGCTTTAAAAAACATACTATGTGATGTTCTTCAGTTCTGTTCATAGTTGAAGTGCAGCTCCATGAACACTACAGACTCTGATATGTTTAAGTAACTCGTACAACAGATGTGTATGCATATTTACTTGACATTTATTCATGTCCACGTGTCTTCATGAGCTAATCATATTTTTCTAAGTGAAATAAGAAAAAGAAACTTGTAAATCTGGTCATGATGTTCTGCCTGATTCATGTCGATCTGATTCATGACACACCCTTGTGCTACCTCTGCCTTTTGTGACTATTTCATCACAGTATCTTCAGTATCTTTCCTTTATTTCTGAGTCTTGTTTGACTTTGACTGTACATCTTAGTGCCTGCTCAGGTGCACTTTACAAATGAATACATTGTTTTATTTTGGATGTAAATGCAGTTGTATCTTTTCAGAATTCTATGTGTCACGTCGGATAATCAAAAGTATATGAAGGATTATTTATAAACAGTTTGGAACATCAGTGTCTCTGAGCTGTGCTTTTATCCTCCTGGTCAGTGATCATTCATTTAGGACAAAGCCTCCAGAGAATAGTAGATCCTCACTGTGTGTCTACATTCAGAGGGTGAAGGCTCTAGTTTCCCCAGGGCAGGAAACAGGCTACTCTTTAACTGCATATGATTCAAGAGGTTGATCAAATCTAACAGTTGTAGATGATATTATTATGAACAAACAACACTGTAGCAATAAGTAATTGTATGGAATTTAGAAATGAATTAACTATGCACATTGTTAGGTGTAATTAAGTTACAAAGTTACTGTAAATACAAATACAAAGTTATTTTAAAGTGAAAACATCTGATGAGCAGTTTAACAGGACAGTATTTTCTATTGTTATATAATTAGAGCCTGTTTAAGCAACTCAATTGTTTAAACTTTTGCCAATGCCAATAATAAAATCTAAAATCCTTTATTTTATCAATACAATATTATACACAAAGTCTAGTCAAACTAAATGACAGTCATAGTCAGGTAATATTTGTGAAATCATATTTGAACCACAAACTCGAAGCTGGAGAGAGAACTTATTGTGTAAATGTTATAGATTCTGCTCTTATATTAATTCTTAGGTAACATTGCAGACCTCATTTTAATTCTTGCTGCTTTCTGTGATCACAAGACCTGGTTAAAGTATTACAGCAGCAGCTGATGAACAGGAACAAAGTAAATGTACTGGACTTTAACTGGTTACTTTATCTAAGCCAGTGTGGCTGATAAGCACTGGATCTAACCATGTGGTGAATCAATTTAAATGGATGAATATACAAGTTTGCCTGATGGGAGGCCATTAATGAAGATAATACAATTTAATTCATACATTTTGTAAGTTAGACCACTTAAAGAAGCTGAAATGAAAGAGACTCAAAACCAAGACAAAAATGTAAGTATTTCTTTATTTTCTCAAGCCATTCCACACTATGAAAGCCAAACATCATCCCACACTCTCACCACCAAATCCAATGTGCTTTTTCAATGGATCAACATTCATTTTGTTTGATATTGACTTTTGGCCAAGCAGTGCCTGTAGCTTCAGCAGTGTCAGTCACAAACTGTTGTTCATGTGAAAGCCCAGTGTGTGGCGCTAGTGCACGTGGACAGCGGTCTTTGGATCAGACAGATGTGTGGCGTAACCCTGTACTACAAAGTCTTGAGTCCATTTTTACATTTATGGTTGACAATATTGATTAGTGTCTTATTTTGTGTTATATTCCCGGGTAAAAAGGCTTGTCAGTCATGCAAACCCATTTTCCAGGCAAGACAAGCACAAAGATTAAATCATTTTTTCTGACTAAAACAACAAAGCCAAATGTACAAGGCTGCAGCGTAAAGCAGATACACTTTTACAGAGCTAACGTGGAAGACCTGTTGACTGGAAGAAGTTTCCAAATCACTTTTCAAACAAAGTGAGTGAGCTCCCCTCACCAGATTACAATTGTGTGGAAACGTGTATGAACTAAAACAAGTGTTAGCTAAGCCAGTAACATGCAGGTCAAATCCTCTTTGTAGTACAGGGTGTTGGCGATGAGTTGCTGCTGCACTGATGTTCTCTCAGCTTCAGTGTGACGCTAATAATACTGCTGGGAAAGCTCATGTTAGAAGTCTAACATACTCCTCAGTCCCTCGTCTGTGTCCAAGTGCTGCTCCTACATTCAGCTCTGATGCTGCTGAAATGTAATACTGTCAAATGGCCAACTGCAATTCATGAAGACCACAAAAGTCCAGCAGTTTAAGAATACAGAACTAAAAAAAATGCAAGCCTGAAAATGAAATGAAAAATCCGTCTGTCTTGCTATGTCAGTGCCAGGCTGAAAGCAGTCTCTCTTTGCTGCCGCTCGTCCGGCGTAGATCTGAAATCCTCAGTGTGTTTTCTGTGAGTCCCAAGTTGAACAAAAACTGTGGTTTAGTAATGGTTTGAACAATATGACGAGTTTCTCCCCAACCCGAGGTTATCCAACTTTAAACTGGAGCCATGGGCGTCTTCAAAGTTCATCCCTGTGAAACACAGTTTGAGTTAATCCATGTAAACTGGTAGTGGGCCACATATCTACAGTATCATGCATGAATAATGTGAGTCCAGTGGTTCTGCTCCACTGGAGAGTCAGGCCCTCAATAAAGGATCAAAACCATATACTTTCTAATGATCTGCAAACACATTAGGCACCGTTTTAATGAAACTACACAGGAGAGGACAGCAAAACCTGCAGCAGTACATCCAGTAGGATCCACTAGGATGTACTGCCAAATACTCGGAAACGTCTTTGGAGATGAACATTCAATCCAAAGACAAAAGCTCTGGTGGTAATTGCAATGTGTCCTCAAACTAGCAACATCTGTGGTATTCTGGTGTGTTAAAGTGAACAGTTCAGACTGTCCCCTTTGTGTGGTCAGTTTAAGATAAAGTGCTGTTTAATCACAATAACATCGTGATTATCCTACTAACACTGATATACTGAGAACAATATTAAAATGGCATTGTGTTTATTAGAAAATGATTGTATCTTTGAATTCAGCTCATTAAAAGTCTATCATTATTTTAGAGTTTGTTGCTGTTCTAACAAATGTCTGTAAATGTTACTATTGTAAGAAATACCAGTACATTTGAATGGTGATGGTAGAGTTTGAGAAAACACAGCAATAGGTTCATGCAAGAAAGACTGAAGATCAGAAATAAATCATAGTTTAAATAAAACATTTGCATTTTCCAACAAGATTTGTATTAGAGTTAAGGTTATGACCTCCTGGGATCCAGTAAAATGTTTCTAAAATAATTTTGTAAACATGTTTAAATGTTCTATTTGATCTCTACTGATGTGCATAATCACAGAATGTCTTCATTGTCTTCATGCATGGGAATCATTCAGTGCTTAAGCACCACAGCAGCAATCAGAACATTCAGAACAAGTTCCTCAGGCAGATCACACTAGCTTTGCCTCTTTAAATGTTTACTTTGATTAAAGCTCCAGAAGCCATGCGTTTATTCATTTCTTATGTTCAATAGTAGTGTTGAGCTCAGGTTTAGGCAGGCACGTTTAGTTTATTTGAAGTTAAAGGAAAGAAAAATAAAAGAAACGTGCAGCTACTCGGTATGGTATGGAAGAAGCAAAAAAGTCAACAAGCAGCAAAATGCAGCTGTTTGTGGCTCTCCGTTGCCTGCTCCAGGCCACACCATTTCACCTTTGCCATGGTGAGAAGGAGAGAGGGAGGAGAGCAAGAGGAAGTCACTTCCACCTGGACCACTGCTTGTCTTTGTCTGTTAAAGGCACATAAATCACCCCCATCAAGGGCTTCATTTTGGTGCTGCCGTCCTCCAGCTTATCGTACTGCTCCAACATCTGGTTCCCTCCGGCCGGTCCCACAGGCAGGATGAGGCGCCCACCAGGTTTTAACTGGTCCAGGAGCTGCAGGGACAACACAAAGGTCACTTTAGTTATATGCCTACCCATCTCATTCAGTCTCCCTGATGTGTATTCCCAATTTAGAATTTCAGAATTTTCATTTGACAGCTGGGTGTTGGTTAAATTCTAAAACTGCTACAAGACTGTGCACAGTGTTCAAAGTGATAGTTCCAAAAAGCAGTGCAACAATGGCAGCGAAAAAATAAATTATGAAATGAGGACAAATGTGTAGGGTAACTTGGATTTCTAACACATTCTATCAAAAATGTTGTCTTGTCTTCTCTTGTCTTGTGCTTAGATCTCACCCTTGGTGTTGGTGCTTTGAGGAGAATAAGAACAATGTGATTTCTATTAACAGTTTAAACTCACAGCCTGTGGAACATTGGGTGCTGCTGCTCCAACGTGAATGGCATCAAACGGAGCCTCCTCAGGACAGCCCATGCGACCGTCGCCCACTGCAAACACACACACACATTTTTCTAAAACATTCACAATTTCTGTGAAAACATAAGACATAATGCTAATCCATAATCAGCTTAAAATGATTTGTTCTTTTAATGTTGCTCCCGTCAAATGAAGTGTTTCAACATCACAAGATGAAACAGCTTGTGAAGTCAGTAAAGGATAATACAGGAAATACTTGTCTGTGTTTAAACTAAGTCTTCACTAGAATCATTTGAATGACTTGTTTAAATCCCATTTCTGTGCTGGAAAATATATTTCTACCGTCTGTGGCAATACTAAATGAAAAGATAAAAAGTAAAACTAATTAATATTTAAAAATGACAAAGCAGACAACTAGATCATGACCACAGCGAGTTCAGAGCTTCACACACGAGGGAAATACTTCACCACTGTTTAGAAAAGGGCACAATGCTAAATGCTAACAAATACAGTAAATTACCCTCAATATAAATCAGATACTTTTTTGTAAAAAGCTGGTTAAGTTTGTAAAGTTATTTGAACACTAATAATTTAATTTAAAATAGGTTAGCACTAGCACTAGCATTAGCTTCAAAGCACAAATGTTTTCCTTGAATATCCTCTTGTATTAGAAACTCACACACATGCTGCAAAACAACGTAATTATCTGAATGTAACTGTGTTGTTTTGTGTGAATGAAATAATTCATTATTTAGTGTCTCTCAGCTAACTCTCCATAAGTCAGCACTGTGAAAAGAACCTACTGAGGCTAAATCTGCAATGTCATATTATTACTATGACATCACAAGGTGAAACAAGCATTTTGAGAGGACTACTAGAACATTTGTGAACAAAACAAACACAACCTTCCAACATGGCTGACTTTACTCGTCATGTCTGCGTCACATACAACTGAACCTTTCATTTGTATTTGAAACTCATCCACTTACTTACGACCAGTTTGATTCTTCCAGACGTTAACAAACTGGGGTCGTCTTTCTTCACATTATTTATGGAATCGTCTACCAGCTCTTTGATGTGATCGATGCCTAGAACTTTCCCTTTAGGACCTACCTGCAAAGCCACAACAAAACCCATTTAGATTTGACTTTTGACCTCTGGTGCTTTACTGGTACACTAGTAATTAACCACCCATTTTCTAATTGAGAAGTTCTTATTCTTACTATAAATCAAATGAGTTGGTAAGAACGAAAAAGTAACACGAGTAAGACATTGTTATACAATTTCACCCAAACAAATCTCCATCTCTGTTGGTTGAGGTTGAAATGGTAAAACACTAAACAGATCAAACACATTTCTCAGCTCATTGCATCGTTTGGAATCTCTTTATGGGACAGTGAAGTTTCAAGGATTAAAAAAAAAAAAGAAAGAAAACATGTTGATTTTTTATTTTTCCAGTGTATATAAGTTAAAAAAAATAGATATACAAAATAAAAAATATATATTGGAAATTAAATAAACTACTACTACAGTATATTAGCAATCCATCAAATTCAGGTCTAATGTGAAAAACAAAAGCTCTGTGTTTGATGTCTATAATTGAATAGTCAGAGTTTTTCAGCAGGTTACCACATGACACAAGTATTATTTGGTGCACTGGCACCTCAAATATAAAACATGGCTTTGACCTGATAAAAACCCAACTGAATCCCACTGATATCTCACTACTTTTAAGAAGTTTTTGCCCAATTTTAATTTCATTGGAGAAAAAAACAATCTACAAAGCAAAATGCAATTTTTTATCTAATAATGTGCATTTTAAATGACATTCTTGGCAAGAAAAATATAATATTAATGTTTGTTTAATAATAAAAAAGGTAACCTGTCCAGCCAGATGGTTTATCTCGCATATTTGTGAATTCACAACACGACCACGAGATAACCATCTGGCCTTCTAGCCGCCCGATTGGTTTGGGAGTCTGAACCAGCGGTGTTTCTCAGGTGTTAAGACGGCTGTTAGCGCCTCGGTGCTAATCGGTGCTAACTACATTCAAGCTAAACAAAGATGGCGACTCTCATGGATGTTTGTGTTTCTGCTGCTTTTGATGCGGTTTTAGCAGAAATACGGAGTCATTTCTTTTTGAAAGAAAAGCCGTATGTGTGACACGTACTTGTAAGGTCGGCCCACACCCAATCAGCTCGAAGTATTTCACTAAACGCCCCGCCTTTTCTCGAACGCTTTCAGCGAGTCAAGTCCCAGATGGACATAGTGAGAACTCAGATGGAGTTCAACACAGATCCATCTGGTGTGAGCCAGGTTAAAAAAAGGGATAATACTTTGTAATAATGAACAGATACAAACCATTTGCAAATGTTTGTAAATTATTTAGGGAACATTACTTGATAATTACTAAATGCTTAGATAATGTTTACTAATGATTACTTCAATCAATACCAATATACCAAAGCTCTAAGCTCCTCACTTTAATAAATACAATGTAGTCATTTAGTAATGATTAGATAATGTTATCTTAATAATGTACTAACATTAGTAAATGATTGTATCTGTTTATTATCATAAAGTGTTGCCTAAAAAGACAATTATGGGGGAAAAATGCATATCATTTGGGGCTAAATGGTTATGCTGCCATTACAAAAAAGTCACCCAAAGTTCCCTAAACTACCAAAGATAAGATCAGCGTCCTAACAGAGAAGGACTTACCATTCGTGCAAAGCAGACTGATAGAATGCCACTACCAGAGCCGACGTCTAAGGCCTTGGCTCCATCGTACAGCTGATCGTGAAGCAGCTCCAGGGCATACGCATGCTACAGAGACAAAAATCATTTCAAATCCAATTTCAAAAGAAAGCCAAAGCAACCAATTTTGCACACAAACACATTAATAGCATTTTGTCAAGCGTCATTATAATCAAATCATAGAAAATCTAATTTAGTAGGATGAAAAGGAAAACTCTGTCACTTCTTTATTTGCCTCTAAATGAATCATTAATTCAGAAATGGCTCAGAAATGCCAAGAATCCTTTAAATCATACCATATGTGGAGCACTAATGGTTGCTTGATAACCTAAAAAGAAACAAAAACATTTTAGTTAGTGTTGCTTTGGTGTTGTAAATTCATCTTTGATGGATGTGATTTCTGTACCTATTGACTGTGGCGAGTCCATGTAGGGATTACACCTAGAAAATGTGCCCGGTCTGTTGCCAGCATGACTTCATAGACCTTGTCCGACTTAATGATGCCATTTTCTGAAAAAACAAAAAAAGACATAGATCTGGATAAATCTTCATGACAAACTTAAGACGGTTGCTCCTAACAGCGATAAACAGTTAAAAGTCCACATGTGACTTAAAGGGTCTATTTTAGGATAACTTTTTTCATGTTATACAGTTGTTTCTTCATCAAAAACACAGCTTCAGTTGTGTTTGGTTCCATTTACACAAACTTAACATAAATAATGCATTTGATATAAACTGGATTCTTCTGTCAATTTGACAACCTGCAGTTCCACCTTGTTGTGATGTCATTAAGTGGTACTACAGGAAGTGCTCCACCTTCACTAGAATCGGGGTTTGGCAATATCGTGGTTAAAATTGAATGATGAGCTTTTTTTCTGTGACAAACTTTAATTAGATCACAGTCACAGATTTACCCTTTTATTTCATGCAGCTGTCTAACCTGCTTTTTTAAAATATCTATATCACTTTTGATTACTGTTTTGAGTGAGTGACAGTTGGGATTAACCAATCACAGTGAAGTGTGCTTTAGTGTACATTAAGTTTTCTATGAAGGTTGTCTGAACATTCTTCAAGGCTAGTGTTGATTTGTTTGTAAGCTTGTTTTTGTTCTGGCATTTTTTTTTTTTCTCTTTGAAAATTAGACAAGTTAAAAGAATCATGATCAAATCTCAATCTTGATATGGGTTCAAGGATTTTATTACCATATCACCTAGCCCAAATTTGATTCATTTTAAAACAGTTACAGCTAATGTACAGCCTTGTTTAAACTGCGTGATTCGTAATAAACTGTCAGAATAGACAACATTGCAATCTTTGTCCAGTGTCTTGTAGTAAAATCAGTTCAATTAAGGCTGGTTGGTTAAGTGAAGACTGATACAATGTGTCGTCTTTTTGTACAAGAGATGTCAGGATTATTAAACATTTGTGAATAAAAGAAACCCAACTTCAAGTATGTTTTTGATGAAGAAGCAAGATTCTAACATGATTAAAAGTACACTGAAGACCAATTAGTCTTCTATGGTTAAAAGTGGTTGTCTCGACAGGGTGGAGCAGCAGTTGGTTCCAGAAGCAGGAAGAGGCAAGGACAGCCTGCTCCACGCTCACCCCAGAGCAAACGGGATACATTTCAAATACCCCCGACATGCTGCCAGCTGGCCCACATAGAACTCACTGCAAATATAAATAACAACAACATGTTTGGGGTTGATTTCTGCAATGAAAGTAAGAAAGAACGAAAAAAACAACCCTAACTATAACTATCACTCACTAGTAGTCTCAAGATTCTGTATTTACTACAAAACCTTCATTTGTTGAACATTTAACAAAAAAAGTATTTTTACGTACTCAAATTAATCAATTATTTTTGTATAGCCCAAAATCACAACAACAGTTGTGTTGAGGACTTCCCAAGATTGTTAAGTTAGCAAAAATGAAAAGTAGGAAATAAAAATAAACAATACACATTCAATGAAACAATAAACATTCAGAAGCAGTGATTGATCAAGAATGTCAAAGCAGATTATTAATAGAGCAAATGAATGATTGTCCAGAGCATCCCCTGTCCTTAGTTCCTCCTTCTGTCCTTAGACCCTCCTTCTGTCCTTAGACCCTCCTTCTGTCCTTAGACCCTCCTTCTGTCCTTAGACCCTCCTTCTGTCCTTAGACTCTCCTTCTGTCCTTAGACTCTCCTTCTGTCCTTAGACCCTCCTTCTGTCCTTAGTCCCTCTTCTGTCCTTAGTCCCTCCTTCTGTCCTTAGACCCTCCTTCTGTCCTTAGACCCTCCTTCTGTCCTTAGACCCTCCTTCTCGGCAAGGAAAATGTGGGAGTGGGAAAACATAAGCCATAAACAATGTAATAAATAAATAAATAAGCCATGTACCATAAACCAATCCAATAAACTGCTCAATCATTAAATACATCAGAAATGGCCGTTAATTTAACGACATAACTTAGCTGAAACAACACCAGTCCTCCTTTATGAAGTGTTCATTTTAACTTAACTAACAAGTTAATTATCAACATTTGCTTAAAAACCAAGCTCTTCTTCACTGTTTTAAGTAAAAGAAGCGTTGCATAATCAAAAAAGTGATCTTGCTCAAGTGTGGTCAGACTCAGTCATCATCAGACATAACAGTTTCTATAGTTTTCACTCCAGCTCCATCTGCTCGTGTCTCTTGTTCATTCACGCTGTGCACATGCGGAGTTTCACCTGTCCCCGTCACTCCGTGCTCTGTGCAGCTCCAGAGCATCAATGAAGATGGGCATTGGTCCACGGGTGGGCTGGGCACTTGCTGCTGTTAGCCAAATGACGCACATTGAGCTAACACGCTAGCGTTAGGCTAATCATAAAAATGATATGCTAAGAAAGATCCAGAGGGACAGCTATAGTTTTTGTTACTATTGCAATGCGTGCGCTTATTTTGCTGAGTAAAGGAAAATGATAAAGTGGAGGAGGTAACGTTAGGTCAACAGCACACACCAGCTAACGCTAGCTGTGGCTCCAGTGCGTGCAAACCCAAGTCTGCAAAACGTGCATTTTTCACACGTAACAAGGACGAATGCGAATGCACCCGGCTTCAAACAAGCTCACTTACTGCGGAGGTTGTTGACGAGCTCTGCGTGACTGGTTCCTCCAGATTTCCAGGCCATTATTAGGCAGACTTTGCGGAGCAAGTAGACAGCAGCTGTCAGTGCCGCGCCTGCGCCAAAGGTTTTGCCGAGGAAGCGCACCACCTCCAGAGCCGACGGTTGGGCGACGTCACCGGGCATCAGGCCGGGTTTCACCGCTGGGACAGCTCCAGAGCGGGCATGCAGCTATCCAACCACATCATGTCACCAATGTGCTGTTATTAGACTGTCTTTACCAGCCAGAGGTAAGTGCACACAGTAAAGCCTTTCTCCCTCACTTTATAATGAGATTTAGCACGTTCCTCTGCAGAGTGGCCATCAGGGGGCGCACGACACTTGACTCTTCACAGCACCTCATCCACGCTCTTTCACCCTGAGGAACTTTTACACTAGTGTCTTATCAATGAACTGACTACACTCTTCTACTCCTGTAGTTATGTGATTACTACTACAAGTCAGTGTGAACAGACTGTGAACCATAACCAGTAACCTACTACTCTACTACTACAACAACTACTACTACTACAACTACTACTATTACACTACAACTACTACTACTACTAATACTACTACAAGTCAGTGTGAACAGACTGTGAACCATAACCAGTGTAACCTACTACTCTACTACTACAACAACAACTACTACTACTACAACAACTACTACTACTACTACAACAACTACTACTACTACTACAACAACTACTACTATTACACTACAACTACTACTAATACTACTACAAGTCAGTGTGAACAGACTGTGAACCGTCCATAACCAGTGTAACCTACTACTCTACTAGGCCTACTACAACAACTACTACAACTACAACTACAACTACTACTACTACAAGTCAGTGTGAACAGACTGTGAACCATAAACAATGTTTGTTTTAACAAAATATACAACAAAATACACAACCAATATTAAGACAAATAATTCTAATAGTACCAAAACACCTACTACTACTACTACTACTACTACTAGTACTACTACTACAACTACTACACTACTACTACACTACCACTACTACACTACTACTACTACACTACTACTACTACTATTACTACTACTACAACTACTACACTACTACTATACTACCACCACTACTACTACAACTACTACACTACTACTACTACTACTATTACTACTACTACTACCACTACTACACTACCTCTTCTACTACTACTACTACTACTAATACATTACTACTACTACAACTAGTAACACTACTACACTACTACTACCACTACTACACTACTACTACTACTACTACACTACTACTACTACTACTACTACTACTACTACTACTATACTACTACTACTACTACTACTACTACTAACTACTACTACACTACTACTACACTACTACACTACTACTACTACTACTACACTACACTACTACTACTACTACTACTACTACTACTACTACTACTACTACTACTACTACTACTACTACTACTACTACACTACTACTACTACTACACTACCACTACTACTACTACTACAAGTACTACACTACTACTACTTCTGAAAGAGTTTTATATACACTTGATTTCTTTTAAAGTAGGCACACTTTTATGATGATGGTTATTAATTGGATCAGGGTTTGGCTAATGCGCTGAATAAATAAAATATTCTCAATATTTAAGACTACGACATTTAAAAACTAGGCCTACAAGAATCAGACTGAAGTTTATTTCTTTAGTGAACAGATTTTATTGCTTTAGTGTACAGATAGTGTTCATGGGGCTGAAGCACATCCAGCACAGACTCCACCCCTGTCCCAGTTTGGCTCATGAATCAGGAACAGGAAGTTTACCTCCCATTGCAGAACTGCGTTGTGTTTCTAGTGAAGACAGATTTCTCAACTTTACACTGCATGTGAGTAGAGCCTATTGTTTAACTTATTGTAAAGTACGTATGATTAACTGAAGGTTTAAAGTGTAGCCTATGTATTCTTCTGGTTCAGACTCAGTGTAGCAGTGCTTTTGGAGCTCAGTCTAAAGACATCGATAAACAGTTTCGTTTCGTTTGGTTACTTGAGCTTTTTCATGAGGTTGTTGATCAACGATAATAAATACGCATTGACACTGCAAATATCTGTCTGAATGTATTACTCATGGATCTTTTAAAAATAAGTTTTACTTTACAGAAGAAAATGGCTTCTCATCTGGAAGAGGAGCTTCACTGTGAGGTTTGCCTGGACATCTTTAAAGACCCAGTGATCCTGCCGTGTAGTCACAGCTTTTGCAAAGCGTGCATTCAGATCTGGTGGACAAACAAAGTCACAAAGGAATGCCCAATTTGTAAAGTAAAACATTTACGAGCTGACATACATAGCCTGCCATCTAACCTGTCATTAAGAAAGCTGTGTGAAGCTTTTGAATTGCAGAAAGCCAAAGATGAGGCCACTCCTGTATGTAGTTTGCATTTGGAAAAACTCAAGCTTTTCTGCTTGGATCATCAGGAGCCTGTTTGTCTTATTTGTCAGGCCTCAAAAGCACACAACAACCACACATTTAAACCCATAGACGAGGCTGCCCAGGACTACAGAGAAGAACTGACTGAAGAGTTGGACATTTACAGAAGAAACTTAAGCAGTGTGAACTTGTATTTGCAAAGTGGGACAAGTTAGGTAAGCATATTGAAATCCAAGCATTCCAAACAGAAAAACAAATCAAGGAGGAGTTTGCAAAACTTCACAATTTTTTACACAGACAAGAAACGGACAGGTTAACAGCTTTGAGACAGGAGAAGGCGCTAAAAAAGAGTAAGGTTACAGAAAATATTAACATTATAAAAAAAGAAATGCAAGCTCTAAATGAAACTATTAAAGCAACAGCCAAGGAGACGGAGGCCGAAGACGTGACCTTTCTGACCAAGTACAAGGATGTTCTGGAAAAGGTGAAAGGTTGTCCTGTGGTGGGTGAACCACAGATAAGCAGGGGAGCGCTCATAGACGAAGCCAAACATTTGAGCAATGTAACACTCACCTTATGGCTGACAATGAAAATGAAAGACATGATCTCATGGAGTCCAGTGGTATTGGATCCAAACACAGCAGGGGCTCGACTCGTTCTGTCAGATCATTTGAGCACAGTGAGCGTTGGGAAGTCATTGCAAGATCTTCCTGAAAATCCGGAGAGGTTGAGTTACTACTGTGTCCTCGGATCAGAAGCGTTCACGTATGGGACTCACGTGTGGGAGGTAGAGGTGAAAAACAATCAAAACTGGACTTTGGGTGTAGCGACAGTTGATGAAAAAGGCGTTGCTGCTAGTCTAACTCAAATATGGAGATTGTGTTTCTGTGAGGGCACATACACTGCAGAAACGAAATCTGGAGACTTAACTTTTCTTTCTCTCAAAAATCAGCCACATCGGATCAAAGTTATTCTAAATGTTGAGGCTGGAAAACTGTCCTTTTATGATGCAGAGATGGAGGCACATTTATGTACATTCACAGATACGTTCACGGGCAATAAACTGTATCCTTATATGTACACTGAAGATGGGATTCCTCTCAGAATACTGCCACGAAAAGATCATGTCAAGCTCAGTGTTGGGTAACTATGTATGAATGCTCTAATTAGATTACAATTTTGAGTAACTAACAGTGTAGCTTTGTTACTGTGAAAACACTTACGCAAATGAATTCTTTATTAAATGACAGGTACTAACAAAATAAATCATTCATTCACTTTTAAATCTCTAAACAGGACTTATTGTGTGCCATGGACGCAGGGCTGTGAATCATGTTGATGTAATTAGAGCTTTTAAGCAACATTTGTTGTTTTCTGGTTAAATGTTAAAGCATAAAATCCAATATTTGAATGATGTGTACTATATTAAAGTAATGTGATTAAAGTTACTTTCATATAGAATAGAATGTAAATAAATGTTTGTTTTATCATGAATTAGAAAGTAGGCTAAATATTATAGACCAGTGACTCAGGACAGTTTGATGTTTTTCCTTAAAAATAAATAGTCATTTTACATGAACAAATCGTCCTTACTCGCTTACGTTTTGTGACCAGGAATGTATTTTAAATGGGGTCATTAAATGCGGCACGGTGGCAGAGTGGATAGCGCTCTGGCCTCACAGCAAGAAGGTCGTAGGTTCGATTCCCGCACGGCCCGGGACCTTTCTGTGTGGAGTTTGCATGTGTCTGGGTGGTTTCCTCCGGGCACTCCGGTTTCCCCACCAACTGATAACATGCATGTTAGGGAACACTTGGTGATAGTTGGAGGTTGAAGCGCCTCTGGTGAGCTGCCCCAGGGCAGTTTACTGTCACTGAGTGGGGAGGGGGGGTTCATCACTCTGTGAAGCGCTTTGTGACTCTGTGTCTGTGAAATGCGCTATACAAATAAAGATTACTTACTTACTAAATGAATTTGAAATTCAAGATGTATTCAGTAGTTTGATTTGAAGAATTGAAAAGATTCTAAACTAAAAGCTTTGATTTGGGACTTGAAAACAGAACGGGCCCCATCATTGATTAAATGTTTCAGGCTGTACTTTTTGACACTTTACATTTGTGTAGACTAAACATGAAAGCTAATTTAGACTTTGACTGTGAGAAAAATGTTATAAATGTCCTAAATTTAAAAAAAAAAAAAAAAAAGAAAAAAGAAAGTCAGAAGGAGAGGCAAAGTGTTATGCTTAACTTGTTGCAATATTGATTACTCTTGTATATTTGTACACAATGTTATAAATCATCTGATTAAAATTATTCTGTGTTTGTTTTTTTTTTGTTTTTTTTTACTGAAGTACAAATCTATGTGACAAGATAAAATCACACAAATAAATTGCTCTGAAGTAAACCAACCAGCAATATTTCATTCAATTATACAACACACGGGCGTGTGTTGTATAATTGAATGAAATCTTGTTGTCTTGCTACATTTTGAGCTCATTGTACATTACATTTCTCGTTCTTGCCACGTGGGGGAGACAACTTCTTTCAAAGTAACAGCAAACAACGAAGAAGAAAGATTTGTGAACTTCCATGCGCGCGAGTAGCATGCTAAGCTAACGCGTACTGTTATTTAAAACATTAACACACATGATGGATGAAACTGTCGCTAAATACGTGTCTCAGAAAATCAGCAAAACCAGATGGAGGCCAGTTTCACACACGACTCTGCAGCAGCCGGAGATCTTTGCCACGGGCTCCTGGGACAACGAGGTTAGCTAGCTGTCAGCACTTGTTTTCATTCATTCAGAGATTAGCATAGACTGGTTTATACAGTCTGGATGTTAGCTAGGAATAGTAATGAGTATGCGTCTCTAATTCAATTCAGGCATCGTCTGCATGTGGAATAAACCTTACTTTAAATGCACTCGTGGACTCATACTTAAACACTGAAAGATATTGCCACAGAAATGAACAGAAATGTCATTTGTAAACAGTAGGGAAGTAATTAAAGGAGACCTATTACGTATGTCAAATTCACTTTTCTAAGTTTTTAGCCTTGTTATGATGGCCTTCCTTCATCATTAGTTTACTCAAAGTTATATTTGAATTGATTCATACATGTTGGAGTAATCTTGTTTTGTTCTTCAGCTGGAGCTCAAGTGTTCAGAAATCCCTGTTCTCACCTACCACCTATCCCCTCCCACTTGTCTGTATTTACTTGTTATAATTCAAATTATTAATACTCAAAGTGAAGCATATATGGTTCAAAACTGACCCATATTCACTTTTCAACAATAAAAAACAGTTTTTAAAAGTATGTTGCTTTTTACAGTTACATTTTAACTGTAAAAAGCAGTTATCAGATCTGCAGTTTTGAACAGGAAGTCAGTAGAGCTGTTCCTATTTTTAAGTTGTTTTAGATCAACTTTGTGTTTTACAATGAACAAAAGGTAAATTATTGATCTGCAAATGTTCTAGTTTCTTACTAAATATGAAAAAACACACACACAATTGGTCTCCTTTAAGAGCTTGTACTGAAAATACGTATCAAGAAAACAATTACCTTTTTTATTCAATGAAAATAAATGTGTTGATAATATACTTTTGGTCAAAAATCAAAAGCGGTTTGAATTTAATGTCATGTTTTTAAATTAATAGTGACCACATTCTAAGTATTCAGAAACAATCATTTGTCTGCACTGTATATACAATATGCATTATATCGCTGTGTCTGTGAAATCAATTGTACTAGTAATTGTTGTAGCAATAATAATATTTCTTTTTTTCTGCCAAGGACAACAAGATTTCCATTTGGTCTATTGGCAACAATGAAGTGGCTGCAATGGAAGAGGGATTTGAAGGAGATCCACAACTGTTGTGTGAACTCAGGCATGATGGAGATGTTCTGGATCTTCAAGTAAGTTTGGACTTTATTCTGTATAATGTAGCATACTCTGAGCAAACAGCTATACTGTGTCACTTTCTTTGTCTAACATTATGTTTTCAGTTTTTAGATCAAGAAAGAATTGTCAGTGCCTCTTCAACAGGAGCTGTTACTATTTTCCGTCATCAACAAAACAATCAGGTATAATGTTCTCTGTAGAACACACTTTAGTCAAGGTAAAACAGCAATGAAGCTCAAAGAAGCACTGTGTGACTTTCTGGAGGTGAAAAGTCAACAGGAGAAAGAGAAAGTTTAAGCCATACTTTGGAACATTATTGATAGAGACAATGGTGTGTTATGAAAGAATATAAATAAGGAACATCTTGGCAGAGTCATGGCAAGCCCACCCAAAGTACGAAGTAGAGCTGGGCAGAATGTCGTTTTAGATAAGATTGTGAGTGTTGCTTTGAAGGTATGTAAAAACTATATCGAGTGTAGTGTTTACAACAAAGAAAAAAGTACAGAAAGAAGTTTATTAAAAACAAAAAAGATATTTTCTGAACTTTAAATCAAGTGTATAAAGGATTTGAACTTTTGTGATTAATTTACAGACATTTCACATTTATCTAATAATTTCACAAGAAAAGTTATACACAAGTAAGCTAATACATAAAAATGGATAAGCATTTTCATAACTTTTTACCATCATAAGTAAATTTAAGCCTGATTTCAGTCTATATCTGCTTGCCAAAGCCTGATGTCGGATCTCAAAAGCTAAGCAAGTTAATGCCTGGTTAGTACTTGGATGGGAGACTGCTGGAACACCAGGAGCCAGAGTGGGACGACAAGAGTGGATTGTCATTGTGTCCTTGGGCAAGACACTTTACCCACACTGCCTCAGTGTCTGTTACACTGGGTGAGTGGAGACTAGATTGTAAAGCGCTTTGAGTGCCTGGAAAGGTAGAAAAGCACTAAATATATAGACCATTTTAGGCCTTTTAGGTGAAAGATTTTAAATTGGGAAATTATTGTTTTTTTCTGATTTGAAAACTTCCTTTTAAGCAGCTATAATATACAAGGACAAAATAAATACCACTTATTTGAAACATGTATTTGTTAGGAATTTTTTTCAGAGATTTTTTTTTACTGTGCAAATTTCAGCTAATGTGTTTCTGGAAGCGTTTCAACACATTTTGTTGAACTGAATTAAGCCTAAAAAATATATCAATATTAATTTTTGTCAATCTCGCCTAGCCCCAGTAAGTACACAGGTTTTTATTATTCATTTACTGTAAATTGTTGGTCAAAAAGTTACACAATGCATCTTTGCAATTGTATTTTTGATGCTTTTTTATGTTTTATGTGAAGCACATCCAGGATAACTAAAACATTTTACAATGTTTTTTTTTTTTTTTTGAGTTTTAAAAGTCTAAATGTTGTCAACACATCACTGTCGGCAATTCATTATCACAGTATTGTCTCATCATTTATTATAATTCATTATTTAATAGCAAAATAAACCAACAAAAATGATTCTTGTCACAACCATGTTTTGATTCCAGACATTGTCAGTGTCTCAGAGCTGGTCACGAGCTCACCGCTACCCCAGTGACAACGCTCCGTGCACTGGCGTCGTGTGCAGCAGCCCTGAGATTGTCAGTGTTGGTGAAGACGGCAGAATTCTCACCTTCCGAGCCGACCATGAAACAGTAACCCGAGTTATAGGTGGGACTTTTTCACAAACTCAAAAGTCTGGAAGTGATCTACTGATTTGAATAGTGTGCTAAAGTACATGTATTCAACCCAGTGTATTTTAATGTGTGTTGTTTTTCTTATTTAACTAGACAATGCAGATAGCAGCACCATCCACGCTGTCACATATTTGAAAACATCTGAAATACTCACCGTCAACTCTATTGGTCAACTCAAGCTGTGGGACTTAAGACAGCAGGGCAACTCTCCATCCCAGATTCTGTCTCTGTATGTTACTGTTTTACACATAATACAGCTTTGGGTTACTGACTGACAAAGATCTGCGTCTCAGGTCAGGTGATAGAGTTCCCCTACCATTGCGTCGGAAGACATCCAAACCAACAGCATATTGTGGCCACTGGTGGACAAGATGGCATGCTCTGTGTTTGGGACGTGAGGCAAGGAAACACACCTTTCTCCCTCATGGAAGCACATTCTGCTGAAAGTAAGTCACTATAAACATACAGTATATATTAGTTAAAAAAAAAAAGATTGACATTGGTTGTTTCTGACTATATTTTATTTTATTTATGCTATGGTAATTGTTGACATTATATTGAATAAAAATAGTGCCGACTCTCATCTAGAATTTTGCCGTCTGTCCATCTTGGCTTATTTCTGCTTACAGTGATTCCAGTTCCAAAGAATGTAATATGAATTGTAAATAACTTGACACTGCAAAACAACATACTGTATTTTATAAAGCTAGTTGTTGCCCCTGCAGATGAAAACTAGCTGTGAATGCTATGATCTGGTGGAGATCAAGTTTGTTTTATGAGCATAATGTCTCTGTACATTGTACCTTTAAATACTCACTTCAAGACTAAGCTAGTAACTAGTGTTGGCTGTTAGAACCTGATTTTTTATTTGACATAACATCTTGCCCTAACCTTTTGTCATCAGTGTGGGAGGTCCATTTTCATCCAACCAACCCGGATCACTTATTTACCTGTTCAGAGGATGGATCACTGCTGCACTGGGAGACCTCGTCACCAGACACACCCTCATTCTTACAAGGCAAAGCTTCCTCCACAGATATACTATTTGAGACAATCTCCTTGAGTTCATCTTCAGATTTGAAGTATTTATACTCATGTGTGTTTTCCAGGTGGCAGGAACAACAGCATGATGTCTCGTAGTGCAATGGCCCCAGCTGGAGGGAACCAGTCCATTATTAGTGCTTGGCTCAATGGCGACTCTAGCAAAGGTCGACTGGAGACTACTCACATGCTGCCGACCCAAACGCTGTCTGTGAACAGCTTGGATGTCCTGGGACAGTGTCTTGTGTGTGGCACAGACAGAGAAGCCATTTTTGTCAATAGGCAGGTGCCTGTATAGAAAAGGCATTGTAAAGTGTTTTGTACATTAAATGTAAAGACTTTGTATGTGGAAAAACATTACTTGTGTCACAAAATTAAAGATAAACATGCATACACTGTTTATGTGAGCATGTAAATTCAGCCGATTTGAAATAAATTCATTTTGTATAAAGTCGTGGACAGTCTTCATTTTCACGTTTCATTTCATTTTTATTTGTTTAATTTATGTTCCATCATTGCACTTTTGGTTATAAATGGGTTTTTGGTTATAAATGTAATGAGTTAACTAATTCAAAAGTTAAAAAGAATATTAGATTGTATATTTTCGCTTTATAATGGGACATAGGTGTATGTCTCACTCAAACTTTCACTTGTATCATTTCTTCTTTTTTTTTTTTTTTTTGGCCCTCAGATTTCTTGCTAGACCGGCCCAAATTACAACAATTTATTACTATTGATGTTAAATTTGAGCACTTTTTTTAATAGTTGAAAAAATATGTTATAAATCTAAATTTTATGCTCAATGCAATTACGGCGCTCCATAGTACTCACGAAAAAAATATATTTATCTCGTAATTACGAGATCTTATCTCGTAATTACGAGATAACTTTCTCGTAATTACGAGATAGTTTTCTCGTAATTACGAGATAATTTTCTCGTAATTACGAGATAATTTAAAAGGCTTTTCCCACATTCTGTATATCCACACGCTTCGTATAGGCTAAGCTAGTGACTTTATCCACAACGAGTAGTCTTTTCTGTGCTAGCTTGATGTTTCTAAATAGCTAAGATGTGCTTGTGGATTTCGTTATGTTAAATTAAGTGCCTGTGGTCTTCACTGCAATGTTTACGGTCGACAAAAAGTATGAAAATAGCCAATAACGTGACTGTCAACTCACGCTACAGTTAGCATGCTATTATAAAGACGGCCAGTGTGTGGAGCTGTTCACCCACCAGAAAGAAGCTAGTGGTAATCGGCAGGTTTTTTAAATAAAACTCGATCTTCTTGACTGTTGACAGTCAGTCCCACTCATCCTTAGAAATGTGCGGCAGTTTTTCTGTGGCTCCAGCGTCTGGTTTTCAATTTATTTGGCCAAAAAGAAGAGAAATGCTGCACATTTGCTACACTTCCGCATGGATCACCCAGAGTGGGTGGGTACTGCAAAAATGCCCGTATGTTGCAAGTCTGTTGCAGCACTTCTCTCCTTTATGGCCAAATAAATTGAAAACCAGACGCTGGAGCCACAGAAAAACTGCCGCACATTTCTAAGGATGAGTGAGACTGACTGTCAACAGTCAAGAAGATCGAGTTTTATTTAAAAACCTGCCGATTACCACTAGCTTCTTTCTGGTGGGTGAACAGCTCCACACACTGGCCGTCTTTATAATAGCATGCTAACTGTAGCGTGAATTGACAGTCACGTTATTAGCTATTTTCATACTTTTTGTCGACCGAAACATTGCAGTGAAGACCACAGGCACTTAATTTAACATAACGAAATCCACAAGTACATCTTAGCTATTTAGAAACATCAAGCTAGCACAGAAAAGACTACTAGTTGTGGATAAAGTCACTAGCTTAGCCTATACGAAGCGTGTGGGTATACAGAATGTGGGAAAAGCCATTTAAATTATCTCGTAATTACGAGAAAATTATCTCGTAATTACGAGAAAACTATCTCATAATTACGAGAAAGTTATCTCGTAATTACGAGATCTTATCTCGTAATTACGAGATAAATATTTTTTTTTTCGTGAGTACTATGGAGCGCCGTATTAAAAGTGTGGTGGTTGTTAAAAATGAGGTCAAATGCCCAGTTCTTTTCAAAATGTGGTCCACTGTGAAAGAAGTTTGGACACCCCTGGCTTTACATGTTGCATGCGGGTTCATTAGGCTAAACAGGATTCTTTATATACGTATACTGTATATAAATATACTTGGAGCTGTTATGCGATTCGGAAATAAGTTACTACAGAATAAAATCTGTAAATGACCATAGTTCGCATACGTGCTGCTTGAGGTTTATTTTTGAGATTTGGAAACCGGAAGTGGTGTCTTGCGGCTTGACACTGTTGTACTTGTCATTCAGACATCCTAGGAATTCAACAACACCAAAAGCGACCAGCTCTGGATAACTGGGACAGAAATACTCACGAGCGGGGCTCCCAGCTCCGATCGAGACAATGAGCCTGTAACTGTTCGTTAGATAACGTCGGGAATCACCGTAAGTACAGTTTTCAGAGAGTTGCTGCTTTGTCCGTAAACTTCTTTTCAGAGTGCAGAGCTAACCTGTTGTTGAATTAGCTTAGCCGCAAATGGAGGCCGCAGAGAAGCCACTGCTGCTCCGTCTGACTTTAGCTCACAAAACTAGAGAGGTAGCTGTACAATTAGGTTGTGAGTTTGTATTTATTGTGTTTTCATTTATTATAATTCAAGAGGGATCTTTAAACGCCACAACACGCTCTCCAAGTTTCGCACTCATTTAGCACCAGCTGCTAGTGACGCCAACAAGTGCACAGGGACATGTCTTTATTGGGAATTGGTCACATTTTTATTTATTTCATGTTAGTATGCTTTTTCTAGCAATTCCAACTCAATGTAGCTATTGCCTTTTCTGTTGAGGACTGCTTGTTTGTAGTTCTATTTATAAAAATTAATTGTCAACACATGATCTCTCACTATTTTTAATTAGTAGCTTTTTCATCTTGTATAGACAAACCTGTTGGGTAACAACATAGCTTCTGCAAATGCCTTATAACTTTTGTGCTCTTCCTTTGGCAGAACTATGCTGGTGTGAAGTCTTCTCCTCCTCTCATTCTTGAGACGCTTCTGTGAGTGTCACCCTTCTCTCTTCATTATTACAGCTCCCAGAGAGGAGATCAATCTGAAGACTGAGGACCAATGAGACCCAAAATGTTTCCAGCGAACAACTACAGCGGCAACAGCCAACAAATGCTGCAGGAAATCCGGAACAGCCTCCGCAACTTGACTAAACCGTCGGACCCTCCTAAAGTGGACATGAGTGGAGCTGGGAAAATGCTTTTGGATGACTCGAGGCAACAGGGACGTTCTAGTAACCCCAAAAACCCACACCACAAGGCTCTACAGGAGATCCGGAAGTCTCTGCAGCCCTTTGCTAATGAACCCAGCCATCCATCAGATAAACACATGTCTATAGATTCACCGTGGGCCGGCTTTGAAGAGGTGAGACCGGTGAACTAAATGTCATTTTGTGAAATTCTATAATGGATCACTTGGCGCACTTTGTTTAGGAGACAATTATTTGGAAAATGAGAAGTATGCAAAGTAGAAAAAGTAGAAAGACAAGCTTGTGCAGTTGTAAGTTCGAAAGTATTTCCTCAGTTGGCAGCTACTACTTGTTTTGAGAATGTGGGCATTCATCATTGTACTCAGAACTATTTTGAGTAACAGAAGTTGTTTGTTGTTTATTTTGCCTACATTTGCCGACAGCATGTATTAAAAAGAAACCCATGTCAGAAGAATAAATACTAGTGATAATGAAAACTAAAAAATAAGACTACTAGAGCACTTGTGTAGGTTATAGAAATGTTAATATAAAAAATCCTCTTTTACTGTTTTTTTTAGCCTGGTCACAGTCGCAGTATGGGGGGTTTGGATTACATGAATAAGATGAGCTACCAGGACCCAATGAGAGAACAGATGGCTGCTGCCAACCCCAGCAGCTCAAGCCTGAAAGCCCCAGGTATGTAAACTGTCCACAGGGACTCACCTGTGGCTTTGCTCTCCTTTTATCCTTTGTGTGTGTTGATTCATCAGTGCATTGTGCTTAGAACAAGATTTAGGACATTTGCCTAAAATATGACTAAAGAATACTATGCCTGTTAGTAAATGTGTTATATTATATACATTATATTTCAACAGAAATAGAAACAGAATGAAATTGTGCTAAATAAAAATGAAATTGTGGAGCTCTTCGTGGATGTCCAGGTATATTAAAACAAATGTCATTCAGCTGCTCTTTGGAGATGGCGGGTGATGCAAAATCGTAAGTGTTGTCTGCCAAAGATGTAAAAATGCAGACCAATAAATAACCACTCTGAAGTAGTTAACCGATGAATTGTAGCTAATCAATTATTTACATAATCATCAGCTATTTTAGTAATGGAATAATCGTTAACTGGTTTTATTTCGGTTTCAAATGTAATGTAAACATAATGTAAACACCAGCTTCTACTCCTCCAGAATGAGGTGAGGCAAAAGAAGCTAATATAAAAAATGGTAAAATAGATTTTGTTTCAGGCATAATTTGATTCTCTTACATTAAGATTTGCTGATGGAACAAGCAAGTTTTTACTTATTTGAAGTGAAGTGACAATTTTTTCAGTTTAAAGTGAGAAATGCTTTTCATTTTCTTAGAAGTAAATCCATCTGCAAATCATATCTTAAGACAGTCAAAACTTACTCAAACAAAACAAGCACTTGCTATCTTATTAAGATGGCACATTTTTCCAGTGCACCTCGCTGAGATTTATCAAAAAATCTGTAGTAAAGTGACTCTTCCGTTCAGCTAATCGATAAATTGAAAGATTAATTGTCCAACTAAATAATTAGCAAAATAATCGTTATTTGCAACCCTACTCTGATGGCTGAAGGAAAAAAAAAAAGAAAACACACCAATGCATTTTTACTTCTTTGGCAGACAACTCGCTCTAGTTTATCAGAATTATATGTTTAGATAAATGTTAATAATAAAAATGATAAATGACAATGAAAACTCTCTTATGAATAGTTACTGATGTAAATTCAAAAGCAGACCAAATGAATGTGTATGATTTGTAAATCTACACATTTCTAGGCTCCTCCCACCTGCAGCAGCCTGTCCTGAGGAGGCCCAGCTGGAAAGGGTCACGAGAGTCCCTGACCCCCCGACACGGCCCTTTGATGTCGGACCCGCTGTACCGCTCTGACAGCCCCGGACCACCTCCTGCTTTTCCACAGGGCCATCCCGCTAACAACCAGAGAGCGAACCCCCCCATGCCCCCTCAGGTCCGCAGCGTCACGCCTCCTCCCAACCGCAGCGCAATGCCTCCTGCTCCATCCTGGGACAACCCTTCTACTAAACGTTACTCTGGTAACATGGATTATCACGTCCCGCGCATCTCGCCAGTGCCTCAGGGGGCGTGGCCTGAGAGCTACTCCTCCTCTGCTTCCCAAAATCAAAGAGGCAGTCATCAGCCAATTATAATGCAGAACTCTGGCCCCAATAAGTTTACCTTTCCTTCCTGGTCACAAAACAACAACCCGCAGTCAGATTACCATTCAGGGAGCAGACAGCCCCCTCCGCCTTATCCCATGAACCAGTCCAGCCGCCACAGCCCCACGGATCAGGCAGGAGGTCCTGCATCGTCCCCTTCTTACGTCAACGGGGGTAACCTTCCTCAGTCTATGCTGGTGCCCAACAGGAACAGCCACAATTTGGACATGTACGGAGTGGGCCCTCCTCAGACGTGGTCCCAAGCCCCATCCAACCAGCATCAGTCTTCATCCGGGAACAACAGCAACCAGGATCTGTCCCCGTCTTGGCAGAACATCCCGGTCCGCTCCAACTCCTTCACCAACCCGAATCTGAGCAGCAGAACTTGCCATCCCGCCAACTCCCAGCAGCCTTCCGCCACCACGGTCACCGCCATAACCCAAGCGCCCATCCTGCAGCCGGTCAAAAGCATGCGCGTCCAAAAACCCGAGCTCCACACCGCAGTCGCCCCCACTCACCCTCCATGGGCACAACCACCTCCACCGCCTCAAGCCGCACCCGCTTATCCGGAACCAGCCCCACCGGCCTCACAAATGTCAGTGGTACCAGAAGCTCCGAGTTACCAAGGCCCACCTCCGCCCTATCCCAAACATCTCCTACAGCAAACTGCCACCCCGAACCCCCCCTCGTACGACCCAGCAGCAGGGAAGGCCAATCTGGTCGAAGAGGATGGTGCTTCCGGTGATCCGCCAAGGGACAAACCGTCGGAAAGTCTAGAAACGGAAAAGGAGAACAAACAGATCACGACGTCACCCGTTCCGTTGCGGCGCAACAAGAAGGACGCAGAGAGGAGAGGGGAGAGTGGGAGAGTGGCTCTGTACTCCCCACAAGCCTTTAAGTTCTTCATGGAGCAGCACGTGGAGAACATCCTCAAGAACCACCAGATGAGGATACGCAGGAGGAAGCAGCTGGAGAGCGAGATGCAGAGGGTAAGGAAAGCAAATCTAAAGATGGCTTTTTGTTGTTTTAGACAGAATGTTTAAAAGTCTATTAAAATCTTGTTAAAATCTGCTATTAAGCCATCAATACGTTTTATTTATTAGCAAGAGTTAGTTACCTGAAGTCCTTCTTATTGTGCCAGATTGTTAATGCACAGCATTTATTAAAATTGACAACAACAGTTAATTGATCTTATATAATAATCAGATTTGGACAAATTTCATGTCAAGTCTATTTAAAAAAATCCAGATTGTAGTTTAATATAATATACGTCTCCTGTATAATTTTGTAAAATCAAGTCAAATCAAATCAATTTTTGTATAGCCCAAAATCACAACAACAGTCGTCTCTAAGGACTTTCCCAAGATTGTTAATTTAGCAAACATGAATAGTAGGAAATAAAACAATACACATTTAATAAAACAATAAACATTCAGAAGCAGTGATTGATGAAGAATGTCAAAGCAGATTATTAGTAAACAAGCAAAGTATCTCCTGTCATTAGACCCTCCTTCTGTTACACTCCCCGAGAGGACAGTGGGACAGGGGACAACGAGTGAATAGCAAAGAACAGACTAGAGATGAACTGTAGTTTATTATTCTTTACAAGAAAGGCAGAAGTGAGAGGATAGACTTTCCCCAGTATAATTGCTCCTAGGGCAGCCTGACTAGAACTGTGGGTTTAGAGTCTGTTCCTAACTGACCTGATCATAAGCTAATCCGAAGAGGAACATTTTGAGCCTAATCTTAAATGTAGAGACTGTGTCAGCGTCTTTGACATGAGCAGGAGCTGATTCCATAGCCAGGGGCTTGATAGCTAAAAGCTCTGCCTCCTATTGTGCTTTTACAGACTCTAGGAACCACCAGAAGTCCAGCATCTTGGAGCGAAGTGAACGGTTAGGATGATAAGGATTATTTCATCTTTGATATAAGAAGGGGCCAAGTCATTTAAAGCTTTATAGGTTAGAAGAAGAATTTTAATTTGACTCTAGACTCAACAGAAGCCAGTGAAGATCTTTTAGTACTGGGGTAATGTGTTTTCGTTTGCATTATTAATGCACAGTATTGTTATTGCAACAGTTGATTGATTTATATAATAATTAGACTTTGCCAAATTTCATCAAGTCTATTTTCAAAAAATAAATGTATAATATAGTCAGCACCTGTGATTCTCTAAAACCCAATATAGAGCATGTTCTGATTCAGAAATAATGATTCTATCAAATATCAGTGTAGATTGTGGTATGTTTTGGGATGGTTATCATACTATGAAATACCATCCAGCTGTGTATGATCCTTCTTAAAACATGGTTCAGAAGTCTATTCAGAAAAGCTTTGCAGATTTTCTTTACAAATATTTTTTCTATGTATTTGAGAATAAACCTTTTATGAAGAAGATCAGTCATTTACATTTTTATTGTAAAACACAAAATTGCTGTAAAACAGCTTAAAAACAGAAAGAGATCCATTAACTTCCTGTGTTAAACTGCAGAACTCTCTATTGTTTGATTTGAATGTATTAAGTAGAAGATTTAAAATGTGTGTTTTTTGTAGTTGTAATGTTGCTTCGTGACTATTTTAAGCTGTATGTGCTTTAATGTGAATCTGATTAGTTTGAATATTCACATTAAACACAGACGAGTGGGCGGGGATAGGTGGTAGGTGAGGACAGGGCTTTTCTGAGCTGCAGGACAATACAGGATTACTCAAACATACAAGATCTTTCATACTTTGAGTAAATAATGATGAGAGAAGGCAGTTTTTCTATCCATTCTCCTCATTTCTGTTTCATTTGTAGAAGTGGTAAATACACCGTTGATAATCTCTCATATATTCTGTCTTTAGTTTTCTGATTGTGCTCTTTTAGATTCCTTTGTTTCTTCACTTTTCTCTGTAACGCTTTCTTCTTCTTCTTTCTTCTTCTCTTCTTTTTTCTTCCTGCCTTCAGCTCATCTAAAAGGTAAATGTACAGTGCCTCGAAACACAAGATTTTTTTTTTATCTCTATTTGAAGTATTTGCATATTTTTTTTTGTACAATAGATTGTTTATGTGTGCAACTTGATGCTCCTCCTTTTGTGAACCTACAAGCATGTTTCATCTGATCAAGTCTGGCATGAACGACAACAAATGACTCATAGTTTTGTGTGATATTTGTGCATCATGGAGGAGGCTAGCTGCACTAATGTCCTGTACTCTTTTCCGTTCTATAGTCAGAATTGCAGAAAGGGGGGCAAACCTAAGGCACTCTTCATTCAATACAAGTTTCAAAGCCTTTGTTAATCTGGGCTATTTCATAGTTAAAACATTATTTGTTTAACAGCATGGTCTGATCTGTTTCCCACGTGTAGCGGCGAGCAACAGCCTTCTTCATATATTGTATTGTGGCCATACCTGTTTGTCAAGCCTGATACCGTCAAATCTCAGAAGCTATGCAAGAAAGGGCCTGGTTAGTACTTGGATGGGGACCGTTAGAACACCAGGTGCCACAGTTGCCTGACCAGCCAGTCCCTACAGGCTTGACAGACACTTTACAAACCATGAGGGTCTGGGATCAGAGCGCGAGACCAATTTCGTAGGTGGCCTTTCCGAGCGCTGAGTCAACCAATCACAGAAAACCCAGAAATTCCACAAAACAGCGACACGATGTTTTCGTAACATGTAGCAGGATTTTTTCAGTATGAAGCTCTCAACACAGTTTGTGCTCAGATTTTAAGGAATTTATACGTTCATTGTTCAAACCGAAGCACGAGCCGAATCAGCTCCGTTACCTTCTTGAATGTTTGAAATGAGGCTTGCAAAGCAACTTCTGACTTTTTAGTGTCACATGTCAGAATTGCCGTGCTTGATTGGATCGTCTTAACTTTGGGAGACGACTTGATTGGCTAATCGTCAGGTCCCAGACCCTTCTGCATTCAAACAGAATGTAACAGAAAATAGGAGGGGCTGGCTGGTCAGGCAGGTGCCACAGTGGGACGACAGGAGTAGATTGTCGTTGTGTCATTGGACAAGACACTTAACCCACACTGCCTCAGTGTCTGTTACACTGGGTGAGTGGATACTAGATTGTAAAGCGCTTTGAGTGCCTGGAAAAGTAGAAAAGCACTATATAATAGACCATTTATATATGTGATCATTTTCAAGTCAAGTTGTATTAAACTATAGTATAAAAACAATATAGGATTAATATAGGATTAAAAATGTAGTGTATTGTGTAGGATGCTTGCAACTTGAATTTAGATGTAAATGTACAGGGAATCCGTCCTCTCAGTAATAAATAAAAATAAATAAACTAGGACTGAGCGATATGACACAAAATTATTATATATCACAATTTTTTGGAGCCAAATTACAATTAAAAGTGTCCAGCTGTCAAAGGCTGACCAGTGTTTCCAAATTTTCAGAGAAAAACATGCAACCAAGCCTTGAACATAAGTGACATCAATTCTTCAATAAAAATGATTTAAATAGTTAATTCATTAGAACTTGGTGTGTGTTTATAACATAACATTAATAAGAAGTTTGAGTTAAGAAAATAGGGCTGCTCACAATGATTGAAATCATAGTTGAAATCACGATTATTCAAAGAGACTGCCCTCTAAATGTAGAGAGTGAAGAGGTCAAATGAAATACAGTATGTGACAGGTCAGGTAAATGGATTCTAGTAAAGAGTTATGAATAGACTTAGAAGTTACGCTCAATTATCACAGTTACACACTTTTGTAAACGAGATTCATTCTTTATGATGAAAAAGTCGCTCTAAAGAAGTGCAACTCAAACTGACCATAAGAGAAGTAGGTTGGATCATTTGGATACATTTGATCACAAAGATGCATTAAATAAAAAACGATTCATTGTCCAGTCGTACTCATGATTTACATTTTAGTATTGTGATTATTACAAAAAGAATGTTGCAGTTTAGAGAAAAAATAGATTTAATTTTGCTTCCAAATAGTGATTTTTCTGTAGGTTAAAAGACTTCATCTTTATTTATAGAGATGGGTCAGTTGCTTGTTTTATTGATTTATTTGTCAATACCAATAATTGTTATTTGATCTCTCCATATTTGGAGCTTTATATCCATAACAAAGCTAAAAAAAAAAATCAATTTTTTTTTATCCATATATATATATATATTTATCTAAATATGGACTTTTTTCCTTTACATTTGATATTAACCCATCTTTAGTATTTATAGAATCAATCAAGATGACTAGAATTTGCTTTTAAAATGGTCATGTCTTGTGTTCTTTTGTTCTTACAATTATATTGTGACTTGGAAAATACACGATTATTGATTAAAGGAAGCATGTAAGATACACAACAACTAGTGGTTTGAAAAAAGTGACAATCACAAGTGTCCTTGTGTTGCCGGAGAGTAAATTGGTCATGCATTGAAGATTAGAAACTACTGACCAATCGACATGTTCCTGACTCATGGATCAAAATCAGCTTCAGGCTCAAACAAACTTCATTTTGATGTGTGCCACTCTTATGTTGTCTTCTGTGCAGGTGGGATTGTCCCCTGACGCCCAGGAACAGATGCGAATGATGCTGTGCCAGAAAGAATCCAACTACATCCGACTAAAACGCGCCAAGATGGAGAAGTCCATGTTCAAGCGGATCAAAACCCTGGGCATCGGCGCGTTCGGTGAGGTTTGTTTGGCTAGAAAAGAGGACACCGGTGCTCTGTACGCCATGAAGACTCTCCGAAAGAAGGATGTGCTCTTAAGAAACCAGGTGGCCCACGTCAAAGCGGAGCGAGACATCCTGGCCGAGGCCGACAACGAGTGGGTGGTGCGTCTTTACTACTCTTTCCAGGACAAGGACAACCTGTACTTTGTCATGGAGTACATCCCAGGAGGCGACATGATGAGTCTGCTCATCCGACTGGGCATCTTCAAAGAGGAGCTAGCTCAGTTCTACATCGCCGAGCTCACCTGCGCCGTCGAGAGTGTCCACAAAATGGGCTTTATTCACCGAGATATTAAGCCCGATAACATCCTGATAGACCGAGACGGGCACATCAAACTCACTGACTTTGGCCTCTGCACTGGCTTTCGCTGGACACACGACTCCAAGTACTATCAGAGTGGTTAGTATTGAAGTTTGACACATTTTCAAAGGTGTAGAAAAACCTAAAGACTTGTAAATTGTTACCTTTGAGGTAAAGAAAATCATCACTGTTATTGGCAGGATCAAGCTGTCAATCACTCAGAGCAGAAAACACAAAAATAAGATTAAAAAAACAATCAGAGATAAGGCCGTTCTAAAAGATGCATGGTCTAAAAAAGAACCAAAACATAGATCTGTCTCTGTCTAAATATTCAAACTGCAAATGGCTTCAAGCACCACTCACATAGATGATAAAAACAGGACACGTTAAAGGTTGTTTGGAGGATTGTCCGAACAGGTTTGTCAGTTTTGGTCAAAAACAGTTGTATAGATTTGTAACAGACTTGTATGTCTGGTAAACAGAAAAAGAATCGATAAAATCAAGTGTGAACATGGTGAGGTCAAGGTATCTCTCTCTTTATCCA
Source organism: Mugilogobius chulae (assembly GCA_038363315.1). Lineage (NCBI taxonomy): Eukaryota > Metazoa > Chordata > Actinopteri > Gobiiformes > Gobiidae > Mugilogobius > Mugilogobius chulae. The sequence goes on from CM076405.1 coordinate 6,827,213, forward strand.
CTGGCCTCAAACCCACTATGTTGTCTTTATTGGAAAAAAATCTCAATACAACCTTTAATCTTAAAAAAAAACAAAAAACACATGGCTTTTTTGTGATTTGGCTTTTAATGTTTTAAAATGTTATAAAGACGCTCACGTGTAGAAAATGTACCTGTTCCATTAGATGTGCTTCTTAATGTCATTTGGTCTTATCACGGACACCAGGAAAACCTAGTCAGGAACACCAGGAAAAAATCGGTTTGCAGCTGGACAAATGTAAGCGAGCATGCTCACAACCCCTGTCCACTTCACATTCCAACAATGAAGTTAAGATCTACCAATAAAGCTCCTGCACAAAGTGTCACACACAGACACATGCTTAACACAGTGTTTAGCACAGTCCTACTTATCCCAGAAAGATCAGTGTGTAACTTTACAGACAATAGTACAAACCTTTTAATAATAAACAATATTTAGGTAAATCAACCTAATGCGCCTAACTCCTGCAGTAGTGAATCTGACACAGTAGGACATGTCTCTCCAGGTTAATCCATTTACTCTCACGTGTAAACAGGAGCAGAATTGGTCCACCGGTTTAAGGGGAAAACCAAATTGAGTTTTTTTTTTTTTTTAGCCTAGTCTGAATTCCCTGAGAAATGTGTGAATGAAGCAGTTAGTTAGCTAACACCAGCACACGTTTTTGCCTGCTCAGAAATGTCTGGCGATGACTTACAGACTCAAAAACTGATGACCAAGGACAACGGAAATTTCCGAGACTAATCACAAGATGACCTAATAAGATTTATAAAAGATGAATAAAGCAATGTCTGTTTTATTCTTTCTTTCATCCATTTTTTACTGCTCATAACTTAACTCATCGCAGGGTTAGTTCCTCAGTGTATGAATGAGGATTTAAACTCACAAGTTTCAACATTGTCAAAGCGCTCCATCAGTAGATCTGCCTTCATACAGCCATACTGGATAACCGTGATAGGATCAGATGTGATGACTGTTCTTTCCTCTGCAGGTGACCATGTGAGACAGGACAGTATGGACTTCAGTAAAGAGTGGGAGGACACATCCAACTGCCGCTGCACTGACCGGTTAAAACCACTGGAGCGGAGGAAGGCTCGGCAGCACCAGAGATGTCTGGCCCATTCTTTAGTTGGAACACCCAACTATATCGCTCCTGAAGTTCTGCTCAGGACAGGTATGTGATCCATGTCTTATTGAGGAACATAGTGTCAGTTCTGGACTTGATCAGGGTTTATACAATCTCAGAAAACCTGGAATAGTCATAGAAGATTTAAAAATCCTGGGCCCTGGAAAAGTTTTGGAAATGTGGTAGTCTGGGAAAGGTTTTGGAAAATTAAAAATCTTTTGACTTAAATATACATCTGGGATAAATGCCCTGAACAAAATGTAACTCAGTAAAGCTGCATTATAGACTTTACTGCTGTTAAATGATTTTCTTTTAATCTAACTGAAAGCCCAAAGTAGTATGAATTAGAGATATGAAGACTTAAATTGTCACAGACTTCTTAGAAAACCTAGGCCTACATTTACTATTTTGGTAAAACTGTTTGCCACTGGAAGTAAATACATTGCTTAATACAGTCTTTCCCAACCTTTTTTGAGTCACAACACACTTTTTTGCTCATGTTTAGGGGGGGGGCACACTACCTATTCAAATGTGGCTAAATCAAGCTATTTTGGAACACAAAAATGTTTAATTTTACATAGAACATTTTTAATAATTTTTTAAATGCATAAATGGTGATGGGTTTTAGGGATGGGCGATATATCGGTCTTGATATCGGTATTGGCCGATATTCTTAATATTTTGAGATGTCGGTATCAGTCCGATATCGAACTGACGGCTGATATTTGGTGCTGATATTTTTAGTGGAGGTTCTCCAGTGCCTCTGTGCACATACACAAGCCTCAGTTTGACCTAAAAGAATCACATTTGCAATTTTGAACAGACTAAAGATTAAAAGTAGATATAAACAAACAATTAAGCTAAAACGAGTCTTTATATTTACATAATATAACCACAACATATTTTTTATCCCAGATAAATATAATTGTAAGTTTGTGATCTTGTGAGTTGTGCTGTGGATTTTAAAGCAGAACCAAGCAACTCCGCCCACAACTGCACCTCAAACAGGGTCGCAAAAGTGGGAGATGCCCGGAGGCCTTTAAAGAGACCCCAGTGGGTGTGAACAGACTTTGATTGACAGCACCAAATATGAACAGTGAGCTAGGCAAATGATGTGACGGAGCAGTCCGGGTCCTGACCACTGTACTAGTCTTTGCTTACTTGCACGTCAAGCTATTTTTAACTTTACAAAACATATGTATTAAACCTTTGCTTTAGTCTACATAGGCACATGAGCTCATAATGTGGGTATTTTCTAAAAATGAATATGAAAAACACTTGACTGACACGGGATTCGAACCAGCGCATGTTGTACGAGCAGCTGCACATCGCACCACTCGCTGAACAAGCTGAGCCAAATGACGGCTGATATCAATGCGTAGCGAGTGATCACTCTTCAACACTCCTCCGCAGCAGCGGTGTCAGGGGGAGGAGTTTATTTATTCCCTCTGGGCGGCTCGTCTGCGCGTCAAGTCACTGTGACGTCAGAGGGTACTGAAAATGCACTGACAGCGTTTGCCCATCGTGGCAGTACAGCCGCAGTTTTTACACACATAACTGCAAAATGAGCGAGTTTGCACAAAAATGTCCAAAAAAGGCCTGGAAACAGTAGATAATTCATTTTTGACCCCATATACACAGTTTAACAGTGAAAAAAAGTTGATTCTGAGTTTAGTTTCTCTTTAAGTTGTAACTATAACACAAACTAACCAAGACATTTAAGTCACAATGTCACTTAGAGCTGCTTTTAAATACACTTATCGGCCAGAACAGAGGGCCAAATATCGGTTATCGGCTCAAAAATAAATAATTCATATCGGCCCATCCCTAATTGGTTTTGCTTTCTTTCTTGATGTAAAAGTTGTTTCAAACACTCCCAAATCAATTATCATTAATGAAAATAATTTCATTAAATCTAATTAATCTTGTTTTATAGATTGAATATTGAAAACAGACACTAGTGTTCCCCGGAGCACTGGTTGAAAAACACTGAATTAATAAACCTTTTCTAGGCTTATGAACATTCAAATTTATTGTAATCTAAGATCATTTAAATGCAGATAATTCAATGAAACACAGGTCTGAGTAAGTTATGCTAGACCTTAGGAAAATAGGAATGGTTATGGAAAAGACAGACAAAACCTTCAGTTACAAACCCTGTTTAAAGGAGACCTATTGTGTGTTTTCTAACTATTTAGTAAGAAAGTAGAACATATGTAGATCAGTAATTTACCTTTTGTTCATTGTAAAACACAAAATTGATCTAAAACGGCTTGAAAATAGAAACTGCTCTGCAGACTTCCTGTTCAAAACTGCAGATCTGATAAGCCCCTCTCCTCATTTTGAAATTTAACTGTAAAAAGCAACAGATTTTAAATGACAATTTTTATTTGGAAAGTGACTAGAGAACAGTTCTGAACCTTATATGCTTCACTTTGAGTGTTAATCTTTTGAAATATAATATGTAAATACAGACAGTGGGAGGGGATAGGTGGTAGGTGAGAACACTTGAGCTCCAGCTGAAGAACAATACAAGATTACTCAAACATGTATGAATCAATTCAAATAGAACTTTGAGGAAACTAATGGTGAAGGCGGCCATAACAAGGTTAAACTTACATAATAGGACCCTTTTAATGGAGTTTCCAAAAATGTCTTTGGTCTGAAAAATCAAATCTAAACTATGTTGTTTGTGCAGGGTACACTCAGCTGTGCGATTGGTGGAGCGTCGGTGTGATCTTGTATGAAATGGTTGTCGGGCAGCCTCCGTTCTTGGCCACCACACCCATGGAAACGCAGCTCAAGGTATGACAAGCATCTGCCTCTGAAATGCTCTTCAAGTCGTTCGTTAATGTTGTTTTCAAATGTTTCTGTCTGGCCTCCTGAACCAGGTGATCAACTGGAAGAGCACACTGCACGTTCCGCCCGCGGCTAAACTCAGCCCCGAAGCGTCCGACCTCATCATCAAACTGTGTCGCGGACATGAGGACCGTTTAGGGAAGAACGGGGCGGAGGAAATCAAAGATCACCCCTTTTTTAAAAGCATTGACTTCTCCAGCGACCTGCGACAACAGGGAGCTCCGTACGTCCCGACCATCGCTCATTCCACTGACACATCCAACTTTGACCCTGTAGATCCAGACAAAGTGTGGAGCAACGACAGCGACGACGAGGACAGCCTTAACGACACGCTCAACTGTTGGTTTAGGAACGGAAAACACCCCGAACACGCTTTCTATGAATTCACTTTTAGACGATTTTTTGACGACAATGGCCATCCGTACAGCTGTCCCAAACCAATCCAGTACGAGGAGGACGAGGCCGAGGCAGAAGGGGGCGCTCAAGAGGTGGTCAGTGAATTGGCAGCTCAGGGGCGGGACTTGGTCTATGTCTAGTTTTGTTGTTTAGTCGTGTAGAAATAGAAACTACAGGGTTTCCCATTGGTTTTGGCGTGACTATGGCGCACAAATCAGTTTTATTTTAAAATGTACAGTGTATCCCTTTCAAATTGTTGGGTATTAATATTATTTGCGACCTGTTTCTCTTTTCCATTAACTTCTGTAGTTGTTTTAGACCAGTTACTATTAAATGTATTGTAATGAAATAGGCATCAATACTACGCTAGGCTAGTACTGGTCTGAAAATACCTGCAGATAGTTCCTTTTCGTTCCATTCCACTGAGGAGGATTAGCTGAGAGGTGCTAAAATAATACATATTTAATTGACACAAAACGAAGTTACAATCAGATCCATTTCAGCATGTTCAGACCTTTACATACGAGAAAAATCTATCAAAGCTAATGCTATATAGCTTATAGTTAGGTTAGCATATTTATGTTAGCATTAGCAAATGCTAACTTTAAAAGTGCATATGACAAGTTTTTGCTATTTTCCAGTTTTCTCTTAATTTGGTAGAGGAATACTTGTTGTAAACTTCTTGATTCTTGCCTGATTGTAAGAACAAAGTTTAAACAAATACCAGGAAGTAGAGCCGAGTTCTAAACTGATGACATCACACTAAGGAGCTGTGGACATGTAGGATTTTCTCACAAGAAACTCACATTTCTTGTCTTTTTATCAAGCTGTCTAATTATATTTAAGTTCATTTATTTGTTAGCATTTAGCATTGTGCCAGAAATCCTCACTTTTCTAAGCACACAGTCTTTCCTTCATGTGAAGCTCTGACTTGATTATGTGCATCTGCTTTGTGATTTTGAAATCTTGATTACTTTAGAGCATCTCGGCAGTTTCCCCATAAGGAATGAATCGACAGAGGGAATTCTGCACAGGTATTACACGAACTGAAACTAGTCTGTCGCAGCTCTGTTTCTATCTTTTATTAACCATGGCAGACCAGAAGAATTGATTTTGAAATGTATTGTAATGAAATAGGAACTCAGTTAAACCTGGGAGGCTCCATAGTCCGATCTATCAATGGGAAACTCTGACTGTGAAAGGGATTGTATCGTCGTAGGAATACATGCAGGACTGAGACAAACATGAGGAAGAATGTATGTAACATTTTCAAACCCACAGTGGGGATAAAGAATCCCCTTGTGACTGGATTGAAGTAGTTATTTACATAGATTAGTTTTTTCTTCCCTTCTTTACACGAGCACATTCTCTTGTGTGTGTCATATGTTCTGCATGCAAATGCCTTCAACACCTTAATTTATTTATTGTACTTTTTTTTTACAAAGTTGTAGTGCTGTGGGGTCATTGAATAATTACCTTAATTTATATTTTGAATGTTTTAATTGGGATTTTTTTTTCTAAGAAACACTTTCATTGCTGTGTCTTTTTGATTCATCTTTCACCAAATATAAAAGGGTAATAATCAGACTGGCATTGTAGATGTAGTTGTCAATTAAGCTAGTTTTTTCTTTTTTTATTTATACCTAAATGTATTTATAAGTCTTGTATAGTGATGCTGTAAATATTTTCTTCAGGCTTGTTTTTGTAGGGCAGGCCCTTGTCAGTGTCTTCAGCTGCTGCCTTGTGGAATACAGATAAGACACGACAAACTAGAATGAACCGCTCTCATGGGACACTACATCTGTCTGCTAAAAGGTCACACTTTTTGGTCTGGTTTAAAGTGATAAACAATGATCTAGATTCTATTAGTTCATTATGTTTGAATTACAAATAACTGCAAAGAGTACGTCTAGAAAAAGTTCTTTAGCTGCAGTAGCAAAAACAAAAGCACAAACGAGTAGAAACGTCATGTTATTTTAGTAGCGATTAAACAACAGTAAAAGTTTACATAATGGGGCATACTTGTAGTAAAATGAGCTGGACATTACATTAAAAGCTTCAAAGTTAGAATACATGTCATGGTGTGGTACTTGTGCTGTAATTGGATTCACTGTCACAGCCACATTCCACCTTCAACCAAAACTCATCAAGTGACCTTCTGTTCATTCCTCACATTACCTTAAGGATTTAGAGTTTGATCACTAGAATGATTTGTGTTGATTTTAGAAGAAATCTAAATGTTGTACACTAATGATGACCACTGGCATTGTGCACTGACTTTCTGTTATGAGAGAACTTTATTTTTCTGGGAGGGATAAATAAAGAAAGAATATAAAGACCTAAATATTGTGATTTTCTTGCAGATTCACCGTATAGCTTTTATGACTATGTAACTGAATAAAGCACATTATTGTCATTTAGATGATTTTGAGACACTAAGTAATAAAAATGTGTAATTTGACTTTAAGTGGGCTTGCCTATGCACAAAACTATTATTTGGCCTGTGCACAATTATTGCTATTAACAATGTTCTAATGGTGGTTCCCAAGGATAAATTATAATGCATTTTTAGTAATAAAACAAAAATGTGACCTAAAAAATTGGAACTAAAACACCACAAATGTTTTGTTTGTTTGAAACATGCTTTTTAGTAATAGATTTGCTGGAGCTGCTGGTTCTAACAGGGGGGCAAGTCTTCAGAAGGGATTTGACGGGAAAAGATGGCAAAAGAATCACAAATGAAGAATTTTAAAGGGGTCCTATTGTGTTTTTTTAATATTTAGTAAGAAATTAGAACATATGTAGATCAGTAATTTATCTTTTGTTCATTGTAAAACACAAAATTGATCTAAAACAACTTGAAAATAGAAACAGCTCACTGACTTCCTGTTCAAAACTGCAGAACTGATAAGCCCCCCTCTTCATTGTAAAATGTAACTGTAAGAAGCAACAGACTTAAAATAACAAATTATTATTGTTGTTATTGATAGGTGGTAGGTGAGAACAGGGATTTCTGAGCACTTGAGCTCCAGCTGAAGAACAATACAAGATTACTCAAACATGCAGGAATCAATTCAAATAGAACTTTGAGTAAAATAATGATGAAGGAAGACCATTATAACAAGGTTAAAAACTTAGAAAAGTGAATTTGACAGAATAGGTCCCCTTTAAATGTTTCTCACTTGTTGGAAAGTTATTTCATTATCTGGAATATTATATGACAGATAAAGTTGAACGACATTGATATTTCCACTTACTGTAATTAAGTAAAAAGGTAAAATGAAATTATTAATTGACTTGTTTACACTGGATTTACATATATTTGTCCAGATAAAGTGTGTGTTTTTACCAACTTTCCTTTTGTTACGACCCTCAAAACCATTTGAACACAACCTACTGGTAACGACAAGTGGAATTTACCATCTTTGTCAGAGCAAATGAAGGCACCATAAGGGCCTAGTGTTATATTTCCATTTTTCCCAGAAGAAATAAAATCCGTTCCAAGATGGCCGCTGGCTGTCGCGTCTGACTGGTGAACTACTGGAACGTTAGAAGCGTCTAGAATCTACACATGAACAGCTACGATGGTGTTGATCTGCGTGCATCGGTCTGCTTCAGCCGCTGCTTCAGCTGATCTCGTCTACGTTTAACAGTGAAAACAATGGTGGCGGTTTTCTTGGTCACTCTGTATGAATATTCTCCACTGTTTTACATTAGCGTTGTCTTTTTATGCTTCTTTGTGACAGCTTCAATGGTGCTCGGCTGGTGAGTAGTTAGCTTGTTTTCATTAGCATAAGGAAGGAAGGGCTACAGTGCATGCTACACCTGAAATGATTCAAAATATGAAGACAATACACTTCATCGTATTGTTTTTATCTGCGTTTGAAATGATGGTTCTTACGTTTGATTTTCGCCACATGAACATATAAATCACAAACTTATTTTATAATAATATTAAAGAGTGTCAATGATTTGTAACTAACTACAACACTGTTACACAAATCAATGATGAGACTCTATATTATTATTGTTATTATTATATACATTATTATTGATTTAATTATTATGTATTTGTTATTTATTATTTATTTTTATTATTATTATTATATTTAATTTTTTACCTGGAGCAGTGTGGAGGCCCTACAGTTAGTTAGTTAGTTTTAATAGTATTAAAATGATCACATGGATTTTCCTGTTATTTAAGGGTTGGCTTTGATGTCCAGGCCATTCTCCGAAACTCTGATGAAGAGCAGTCACTTCTCCCAACGCCAGAAAAGCAAATGGTTCAGGTGACCAACCCCTTCACCCTAGAGCTGACCTCTAAACCTGCTTCAGTGGCTGGTGAGTGTTATTTAGAGTAACATTAGAGTTATTTTTTCCAAAGTTCAATCATTTGTACTTCTTGCCTGTAGATGGAGTGTGGTTGCGACTGCGCTGCCTGGAGTCTTCTGTTCTGAGCTGTTTCTGGGGTTGTGAGGCGTCTTCTGTTCAGGCAGCGCTAAAGGCCCTCCAGCACAGCCCACAGCCCAGCAGTCTGCAGTGCTTCCAGCAGGCTCTCGACTCTCAGTATTACTATAGCCAAACATTTCAGTATCCTTTAAAAAGACAAAACATCTGTAGAATTATTATAAGTGTTTAAAAACAGCTCACCGGAGTCAGTGCAGTTTTCTTTTATGAAGAATGGAATAAGTGTAGATTCAAATGAACAGTAGGCTGCCTTCGTGTTGATCACAAGCTCAATGTCATACAGAGAAACATTCCAGACAAAATAATGTACATGGATCCAGAGTCATCACTGAAAATCTGTATTTCTATTTAATCCGGTTTATGCCTTAAGATGGTGTTTTCAGAATCTGTGACACCAGCTGGACTGAGGTCTTCACACACATACCTGCTGAACAGGACATCACTGACTTTGGGCCTCTTCCTAGACGCTGCTATCCTCTGGTCACGGTGTTGACTTTAGCTCAGGAGGATGCTCTGGACACTTACACGATCGTCAGTTCTTTGCCTTTACTCATTATTGTCTGGTGAATATTGGACAGGCTCATCATGTGGGTGTGTGTGTGTGTGTGTTTCAGGTGGCCAGTGTGACCGTTCTCCATGTGCCGGACGACCGCTACCCTCTCTCTGCACGTGTACTCTTTCAGTACCTCTTTACCCAGCAAGGAAGCATGTATGAACTAAAGGTAATCTTTATCAAGCATACAAACTCAAAATGTAATTTAAAAAAGATATGCCAATAAATAACAAAAGACCAGGCTAAAGTGTTAATTCTCTGTAGGCTAAATATTTGGTTCAGATCAGCAGTGAATAATGGGAGCACGTTCCCCTTTTTGCAGCCTCTCTTCATGTCTGCAGACAGTGAGGAGGACAAAGCCGAGTCCAGAAACAGCAGCAGTCCAGACGAGAACTCCAGCACGCCCCACAGTCCTGAGCTGGACTCAGAAGACGAGGGGCAGTGGTCAGACAGGAGCGAGCGAGACTGTGTGGTGTGTCAAAATGACAAAGTGAACAAAGTGCTTCTGCCCTGCAGACACACCTGTGTGTGTGAGAACTGTGCACTGCACTTACAGCACTGTCCGGTCTGCAGGGCCTTCATCATAGAATCATTCATTTTAAGACCCAACAATACAGCGACCAGCAGCTTTTGATGGAAGTACATCTAACAAACCAAAAAATGTATTTAATGATTATTTTTGTATTTATTTATACTTGATATGGACATATCAGGTGGGAATGTCAAGTTTATCATTTGTAATGGTTAAACACAATTAAATACAGTTCTATAAACATGTTTAAGTCTAAATACATGAAGATTTCTGTCATTAACCATTTCCACTCCCACTCTCATGTAAAAATGTAAATATACCTTGTATATTGTATTAAACTTTAAAAAATGGTTTAATTTGTTTATTGATGCGTTCCAATGGAAGGCGTATTACAAGAGGATAGAATTTTAACACATGGAAAACTTTCTGCCTCCAGTTATGACACACAAACTGAGGCAAACAAAATAGCAATTTCACCAAAATGCAGTGACACTGAAGTAAAGGAACAGATTTATACAGGTTTATAGTCCAATTTGGACTCCAGTTTCTTTGAATCAGCCACTTTGCGGACAGCCTTCATGAAGTCTTCTTGTGTCACATATTCTCTGTCTGAGCGGATGGCAAATAAACCTGCAGAGCACACACACAATGTGAGGAAAACCAATAACATGTAGAAACGATCATCAGAGCTGTGGCTCACCTGCTTCTGTGCAGACGTTCCTAAGATCAGCTCCGTTAAAACCATCAGACAGCTTTACAATCGCTTCAAAGTCTAAAACAAATGTTAGAAATAGATTTATTCATCTTTTAGAGTTCATTATCAATGTAAAGTCTGTAGTGGGACCAACCAAGTTCTCCGTGCTTTGTGATGGGACTGGAGTGGATTTTCAGGATGTCCAGGCGAGCTTGCTCATTTGGTAACTCTATGTCTGCTCAAAGAAAACACAGAAAGAGAAAATGTTTAACTGTAACTGTACTGGTATTATCGTGTTCAAACCAAACACTCACGGATTTTGCGATCAAGTCTGCCTGGACGAAGCAGAGCTGGGTCCAGAGTATCTGGTCTGTTTGTGGCCATGATCATCTTCACTCTGTGCAACGTATCAAAGCCATCCATCTGGTTAAGAAGCTGTGGACAAACGGAACTTCAGAAATGACAAAGGAAGCAATAGTCATAAAACATAGGAGTTACAGTTACAGACTTAGGAAGCAACTAAACTATTCAACAGAAGAAGGCAAGATGGATAGTCTTAATCTAGCAGGTGATATGGTCACCAGTAGCAACATCATTTATTCAGGTGTATCAGACTTAAAAAAAAAAAATTGAACATAGAAAAGTAAGACAAGTGTAGGACCTCCATGAGAGTTCTCTGGATTTCTCTGTCAGCCGAGGTGCCTTCAGAAAAGCGTCGCCCACCTGCAGAAAGGAAACACATTCAACTTTTTACTTCATAAGAACACTTCAATATGAACTTATGTGACACTGCTGCTCCAAGGTGGGGGCATTAAAAACAATTACTCTACCAGTGGTTCTAAACTTCCAAAGACCACCTAAGATAGTATTCAGCTTACCACCAAGTCTGAACTTGATTAGGTCTAGATTTGAGCTAACAGGTTCTAAACAGAGATTAAACTGTGATTACAATTCACCTCTTAATGGCTTCATCATCATTTATCAGATACATTTGACAATAAACCAATAGTCATTAGCTTCATATACCACCACATGCAGGTATACCAGAGTTTAAGAACACTGTTTACAAACAACATTTAAAAGCATGAATATAAGATCTAAATTAATATGAAGTTGTGACATCAGAAGGTGTTTCCAGTACAAGGCAGCACGCACTCACCAATAGCATCAATTTCATCCATAATATGATACAAGGCTGATGATCTCGGGCGTAGTTAAACATCTCTCGGATGAGCCTGGCACTTTCACCGATGTATTTGTCGACGATGGAGCTGGACACCACCTGCAAAGCCCAGAGCGTTAGTCCCAGTCAAGAACTGAAGCCAGGAATCTTAATGTGTGGAACTCACCTTGAGGAAGTTGCAGTCCAGCTGACTGGCCACTGCTCTCGCAAGAAGAGTTTTTCCGGTGCCTGTGACACAATGTCAAAATGAGACATTCTGCTGAATTCACAAAGCTAATGTAAGCACTAGAGTAATACTAGTAACAGCACCAGTCAAAAAATAAGAGTACTAGGGACTGATCTGTATGACAGTTAAAGAACTAAGAGGATTCTAACCTGGTGGTCCATAGAGTAGGCAGCCTTTAGGAGGAATGATCCCAACTCTCTGGAAAAGTTCTGGATTTGTTAAGGGCAGCTCAATAACCTGTCAAAACCAAAAGTCAAACATGTAACAAAGATTATTAAACTTATACATACACTATTGTTTATTTTTAAACAACCTGTTTACCTCTCTAAGTTCCCGAATCTGTTCACTCAAGCCTCCGATCTCTGAGTAGGAAACACTCCCAGGATCCTCGTGAGACATGTTGTACACCAGAGGGTCCACCTCCCGGGGCAGATATCTGTCAAAACAAAGACACTGGAGTACCCCTGGTGTAAAAAATGTGCATCACACTAAGTTTAGTAGGAACACAAAATCACCTCATTATTGTGAGCGTGGTCATGTCCAAAGCCACTCTGGTGCCAGGCTTTAACTGGGACTTGTCCAACTGGACAAAAAAAGTTTAAATCAGACAGTAAAATAAAATGTTATAGAATTGATTATTTTTTTTGCCATTACCTGTCTGCGACATCCAACGACATATCGAGGACCATTTGTAGCTTTGACGATAACTGAAATCAGAAACCACACAGGACAGTTCGACTTTTAGAAATTCATTTTGAACACTGCCAAACTGAGCTTAAGATTCACAAGATAAACTTACATTTTTCCTCAGTAAGCTGCTTAAGCACCTCTCCAACAATCTGTAAGAAAAACATGCATGTAATGTGTGATGTTGTGTGATGTGGGCAGCAGTTGAAAGATGAAGTTGTGCACTCACCTGTCCCACACTCTGAAGAGCTTTCAGGTCATTTTCAGACTTTTCATACTGCTTTGTTTGTTCTCTCAGCTGTTCCCTCACTGAAACAAAAACATAAACAAGAGTCAGGTTTACAGGCATACCAAACACTTGATTGTAATTTACCTCATTTGTTTGATGTGAATAATTAGATTTTCTTTAAAGATTATCACATTTTTCTAATTTTGACTTAGCTGCTGTAAAATTCTCGTAAATATTTACCACAAGAATTGTAACGGCAAACAAAGTTGCTAAAAGGATTCTGCCATCAAAAAGGGTTTTTCAGCTATAAAATATATTTTAGGAAATATAAAGTCTTCAAACTTTCGCCTAGAGAATCAAAACTAATATGTCTGTATTAGTTTATAAAACCACAAATACAGAGTTGTGTTTGGGTTTTTTCAAGATTCTGAAACGTATTCAAAACTGAAAATCTACAGTCTAAATACAGAGAGGGTGAAATGGCCTGGTGCAGAAGTGTCTAAAATAAATTAATAAACTCACGCATCAATGCGTGTTTTATGATGATGTTAGACATATTTTGTACAAGTAAATATACACACATATATTAGGTTCGGGAAGCATCTGCGGTTACCATGGAAATAATGGCAAATCCGCCATGTTTGTTGTCAGTTTAGTAGAACTTCCATAGGAATACATTAGACAAAACGATTAAAAAAGTAAACAAAACAGCCAACTAAAGGAGATTTAGTTTAACACTACGGAGTGATAGATACACTTAACAGTACTGTTCTAGCAGCTTTTTGCTCCATGGCAGTTTTGTTTACTTTTTTTTAATTGTTTTGTATTTTACTTGACGTTTTGCTGACCTGACCTCTCTGATTTACCATCATTTCCATGGTAACAGCTGTCGCTTCCACTCGTCTGGTACCGATATCAAACCATGGATGTATTATATAAGTTTCATGTATCAAACAAACACTGGTAATCTTATCTTTGCTAAAGCTAACTTGGGTTTATTTATTTTGACAACAACATTCATACTCATGTAAGTGAACCTAAACATCGCAGTACACCTACACACAGATTACATTTAATCATTCATGCACGCAAATCAGACTTTAATGTTCCCGATTAGAGCGAGTTTGAAAGAGTAAAGCGGCGGCATGACAAAGCATTTGCTAGCAGTTAGCCTGTCAACTGTCAGCACCGGGGAAAGGCTCTAGAAACGAGCAGCTCGCGATCAAATGAAAGACAGAGGATTCAGTGCTTTAGGCCACTTACATTCTTTCAATCGGCCGTCCACTTCTTTGTGTTCCAGTAGTTTTTTTCTGTAATCTTGTAGCGCTTTTCCCTGGTGTCCGCCATGATGATGCTCGCCTCTACTTCTTCTGTTTTCCTTTTCGGGAAAACGCAGGCACAAACTATTTCAAATGCGCCAGCGCCACCGTCTGGATGCTCCAAAGAAGGACATTAATGCTGGGGTACTTTACTTTTAGGAAGCAAATCAGAAACAAACAAATAATTGAATAGTCACAAGATCACAAGATATGCAGTTTGGTCTCATGAACACACACAGCATACATAAAGTATATTCAAGATTTTACCAAACTTTTGCTTGTTTGTCTGATTTCATTAGGTTCCTTTCTCCAGTAAATGACATAGTAATTCCTGACCTATAGCTACTATAATCCTGCAATACTTTAATTATGTTAATTAATTGGTCAATCTCCCAAGAAACTGTGTCAGTTGTGTGTAAATTGTTTTTGCATTTTGATGCTTTTTGATGACATATGTGAAGGGATTCTGTTTAGAACATAGATTACTTTGTCCATTTTTTCATAATTTGCAATTTAGCTTCAGTAAAGCTATGACAGATACCATAAGATGTGGTGCCTCCAGGCAAATCATTAACATGTCCACTGGAACAAAAGACAAGGTCTGGACTGGACTCATGGATATACTCTGTATTAAAATTGTCTATTCAAAACTAATTTTGACAAAAATAGATACTGTAAAATGAAAACAAATGTGGAATGTGCTATGTGTGTGGCAGTAGGGGGCAGCATTGCGCACAGGAGCAAACTGACAGAAACAGCAGAAATAGAAGAAAGTCTTGTCCAATCAGCGGGCTCCGTGTATCACGCTGAGGGATGTCTACAGATGAAGATGGCGGCAGAAGGAGTGAGTTGTCGGTAACCGGATTACTTTGCTCTGAACAGTGACAGGCCGAGCATTCAGCCATGGCTCTGCTCTACGGCCTGCTGTGGAGGCTCCTGCTCGTCCTGGTTCATGTGAACCGGGCTTTCGTGTGCTGGCTCCGGGCTCGCACTCGCTGCTTCAAAGGCCGCCTGTGGGAGCGGGCACTGGCCTCTCTTCTCCTGCCTGTAGCGTTCACGGACTTCCCGGTGGAGCAGAAAAAGAACCATCGTAACCCGGATTCGAAGGCAGTGGATGCGGACAGTCCCGCAGAGCGCCAGGCTTTGTTCCTCAATGACGGCAAGTCTCTGGAGAAGCTCCCGGTGCACATCGGACTGCTGCTGGTGGACGAGGAGCCCAGCTACACGGACGTAGCTAACCTGGTTGTGTGGTGCTTGGCCTTGGGCATATCACATGTCAGCGTGTACGACGACAATGGTACGAGTGTCCCGTTAGTCATTCCTTCATTTATTTCCTCCCGGACTGACAGCAGAGGCGTTGTTGTTCACGCTCACGTTGGAACTTCCATCGCTCATTCTAAAGTTCATTGACAACCATTCATCTTACATGAGCTGGTGGAGAGAGTGAACACATTCTGACAGGATGAAGTTCAATTCTGGGCAGTTTACCTACATTAAAATCAATAAGCCTTAAAAGGGTAACACATTTCCTGTTGATACTAGTGGCAGAAGTGCAGAAGTGACCTCAAATCTGTACGACCACAAGGTTTCAATCTGTATTAACTGTACCACACAGGAAGCAGGAACAAACTGGTCTTGTTCCTCTATAACAGGGCTATTCAATATAAGGCAATTAAATGTGGCCTACTATCCATCTGCAAGAAAAAAAAAAGAAAATATATTTGTTCCTATTTACAGATTTGATTTTGGGTTCATCTTAATCTCAAATTTAATTTCTATTTCAGTATATGAATGTCTTCTCCACAAAGATCTATTACAGGTGTAGTTTATGTTTAAACAGATCTATTGTTTGGAATGTTTTGCACAACCCCACTTACAAATAGAAGCTCATCCTCCACTTCCAGCCACTCACCGAAAAACCTGGCCCTCGCAAAAATAAAGTTAAATAATCTATCACAGTGTGTGTCTGAGGTTTAAAGGATGCTTTGGTGAATATTGTATTATAATTTTAGTTTAATCAAGTGTGTTTTATGACAAGAAAATAATATAGTATGGTGTTTTATTGCAGGTATTCTCCAGAAAAACAACTCTGTTCTCATGCATGAAATCACCCAGCTGCAGAGACACTTGTTGGGCGTCGAGGGCTCAAAAGTGGAATTCCTAAGCAATGGCTCTGAAAAACATGGTAAGCATTTAATATACTTACTAACTGCTTTACCCACACATCACCTCGGTAGCTAAAAGATGTGTTGTTATATTAAAAAAAGTATTTTGCCATTTAAAACACATCTATGTTAATAATTAAACAGCTGGTAATGCTGATTGAACTGTTATTAACTTTAATTTAAGCTTCATATCGTTTCATGTATACAGTTTGAGTCCTTAGGTTGAGTATTTTTGGTATGCAGGACAAGTACATTCATAGACATTTAGTTTATTCGCAAGGTTCTTATCAAAGTTGATGAATAATTAAAAGTAATCAAAGTAAAAAATGTAGAGAAAAGTATAGAAAAGTTGTTAAAAGTTTCCCAATACTCTTTCCTGCTCAGGTGTGCATAAAGGCTTTGTAGTGACGTGGAGTATTTCAGCTACTTCCTGTGCTCTCTGTTATTATATTGATATCATTTTTTCACATTAGTTTCTTCAATTATAAAAGAATTTAGGAGAGAAGTGGTTTAAAAGTTAGTTTGTATGAAATCTTTCGTAGACTTTTTCCAGACAAGAGATGGCTCCTGGAACTGGACATTTGTTGCTATAGGTTACCATGGCTACACTCTCTCTAATTATATTATAATGACTCGTTGACCTAGGTGGTGGTGTGTCGTCCATCAGCTACTTCCTGTGCTCAAGGAACTTACCATTGTGTGTTTCCTAAATATTAATATGAAATTCTTATGACGCTGTATTGTTCAAACTTTGGAGTACACAACTGTCTTTTTTGCTGACAGCTGGATCATATTGGATTAGTTTTAAATTATTAAACAGCAAGCGGATTTTGTAAGTGAATTTAACTGTAAGCATGCCGTGTGCTGAGAGAATGACTCAGAAAGAGGAGGCTGCAAAATGAGAGAGAAGTGCCCTTTTCCTTATTACAAAGGTGTCAAATTTCATTAAAAAAAGTTAGTCACTGGCCTTTCTAAATGTAATCAACTAATCAGTTAATCCCACGGTTATTAGTTGCAGCTTTGATTGCTTCTTTTAGATCTGTTTATTACAGATCTGTTTATTTATGATCAAAAACAGCACCAGGTTGTTACAACACAAAAGTAGTCTTTTCTAATGATGAGGTGGCTGACTTTCACACTGCAAGTGCAAACACAATTTAGGTTTAAACAAACTATTTCATTTTACAACGCCGCAGTGTCCCTTTTTTTTTGTGTGTGTGGTGGTCTTAAAAATGTGTGACTTGTTATGACTTAAGGCCAATCCAGTGACTTCATTTACTTGACAAAAAGCTCTGACTTGACTTTGCTGACTTGACTCTGATGACCCACTGTCTTGGACTTATTAGGACTTGGATGTTATGACTTCAGTCTTATTGCCACTAAAACTTGATAATGAGCATTAATAATAATATAAACAAACTTGTGTGGTGAACAGTGGTGTCCTGCAGGCCTGTAGTCAGCGTGCTCTCTCCTGAAGATGGGAAGCAGAGTATTGTTCAAGCTGCCCAACAGCTGTGTCGTTCTGTGGAAAACAAAGAGAAGAGCCCCAAAGACATCAGTGTGTCTATGCTGGACTCTCTGCTCAGAGGTACATTCTTATTCTGACATTTTACTATTTCATGTCCTCTTAGTGGTTAGGTTCATATTCTTCAAGCACTCACTGTAAAGTGCAATAAATGGATCATATTTTATTATTCCAGAGTTCAGGAATATTCCAGACCCTGATCTGGTGTTGAAGCTGGGTCCTGTCGACAGTACACTGGGATTCCTTCCATGGCACATCAGACTCACTGAGTTCATGTAAGAATATCTATCATCCTCTTCAAACATAAAGAGGCTTTATCTAAAAGACACTTAAGTATTACTGTATGTTATTAATCTGAAAGACACTGTCTAAAGTATTTTATAGTTGTGAATAATTGTTGATCTGTTGTTTGTCTCCAGCTCCCTGTCGACCCACAGAAACGTCTCATATGAAGATTTATTAGGAGCTCTTCACAGATATGGAGCGTGTCAGCAGCGACTAGGAAAGTAGTGCCAGCTCTCACGGACTCATTTGTGCAGCGGTGGACATGTTTATTGAATCTGTGCACACCAACCAACACCAGGACGTTTGGGAAACTAATTCATGTATGATAAAAAGTAATCAATAATGTCCGTCTGACTAATGTGAAGAATGATCAACAACTTCAGGTATGGTAATAAATAAATATTGTCATCTTTATCAGTGATCAAAAGTACTTTTTTACTGCAGAGAAACAGAGTTTTAATCCAGATATCTGTGTATTTGATAATTGTTCCATGTCTGAGTATTAAAATCTATACTGTTGATCAAAACATGTTGGATACGTTTTTGTTAAAAGAAGTGTTGACACAGACATTTACAAGAGTAATTAGAAGAATTGAGTAGAACAGAATTTCCCAGAGAAAAATAAACATTTTCATTACAAAGTCAGCATGACTTATGATGACTCTGCACACGGCCCGTACGACCAAAGGTTTGACACAATTTGTAGCACAGTTCTGAAAATATTGGCCTTTCCATTTGAATTCGAATTGTTAGTTGGCATGTTTCTATTCATATAGCTAACTTCCTGTTCAGTTCATTTCTATGGGCTTTTCACTACATCAATTTAAAAGAATCAATATTCAGAAGAACAGAACGGATTGTGATGGCTGTCTCTGAAAATATGTTAAAGACTTTACAAATGAGGAGAATATTTCACCAAAGTGTGTAAAGAAACGTGTTTGTGTCTGAACGATAACAGGAAGGTTGGCTAGCTAAAATGTAAACAAGCCAGCTGACCATCTGCACAGGAGTGACACATGTTCACTTGGTCTAATGGAGATTTTAAATAGCTGAATACTAATAATAGCGTTTATTAAAGCATATTCAGATAAACTAGAGTCGTTTTATGTTTTTTATTCCGTTTTATCGCTCGCTTCCCGAGCCTTATATGGTTTACAGAAATATTAGCCACATCACGTCCAAACACCTGCAATGGGACTAGATTTCAATAGAAAAACTACTTTTGTCTAATGAGCTGTAATCCCCTGACTGCCATCGGGCGGCGCTGTGAGCGGGGAGTCGCGGGGGACTACACAAGCAGACAGAGCAGAGTCAGTACATGGTCGTACTGTTGTTGTTGTGCTCCAGAACCGTCTGATCCACAAACAAAGAGCCGAGGGCCGCAGAGATGGGAGCTGTGCTGGGCCTGTGCTCCATGGCGAGCTGGGTGAGTGTCTTTCACGGCTCTTTTTAAGCGGGACTGCGGAGTTTGAGCTCGGTCTGGAGGGTCTGTGTCCGAGGCCACGATGGTGATGATGATGATGATGACTGCGCATCGCATTAAACAGGCCACAGACTCGGCCGGTGCTACCATTAAACTCATCTACTGTGAGAGTTTGTCTTGTAAAATACGTCGATCCCAGACAGGTGTCATTACAAAGTTATTCATTTAACATCGAACTGGTTTCTATTTGTGGTTTTAGCCGACATAGCTTACGTCACGTCCTTTTCTCTGACGCTGTTGTTTATTCCGTAACGGTTCCTCTGTTCAGACAGACTTTGAGGAGTTAAAACGGTTTCATAACGTTATTAAGGTGTAATAAACACTTTGGTAAACACGGCTCTCGCTGCTGCTGTTGCGTCACTCCGTGTCCCCAAAACAACATGGTGCTGCTCTGTGACCCACATGTATACAACTGTTTGTGTAATCTCACATCTACACTGAAGCCTTCTGCTAGAGCCAGCTTAAATACTGAATACGTGTTCAAATGTTGTAGCATGTTTCTGGATGATTCCTTTAGATTCAAGTATTAAACAGACCAATGCTAAACATGAATGTAGTTATATCCTTATTTAAAGTTTACAGCAATTAAATGTTTTTGTTATTACATTTTAGTCTGTTTTCAGTCAGCTTAGACATTCTAAATACTATTTTGAAACTGTCAGGTTCCATATCTTCAAAATAATATTAACTTATGTAAAATAATGTAGTTTACAGCTATTGATGCTATCATAGTTCTGTGTAAGCAATACAAACTCTCTGTTGTCATGTATCAAAGAAGTAAAACTCTTTTTTTATCTTGAAAAGTTTAAGTGCAGATTTCTGCAGGTTTTTTAAAAGACTAACAAAGACTTGAATAGAAAAGGTTGAATTTGAGACCTTAAAAAGTCTTCCATTTGCTGTTTTGAAAATGTTTGCACAGGTCGTACATTTGTAGTAGTTTTTGTCAGATTTCCTGGTCTATTTCTCACTGCTGCAGCTTTGTATTATTCCTAATACTATAACACAATCGGTGTTTCTTTGACTCTTAACTGGGTGATAGAACAGATAGAATCAGTATATATTTGTACATTTATTTGATTTTTGACAAGTGTAGAAAATATAAAATCATATTTTCAGAAGCGTCTGAAAAAGAAGCAGCTTTGTGAAATACTACAGGTTACTCACTATAACTATGAATAAGTCTTAATTTGCATGTTTTATGGTTTTAAAAAGTCCGACCTCTCGATCTCCTTAAAGTAGGTCGATGTGGTCTTTTGAGTAGAGAAATGTTGTCATCCTGATTAGTAATGCTAATGTCTGGTTCCTGTGCAGATCCCTTGCCTGTGTGGCAGCGCCCCCTGCCTGCTGTGCAGTTGCTGTCCCAGTGGAAACAATTCCACCGTCACTCGCCTCATCTATGCCTTCTTCCTGCTGATGGGAGTGGGAATCGCCTGTATTATGTTAATGCCTGGTATGGAGGACCAGCTTAAGAAGGTTTGTGTGCATCAACATCATCATTATACTTTTTATCCCCTTAAGCTAAAGATCTGAATGGAGGATGTTTTTATTTGTATGTTAATAGTACAAACTGAAGTGATTTTTTGCATGTCCAGCAGCTTGATGAAAGGAATTAATCAAAAGAAAAAGTCAAACTTACCCTTTAAAAGCTAAACCAAATTTTTTGGCTAAATTGTGTATCTGGTGTTTAAAGGGGCTGTACTGTGTAAGATTGAGAGGAATTTTAATGATCACATATAGTCCACAAACATTTAAATCATATTTATTCTTTACAACATGAATACTTAAGAGACACTGTTAACCAATCCACATCAACTGTGATACATTTATACGTATTTGAAATGTTTATTACGGGCCAGAATATGGATCATTGACGCTAGATGACATCATGCTTAATAAGCAAATGCATGTGAAAGGCTCCCTCCAGTGTTCAAAAGTGGAAATCACTTTGTTTGTTTGTTTTTCCTACATAGTGCCCCTTTAAACAGCATTGCCTACTATTTCAAGTTTTTTTTTTTTGGCAATTTTACTAAAAACTGAGCATATTAGCGAGTTTCAGGTGAAAACAGTGAAAAACTTTCGAGCTCCAACTGGGAAAAACGTGTTTGAACGCTGCTCGGGTCGGAATTTCAGTATGGAAACTCGCCCAGAAGTGTTATAGGTGGAGTTCCCGAGTTTACGTCAAATGACAAGAGCCTGGGCAGGATCTGCGGCAGGACGGCCTGAGACTGGACCAGAGCACTGACTCAAACTGACTGGGATTTAGTTTTCTATCACACTGAGAGTTCTGCTTCACCAGTGAAACTCATTTATTGAACTAAATGAATTTACATCAATGCAGCTTCACAGGTAATCTCTAAAATCATTTTATATCATCCTTTTACCAATAAGAAAAGACACAACAATGAGAGTTTCCACATGACTTTTTCACAAATCTGCAAAGAAATCAAGACGAAGTGATGCAAATGTTTGTTGGTGTCACTGCTCCACCTCTGCTCCACCTCTGTTCCACAGCTGCTGTCACGAATGCTCTGATTTTGGGAAGTCCGATCATTATGTAGATACCTCCGAGTTTCCCAGAGCACATTAATGCAGCATGTGTGTGTGTGTTTGTGCAGATCCCTGGCTCCTCCATTCCGGGTGTGGAGGGACATGTGAACTGTGACGTGTGTGTGTGTGTGTGTGTGTGCAGATCCCAGGCTTCTGTGACGGCGGTGCAGGCTCCTCCATCCCGGGTGTGGAGGGACTTGTGAACTGTGACGTGTGTGTGGAGGGACATGTGAACTGTGACGTGTGTGTGTTTGTGCAGATCCCAGGCTTCTGTGACGGCGGCGCTGGCTCTTCCATCCCAGGTGTGGAGGGACATGTGAACTGTGACG
The DNA here is from genome assembly GCA_038363315.1 of Mugilogobius chulae. NCBI lineage: Eukaryota > Metazoa > Chordata > Actinopteri > Gobiiformes > Gobiidae > Mugilogobius > Mugilogobius chulae. The sequence goes on from CM076405.1 coordinate 6,849,833, forward strand.
TGCTGGTGGGCTACAAGGCTGTGTACCGCGTGTGCTTCGGCATGGCCATGTTCTTCCTCCTCTTCTCTCTCCTGATGGTCCGAGTGAAGAGCAGCCAGGACCCCAGAGCTGCCATTCACAACGGGTCAGTGTCCTGCACTTACACTAGAACAAATCTGGCTCAACAATCAATGATTCAAGTATTTATATTGGTTTTACACATGTAACGTTTTTAAACAATTTGATTTTTGTATTAATATTTATTTTTACTCTGCCCCAGGTTTTGGTTTTTCAAGTTTGCCGCAGCTACTGCAATCACCATTGGAGCATTCTTTATCTCTGAAGGCCCTTTCACCACTGGTAAGTCGTACTACATATTGAACATGTTTATATTTTGTGTTAAAGGCATACCTTTTGACCAGATAATAGGCTTAAATTAAATAGCTTGTTTGGCCTCAATATAAACATGAACATTGAATCTCGAGTAGACTTCTCACCTCCAGTACCAGTGTGACTTTAATATAAGATGATCCCACAAAAGGAGTGTGTAACTCACCTAACATGTGCACGTACAGTCTGGTTCTACGTGGGCATGGCAGGAGCCTTCTGCTTCATTCTCATTCAGCTGGTGCTTCTGATCGACTTTGCTCATTCGTGGAATGAATCGTGGGTGGAGAAGATGGAGGAGGGCAACTCTCGCTGTTGGTATGCAGGTACGCTAATGTGTTTTTTGTTTTTTGTGGAACATGTTTGCATTCAATTTACAACAACATTCACTTTTTAGAATTACAAAACTTAGATTATTTTTTTGAAGAAACCACATGCACATCCAAAAGTGGTGTGCCAAACCAAACAATCGAAATAAAAGGAGTCTGCACGGCCATTGGACATCACAAGTCACGTTTGAGATGAAAAACAGAATTTGTGTTGTTTGATTAAAACACTTGGAAGCTAAAGGCTGTGCAAACTTCTTTATTTCAAAATGGTTCCTGTATGAAAAACAGATAAATACTGTGTGTGTGTCCTCAGCCCTGCTCTCTGTGACTGCGGTGAACTACCTGCTGTCCCTCGTTGCTCTGGTGCTCTTCTACATGTATTACACTCATTCAGACGGCTGCACTGAGAACAAGGTGTTCATTAGCATCAACATGCTGCTCTGCGTCGGAGCGTCTGTCCTGTCCATTCTCCCTCAAATTCAGGTTTGTCTAAACTCTAAAAACTGTCTGGAATAGAAGTGATTTTGTCCTTAAAGCAGACGTCTTGTGTGTTGACAGGAGTCCCAGCCCCGCTCCGGCCTGCTGCAGTCCTCTCTGGTCACTCTGTACACGATGTACGTGACCTGGTCGGCAATGACCAATGAGGCCTGGTACGTGTTTCTTTTCTACAAACGTCCTGACATAAGCACATGCCGTTTAACAGTGTGCTTTCTTCTCAGATCGTAAGTGTAACCCGAGCCTTCTGGCCATGATCGGTCTGAACAGCACCAGCCCGGCAGCTCCGGGGCAGGTGGTGCAGTGGTGGGACGCCCAGGGGATTGTGGGATTGATCCTGTTCCTGATGTGTGTGCTCTACTCCAGGTAAAAGGCTGACCGCACATCCACAGCTTTTGACTTGCATTTTTGTGGTGAATATTTATTAGAGTTTTACATCATTAATGAAGCAAATTATGTAGAAAGTGAAGAATTAGCAGAAAGTAATTTGAGTTCAAAAACAGAATTCCTCCACAAGTGTCAGTAAAATCACTAAAATCCAAAACTGTTTACACACAAAGTCTTAAAGGTATTAGCATTATTTTCATTAACAATTATTTTGGTAATTGACTCATTTGTCAACAGTTTTTTTAAATTTCTTTTTTGTTTTGTTTCATTTTCTTTCTTTATATACTACGTGTGATATGTGTTGAAAATATTACCTTTTAAACTTGCTGCGTGTGCAAAGGACTCTCCACTTATTTCCACTTAGCTTTAAGTTGAGCCTCTGCGCTCACAACGTTCTATGGACTTTATAAACATAAATGACTTTGACGAACTGGAAGCACCAGAGATCTGCATGAGTGTCATATTTCCTGGCTCAGTAACATTTCCAGCTTGCTTCAAACTAATCATGTTCCTATGTTTTCCTGTTTTCTAACCGGTCATACACGACTTCAGACCAGATAAAAAGACATTTGCTGTCATTTCTCATTTCAGCATCCGTAACTCGTCGAACGCCCAGGTGAACAAGCTGACCCTGAGCACTGACGAGTCGGCTCTGATCGAGGACGGGCCCCAGAGCGGGAACCTGGAGGAATCTGGAGGCCTGAACAGAGCCGTGGACAATGAGAAGGATGGGGTCACCTACTCCTACTCCTTCTTCCACTTCATGCTCTTTCTGGCGTCGCTGTACATTATGATGACTCTCACCAACTGGTACAGGTCAGTATCAGGCTGCTTCCTGAAATCTCTGATGGTTAGTCAGACTTCTGATATGTTCTGGGCCTGTTTTAACATCATTATGTGTTTTATAAAGGAAAAACAAACAAACATATAAATTACTGATCTATGCACAGTAGCAGAGTAGTTAGAGCTCTGGCTTCCCAATAAGGAGGTCGTGGGTTCGACGATCTCTGTGGTGGAGTTTGGCATGTTTCTCTCCGTGTCACTGTGGGTTTTCTCCGTTTCCTCCCACCTCCAAAACATGCATGTTTAGGTTCATTGTACTGTAAATGTCCTTAGTGAGTGAATGAGAGTTGTTGAATGTTTGTTTGTCTAACCCTGCGGCAAGTTGGCCACTATCCAGGGTGTTCCCCGCCTAAGGCCCAAAGTCACTGGGATAGGCTCCAGTCACCCCGCGACCCTAACGGGATTAAGCGGTAGAAATGAATGAATGAATAGAGGTTATGCAGGTGCTTAATTTTATTCCAAAAATGCTTAGCAACTTTAGAATGGTGGATTTCTTCAATGTATTTCTTTGTTGTTGGGCAACGGCTTTTCTGCTACAACTTGTCTGCAACAACAGTTGATGATTTAGGACATTTTTACTGGCAACAAACACTCAAAAACATATTTTTAAGAAGAAAAAGGTAATAGTTCAACTGTGTGTGATTTCAATGTTGATAAATGTGAGAGCTAAATGTTTGTTGTTTTGCTCCAACAGTTGACTTATTTTCTCTTTTACATGTCAGTTACAAACCCATGCTCAGTAGACTTGTTGTGGGTTGAATTTGTTACCAAACTGTAGTTATTTTTCCTGTGTTTATTGAACTCTTACAGAGAAAATGTCCTTTCTCTCCATTGACTCTAATGCATCCTTGCCACTCAGCATGAACATTTAGAATGCTGTGAGGTCACCTCTGAATCTATACTGATCTATATATGTTATAGTTTATTCCTAAAAAAAAAAAAACAACAACAACAAAAGTCCGCTTTAATAAGCACTTAAAAAACAACAACAAAAGAATAAAACAATTAAAATAAAAATAAAAACACTCTTGGTTAAGAATAAAAGTAGGTTCTTAAAAGTCTTGGGTGACTCGACCTGATTCAGAAAACACTGCTCTGAAAGTCCCAGGTTTGTGATGTCATAGATAGATTTCTTCATCATCCAGACTTTAGCATTTAGGCAGGAGGATCTGTAGCTTGTACGAGCTAGTAGTCAACAAGCTGTTGCCACGACAACAAAGAAATACATTGTTTGCCTGGCGTTTTGACTCTCATTTTTCAAATAAAATGATGTCAGTGCATAACCCCCATTATAATGACCAGTGAGAGTATCGCCACGGCAACCTAAAGCAGCACACCAGTTCCAGCAGCCATGTTGTGTTTAACTTGTGAAATACATTTTCTTCTGAATACTTTGATAATTGAACTTTTTCATATTTGTACATTTATTATTGCTTCTTTTGAACTCATGTGAAAACTTCTTCTCTTACAGAGGTGTGGAACTTATTTTAACAAGGCATCAGGGCTGTTTGACACACTACCGTAGTTTCTGTTAGATATTTTATAGCAGTTTAATTAGCCATTAAAGTCACTAATAACCATCAATATTTATATAGTTTGTGACCCAAGCACACAAGCCCCACAAGCTTCACTTTAGGCATCTTTAATCTATAAACTGTGTGGCCTTGTTCTAGCAGTATTTTCCAGTTTAATTTTACAAGATGGAACAGAAACCACACTCTCTATCATTCTAAACACCTCCATGGTTCTTTCTCTCTCTCCTGTCCTCCATGTTAAACTAAAGTCACGTGTTTGTTCTCCTGCAGCCCCGACTCCACGTACCAGAACATGACCAGCCGCTGGCCCTCCGTGTGGGTGAAAATGTGCTCCAGCTGGATCTGTATCGCCCTGTACGTGTGGACCCTGGTGGCCCCGCTCATCCTCGTCAACAGAGACTTTGACTGAGAACATTTAATCACGACATTTCCATAAACGTGTCATTCGCTCCGTTCCTTGCTCAGTTTTGATGCCAGTGCGTTGTCTGTGGTTCTTGAAGAAACGTTGCATGCTTCAATCTAATAACCTAAGCAGTGTGTACCTGAAGACACTTGTGTTGTAACTAGTATTTCTACTTTAGCATCGCTGCGTTGTGTTCCCCACAGCATGCTCACACCTCACACTCTAACATCATTTCATCTGTTACGTTTCTCTTTGCTCTGTGAATTCAAACAGAAATACCTGCATTGTGAAGCTTCTTGGTATTTTGCTCTGTGACTAGAAAGTGTTTTGAATAGTGGTTGCTTTTGACCTTGTATTTTGACATGTTTTACTGTATTGCACATGAATTATTAAACTTATTTAAACTCGTGTCCATACTCTCTGTCGTACTTTTCAACCTAGCCCAGAAACTTTCATGTAAACGAGTGAAAAGTAGTAACAATGACAACACTTTGATCATTTGACCTGACTAACATGAGCTCTTATGTACACACTGTAGTTATTTGAAATCATTTCAAGTTGGGGAGAGATATTTTAAAACTGTCCAACTGTCTGAGTTGAATAACAAAGAATTTTAGTTGCTGAATGCAGCGCTCTGATTGGATGAGCTCGGATGGTCCACTCCACTTTCATTGTTGTGTGTATAAAGTAGTTCATAAGCCATTATTGTAACCAAATGTGTGAAACGTTTTATGAGGACACTTGTGTGTTTAAAAAGAGACATAATTGTGTCTAAATGCTAACGCTAACAGGAAGTGGTCGTACATACAGAAGTTACCATTTTTGAATGTACGCAAGCCAACTGAAATTATGTGCACACAGTTAATAACTGTGATTACCAAATTAACTCACTTCAATTTCTCCAAACAAGCCATTAACTGGATAAATCATATCTTACCAATAGAAACAATGTGTGGTGGTGGTCAACGGTGTCAAATCGCCTTATCGAGAGTGCACTGTGGGAGTTCCACAAGGATCTATACTTGGACCAGTCTTGTTCTCATTATACATTAATGACCTGCCAGAGGTGTGCAAAAACATTCACATACAAATGTATGCTGATGATGCAGTAATATTTACACCTGCAAAAACTTCACAAGAAGCTGGCCGCATCCTCACATCAGCAATGATCCAAGTCCAAGATTGGCTCGCAAAATCATGTCTTCTTTTAAATACCAAAAAGACTGTGTGTATGAAGTTCTCTAAGCAACAAAACAAATCCACAATTCTAATGTTTTTCTTGGAAATGAGGAGCTTGAATTGGTTCAAGAATAGAAGTATCTTGGAGTGATTCTCGACTCCTCACTCACATTTAAGAACCATGTCCAGAAAATCTCTAAAATACTTAAAGTCAGTCTGTGCAATTTCAAACATGTTAGACCCTCTATGTCAACAGAGGCAGCAAGGATGTTTTTGCATGCCATGGTGTTCTCACATATAGATTATTGTTTTACCAACTGGACACTCACTAGTGACACTACTCTTAAACCAATAGAATCTCTATACAAAAGAGCACTAAAAATATTTGCTAGAAAACCAGTTTCATATCATCATTGTTTTATATTGAAAACATATAATCTTTTGAGTTTTGAAAATTATAAATACTTTAAGTTTGCATGCACAATATATCCTTTATGGACTTGCGCCTCCACCATTAAGAGAGAATATAAACATGAAATCTTCAGCTGGTGCAGCTACCAGGTCTGTAGCCAGAGGTGACTGTGTGGTGCCCTATAGGCGTAATGTCTTTGGACAGTCTGGTCTGTCTGTTAAGGGCTGTAAGATCTGGAACAGTGTACCCCTCACTGTAAGAGAAAGTCCTACATATAACACATTTAAAAATCAACTGAAAACTTGGCTTAAATCCAACCAACATTGCACACACTATTAAAGATCTAACTCTGCTGTTGGCTTATGTCATGTTCTGCGTCTTCGGCGACTTGAACCTGCTTCTGTAAATTTATCTTGTTATATGTATGTAACATTTTGTATTGTCTTGTCTACATATTGTAGATACTGTAATTTGTATTTAACAACTATGCATAGACTGTATTTTTATAATGGGAAACTTTTACCGTTTCTATTAGCTTTAGTGTGGAGCCTTTATATTGTGTTGTTCTGGCAAACAAACACCTTGCCCAGGACTACAGTTGAAAATTAGCTTTGTAGCTAAAACTGGCACATTTACAGAAATGTTCATTAATGTGCACTGTCCCTGTTTCAAATAAATAAATAAATAAAATAGGTGGGTTTAACATTCTAGAATTCTTGGCATTTATAAGCCAGGTGGAGGCAAGAGGCACTTTTTCCTATTACAGTTTTTTTCTATAGGTTTGGCTCATTTCTTGAAACCGAGATGACATTCTCAGAATCACATGGACAAATCTCCAAACCAAGCTGCAGTTGCTCACAACTGAATGTAATTTCTCATTGCTTTCATCAAACTTCCAGTGTCATAGACCATGTCTCAATGGCTCAGTACAGCTTTGCAAATGTTTCTGTACAAGTCTCCTACAGACAGGACAATGATCCCTCATTTAGCACATTTTTCAAATCAAAAGATCTTTCAGATCAAACTGATGAGCTGTTTTTCAGTGTAATGGTTGTTATGTCCAAAACATGTCAGCAGGATTTCACTGTGTAAGTCCTCATGAGCAAAAGACTGTTCATTTGTCAAAGTTAGTCAAGAATAAAATACCATAAACACTGTAATATCTTCTCAAGATGTGACTTATTCTGATGTTACAATATGAAACTATGAACATGACAAAGAATGATACTATAGAAATGACAAATAATCAGACTACAAACATGACAAAGAAAATACAGAATCAGAAATGATTGATCCAGTTTAGAGTCATTCTCCAGTCACATTTGTAAGTAAAACACAAATACACTTACACTGGTCTCATTCTGTTCTGACTGTTTAGATGAGAAAGACTTTTAGTTTTGAAGCTTGTATGAACAGTTTTGGAAAGAGATGAGCTTTTGATATTGAGCTGTAATGTTGCACAGAAATGTCAAATCTTTGTCCAAATGATTTTAAAGATGTAAAAATAACTAAGCCAAACCAATGGAGAAAAGCTTTAGCGTATTCAGTGTATAATTCTCTTCTGTTAGCTGGACTTCTGCCACAGTGAGAAAACATCTAAACATTCTGACTGTCAGAGTCACACAAGACCAAAGGGACCATGTGTTTTGGAGGCAATGACGATTCACAGACAAAGACATCTGGTTTTGACACATATCTAAAGTGTTTTGGGAGAGATATGAGCTTCTGCAGGTGATCTATGGTGTTGTGCTCAACCATCCAGGTTATTTTTGACAAAGTGACTAAGTGAATGAAAAAGAGCCAAAGCAACTGAGAAGGATCTTTGTGATTTTGATGGAATGACTCTTTACATGGAAAAGTAACTTACTGATGAAACATAAACAAACAGTTTTGGCAGAGATCTGTGCTTTTGCTGGTGATCTGTGATGTTTTGACGAAGTGTCAAATTGTTTGACCAAATGATCTGCAGTTTGAGAATGTCATCTCAGTTTCAAGAAATGAGCCAAACCTATAGAAAAAAACTGTAATAACATTGGACTTTGCCATGGAATAATTCAAAAAAGATTTAGCTAATTTAAAAAGTGGCCAAAGGATGACTAGACACATCACTGGTTTGCATTGCAAAAATAAACTGCATTTAAACAATCTTCATTTTACCTGCCCTCCACCTCATTGAAATAACATTGGCCAGTCTAATGTTGTGATGTCATGTGAAACCAACCTATTCAGCCCTGGGTCTAACCAGGCCAAGCAGGGTCTGACACTGCAGGTCAGAGGCTGATGGAATCCATGGTTACCACAGAGTTTCCATGGATATTAGCTAAGTATCACAAGTGCATATGACAGGTTTCTACCAATTTCCCATTTTAATTTAGTGTAGTAGATGTAATACTATTTGTAAAATAGTTTTGCATGATTCAAGAACAGTTTGTGAGAAAAGTTTGAAAATAACATGAGTAAAGTTCTAAACTGACATCAGACTAGGGAGACAAAGACATTTCACATTTTCTCACAATGACCTTATTTAATGACCCAAAAATGAGCGTGTTGTGTATTTTTATGTCTCAAGAAGTGAAACCTGTTACATTTTAGAAGTTTTGGTCGCCAAGCAACTCCCTGTAGTGTGATCTGTGATGTCATCATCTATGAACAGAAAATACATTTGTTAAAAAAAAAAAAAAAAAGCTAAACTGGGATGAAATTTGCAAAACGATTAGTGAAATCTATAATGATCTTAACTTTGTTTTAGTGAAAGGAGTTATTCAATCTTGCCCGAGGCACTTTAAGTATAATAGAAACACAACCAGGCCAAGTAGAGTAGAGTAGAACTGAGCCAGTGGAAACACACTATTATGAACTGAAAGTGTGTGGCAATCAGAACGCTGCATCCTGCTATATGTGTGTTCAGACCTGGGAAGTATAACAGAACCATCCCTGGTCATTTGGTCTCAAAATAATACATTTGCAGTACTCTGGTGGAAAAGATGAAGTTGAATTATTTATATTAAAATATGATATAATAAATATTTACTTCTATATTTTAATGTATTTTGTTATGAAATGTCAAGACAATTCTGAAAACCAATCATAAGCCACTGTTCACTGAAGGAGCTCACAGATTCCTTTCATTTTAGACTGAGACAGTAAAAACAGACAGAAATGAACTAAACAGGAAATGGACATGCATTTTCAAATATAAACAAGCCAATAGACATTTTGTGCAGAGTCTATTATCCGTCCTAACTCCTAGATTTGCTCCAAATACACATGAAATACAGCACAGATATGCAACAAAATATGCACAACTTTATTTTTGCAGTGACATTTTCTCAGATTGATAATAGTTTGACCACACATCTTTACAACGTCGCTTTGTGGAGACACTGGACAGGCTTCAGCTAGTTCTCAACAGACAAATAAGGCAACTTCTACTGTGTGATCCCAAGGTTTTCTTTATAAAACACCCGACACATGAACAGTCATGTCATAAATCTATTTAGATTTAGTTTCGTTATGATATTCATCACAGGCAGACATTTAAATTGAATTCCAAGTGTTGCCAGATATTCAGAGATTTGGGGGAAAAAATTCTTAAACAATAGTCTTCAAGACACTTATGTCAGTCATTGGTGGAGATATTTTGTAAATCAAAAATCTCTTATGACATGAAAGATGCAAACCAAGCAACTCTGGTACATTTGTGTCTGATCTCTCTAAACGTGAACACAAGTCCAGACTGTGGAGGCTCTGCAGCGGCGAAAAGACGAAGAAGAAAAGAAATAAAACTGTAACTGAAATAGCCTGAAACACGTAATTACCGTAATTCCCTCAAAAGTAAAAATCATCATCAAATACTGTATATCGCTAATGTTCATGATGAGATTTTTCAGCCATATCGCCCTGCCCTGCTATGAAGCACAAAGTAGAACTGCACAGAAGCACTTCAAGTCAATGCTGAGTACCAGAGAGGTCTGGTCTTTTAAAATAGATTCAGTGATAAACTCTTTCAACGTCTGGTCAAACATTTAAGCAGAATGTTGGGTTAAAATGAGACATTGATCGTTTGTGTCCATATTGGAATAAGCCTTACAAACATGTACAAACAGCTGTAGATGTAGAAAAGATACATGCTGAAATTACACCAATCAGCTTTTTAAGAAGCCTTGACAGCTTGAATGAAATGAAATATGTTTATTCTTGTAAAAAAAAGAACATAGCCAAACAAACAAATCTTCTTTAAATTACAAAATGACGTGCAAGTGGATAAACAAAAGCCCTGGACAGACAGTGTACAAGCCATGAGTCAGTACATTTCATTAGAACAACAATCTGTCTAACCAGCTATGACAACACACTATTGGATTTGTTGTTTTGTAGTGAATAAACTGTAATATTAACAGACAAAGAGCGAAGCCATAGTTACACTGGAAAGCCATCCTGAAGCAGTAACTGTTTATTTGTGAGATTCTGTAACATGTGATTTGAGTTCAGGCCATGGTCTTCCTCACACCACCTCCACCTGAGCCGGGTCCGCCTCCAGCCCCGGGTTCAGCTCACACAGGTAAAAGAGAGTCTCTGCACTGGCCTCAGCCTCGGTCAGCGGCTCCAGGCGGATCAGTGAGCTCCGTTTGGTCTGAACACTGTCTACACTGTCCAGCAGGTCTGAGGACAGTTTGTCCATCTGTTCTGCTGCTGTGAGGGAAGTGGAGCTTGTACTTGTGGCCAGGTCCAAGTCTGAAGGAGCAGAGCAACCATCAAGGAACGCCACCAGAGGACAGGACGTGTACTGGATCAGCTGCTTGTCTGGAAGAAGCAAAGAGACCTCAGAGAGCATCCCAAAAGAGACCAAAATCAGTCAAGCAGATGTTGTTTGTTATGTAAATCAAACTTATGCATACCAATAGTTCTATACTCAATTTTTATGTTTCTATCAGAACACTGCTTAAACTGACTGATAATGTGGGACAGGACTTGAATTTGTACATTGTGAGGGTGATGAAAAGTATTTTATTTATAAATATATGTATATACTGTGGGTATACTGTGGGTGCTTCACAGTGGGATCAATGAGTGGGCAATATGTAAGTAGTAACCTCTTTTTTTATATATTTTTTAACCCTGAGAACTGAGAACTTGACTAGTCTCAAGTGACTTGGACTTAAGCACGGTTCAGGGCAGTGCAGTTCGGTCCTGATGTTTTCACTGCAACCCAAAGTGAGGCTAACGTCAGATACTACAATCTTGGTTTGGAAAGACTGAAGTTAGCTAGCTAGTGGAATAAGGAGACATAAGAAAGACTTTTCTACTTCTCACCTGCGTTTGCCTCGTCTTTGGACTGGTCCAGCTGTCCTGTGTTTTGTTTGGATCCAGCACTTTCCTATGAGTAGTCAAACAAAAAACCTCAAAGTATATATATATATATATATATATATATATATATATATATATATATAGCAGATATATGTTTTGTGAACTTTAATTAATTGCAAGCAACTATTACAAAATAAATCCAGTCTGACAGCCACATACCTCATTGTCTACACCAAAGGGCTTGCTCAGCATAGCCTGAAAGTCCTCCAGACTGCAGTCGATGCTGTCCAGATAATCCATCAGCTCCAGTCTGCAGGCACACAGTAGAATGAACTATGAAGAGTCAACTCAAACATACTGATGTACTGATCAACAAGTTGTACTTACTTGCCCAGAAGGCTGATGTTCTGCGAGATGGCTCCGTTCTCTTTCAGGATGTAGTCCATGAGCTTGACTGGGTCTTCTTGGTTCAGGCCCCACTGCTTGTTGACCTGTAGTGCAGAACTGGTGGGAGTGCTCGTCTCTGGGGAGGGCTGGTTCAGTGCGCTGGGCTCCATCTCCGCAGGCAAAGCACCGCCACCTTTAAGGTCCACCTCCACAATCTCCACATCACTGCACACACGGTTCACAGTGGTCACAGTTACACACAGCATACCTGACCCACACACTTTCTATGGTCAATGGATTTCATTCTAGAGAACTCATGCCCTGTTTTATGATGTTTTATGGTATGTTATTTCTCAGATAATATTTGGCTTTCCATGTATCTCCAGATCAAAACTACTGTATATATAAAGCCTAAATTAGAGTTCAAAATGGTTTAAAATGACATCTAAAACAATGATAAACCTTGATTTCAAAGGATGCTTGTCATAAAAAAAACTAAAAAATAATACATTTGTCTCTGGATGAGGCTTGTCAAAAGTACTGAAAATAAGAAATAAATCAACACTGAAATTAGTATTGAATCTAGATAGTCATTTCAACCAGAAGTGACACTTAAACAAATCACAAACAGGAGAAAATGTGACTTTATCAACAGATTTCTGAAGCTTTATCACAGTTTTTATGTCATGTAATATGTGTATGTAATATCAAACTTGCATCAAAATAAATTAGGTAAAAATCAAACTTGGATCAAATTGGGCTTTTTGAACTAAAAGAAAAAATAAAAGAATCTGTGGACTTGGTGTTCTGTGACTGATCCGGCTAACGAGGGCTGGGCGGAATTTCCCTTCAATAAACGCTATTAAAAATAATCAATTCATTAGAACATTGTGTGTCGTCAAAAAAAACAAGTGATTTTATCATATTTTAATGATATGGTAAAATATGTAAAACATTTAAATCCGTGTTTCTGTCATGACACGAGTGAATATATTTTGTAAATCAAGCCTGGAAAAAATGTTCAAAGTATTTTTCCTTAAGAGGGCAGCCCCAAAAAATGCAACCCATGACTTTCAAAATTCACTTAAAAATAATAATCCCAATGTGGCTATAAAGAAGTGGACCTGGCAACCCAGAAGCTAAAAAAAAAATAGAATTGAACAGAAAGTGAAATGGGAAATCTCAATATGATGATTCTACAGAGCAGATTGTAAAAAGCAGGGATTTGAGTTGATTTTTTTTTTAATATCATAGTTTCAATCTTTGCTCCAAGTCCATGCAGTAGCTTGCAGTAGCTTGTTTACGTAGCTTTGTAGTCTTGGCTTACTCCAGTCACATTCAGGCGACTTGTCCTCAGACACTCACGTTACCTCACTAGTCTCATGTTACCACGGTAACAATGTGCTTTTATTTAGACTTTCCTTCGTTTCCTTCCAGACTTGGGTGGGCAGGCTGTTTGGTTGGGACGTTCTGTTGTGATCCTTCTCTTGCACCGCTGCTTCTTCCAGAGCTCACAGTCTGTTAGCGTTGATAGTTCTGGTTCTTCAGCCTCAGATCTTGGGCCTTTCCCATCGTCCAAGTGCCGCCAAACAAATGTACGTGTTTCTAGTAACTGTCCACACTTAGGAAATCTGCCCGACCACATAAATACTGCCATCGTCGTTACCTTGACCTGCTCTCTTTCCCACTGTGTCATGTCACTGATCTTCATCATGATTTGGTTGTTAAATTGTTTTGTGAACCCCCTTTGCACACATACAACCCGCCGCGCTTTCGTTTGTCCGCTGTTTGATGTCACAATCTATTTTTAGAAACTGGGGAAATGTTAGCATTGTGACAAAACCCCTCTGAGCATTGTAGTCTCACCTGTGCTCATGACCTTTGGATGACCCCTGTACGGCCTCGGATAACAAATCAACATCCACAACATCCGTGAAGTCACAAATAATGACGTCATCGTTAGCGTCGGAGCTGGAGACATTGTTCAAACCGTTGACAGATGTCTGTTGGAGAAAAGATGATGTGATGTGTTATTACAGTGACCACAGAGCTGCGTACATGTGTAGAACTCACCTGCTCCACGCTCACGTTATCATCGTACACCTCATGAATGTACTTGGACTTCTTTCCATTGCTGTTCATAAGAAAAGGCCTGCATGGGAAACAAACATGAGATTTAGCAATATTTAGGTCTTAGATTGGCCCACTTGTTTCTCTTGTTCTCCACATTCGAGTCCTGCTCATGTCCTCTCTCATGATTTTGTTTGATTTTGTCTGAACCCTCTTCCCTACTCCACTTCCCCATACGCTCCCTTCTCCAGCAGTGCTTCGCTTTTTTTCAGAATCAGAAAAGATTGTATTGCCATTGTCAGTGAGTTACAAACTTCACAAACTAGGAACTTGCTTCGAGGCTAATGTGCAACATATAAAAAAATACTTAAAATATTATATAAAATATAGGGGCATGCAAAGGAAATAAGTATACCAAGTAATAAAATAAGAGAATAAAAATATATGCAGCAATCAGAGCAATCGGATTTTCTAAATTTTAGAAATGAAAATGTGCTAAAATCCACATTTCAGTCATAAATTGTTATATTTTTTGTAAATCAAACCTGAGAAAAAAGAAAGAAAAAGAAATGACTTGACAATGACAAAACACAACCTTCAAAATTCAGACAAGACTATTAAAAAAAGCCAGATGTGGACTTGGCCACTCTGAGAGAAGAAGGTTGGAATAAAGTCTGTATTTGAGCATCATGACATTTCATCGACGATTTCATCAAATAGCAGATTGTCCCAGAGATGAGCTCACGATCCGATTTTTATCACAATATTTCCCAGCTCTATTCTGACCTCTCCTCTGCTCCACAGGAGGGCGAGCTCTGCACTCACAAAGTCTGGCTGAAAGCTTATGGGATGTGGAAAGTGTTTTTGGCTCAAGAGTCTTATGTGAACCACATCATGTACATAGGCAGCAGCTGGTCCATCACTGTTGCATTGGCCTGTTGCAGGCTCTATGGGCCGGGCCCCTCACGCTCTCTCTGTCTCTTATTATTCTCTTTCAAACTACTGAGGCGACCGGCCCAAAAGTCATGCGACCCACTGGGAATGTCTCCACTCTCCCCTTAGCTAGCACGTGTTAGGCAAAATAGTACAAAACATGACAAAGCTTTAAGAAAAGACCACAGCAGAGACTTAATACAATGATTACAATAGTCAAAATAAAAACTCACCGTTTACGTTTTAAATTAAGGATGCGGTTGTTCTGTACCAGCGAAAGGAGGAAATGTATGAGCTGAAAAAGAAAGAGCACTGATCAGGAAACAAATGAGTGATGTTAGAAATGCATCATTACCATTAACACATGTAAGGGTTTCTGACTAGGACGGCCTTTCACTAAATGTCAGCTCTCAGCAGGTCTCCTCTCCCACACAGCAAACCCACACACAAAACTCACTGCTTTTAAAAACATTATTGGGATTATTATCTTTTTGCTAAATGTTTGAAATGACACAGCAAGGCTAGACACACAAGGTTAAAAGTGTATAAAAGAGACACATTAGTATTAAAGAAACACACACACTGCAGCGTGATTTTGACCTTCCAACAAGCTTAGACAAATCTCTGCTAAACTCTCTGCTTACCTTTTTTATCAGCTGTTGCTGATGACAATGTTTCTGCCGCAGGTCTGAGATCTCTGTCCACAGAGCTTCATTCTCTCTAAAAGTCGATACCAAAATGTTATCATTTTGTTTTTAATAATATCAACAAAGACTCTGAATAATGTAGACGTCACTGGAAAATGGTCTTAACACAAATGCAGTTCTTTATCAATCCCAGTCCTTCCTCTATGACAACTAGAATTTTGTGACTCTATTTGGTGATTTTTATAATCTTTGTGTGCTAACAAGCCTCAGGAGCACAGTCGACATCGAATTCTCACTGTACGTTTGGTAGATGTTCCTAAGCATGTTTTGGTTTCCTTGGAGAAGACCATTCTCACCTCTTGAGTGTGGCCAGGCGCACATCGATGTCCTCCTGCTTGCACTGAACACTCTGGACACTGGCCAAAATATTAGTCAGGTCTGTTTGCCGGATTTTGTTTTCTTCGGGGCGAGCGTTTGAAACCTTGGCAAAAAACATTTTATTGTAACAAAAATGTAAAATCATCCATCTGAAGAGGTTCATGTTTTCACACTGAACTCACCTTTCTCTTGATGTTCTCCAGAAGTTCATCCTGGCCGTGTTTGAAGTATGGATGCTGGAACTCCACTGGACCATCTTTCTCCTGCTTCACAATCCCTGTATCAATGTGCAGGACTTTTCGAAAACCATCTGCAATCATAGCATTTGATCAAACATTTTGTTTTTTTGAAATGATTATTTTGAACTACTCCAATTTTAAGAGATTAGCTGGGATAATGTTAATGTGTTAATAGTAAATTTGTTGTCCCAACATGAGAGAATTATTTTTTTAGCTCAAATTAAATAGTAAAATAAAGAGGTGAACATGGCTCTGTGAACAAAACACCTCAGTGTATTAGTCTGAAATCATTCTCGGGGTTGGACTAGCGTCATCGTGACGTTTTTTGTTGTGGCAACGCCAAACGAAGGAGAAAACAACAACGTAAAGTAACAACGTAAAGTAACTTTAAATGTAAGCTTTCGCTCACCACTGCAAAGTTTGGAAACTGTAAAGTGGTTGTTTACTGTTTCCAAACTTTAGTATTTGACTACAAACTCCAGTCGTGCCAAGCATTCCTGTGTACAGCTAGTTGATGTTTTCCCCTTCGCATTGTCGGAAACCAAACAAAACGTCACGCCACGTCATCAGTCCGACCTCAAGAATTGCTTGTTAGTAAAAACTTTTGCCAAGTCTGATTCAAGGAGAGGGTTGGGAACCACTGCAATAGAACAGTGGTTCCCAAAGCGGGGTCCCGGACCTTCCAGTGGTTGTCCAGACAACAACCATGAAAGTATTTTGATTGATTGAACTTCACATAATTTATTTGATAGATATACTACAAAAATACACATTAAGGGTTTGTTCGTTTTACAAAGTTTACATATCAATAAGAGAAGAAAAACATTCTATAATATTTTTTATAATATTGAGGTGCCTATACAATCTGAAGTAAACGGCTGAAGCAAAAGATGGCCCTGTCCATGTTCTACCAAACATTAACCCACAGACAGTGCTCAGAGCCTCAAAGATCATGGTTCCGCTACATAAATAGAAACAGAACAATGAATATTTACACATGTTGAGTTGTCGGATGAAGCTCGCCATGTTGTTGTGTTTGAAAAACTTTGGGAGGATCTCCTTGGCAAAGCGCTGTTCATCCAGCACCATGAAGCTATTCCCCTCCTGCAAACAGCGCAATCAGTATTTAGGACATAAGACAGGACAGGCTGTGTAATTTCAGTCTACGTTACAATACAAGACAGTGATCAGGCTAGCGCATCGGTGCACGTAGTTAGCTCAAGTATAAACACAACACTCTAGCCTACGCAATGCACGTTTTAATGTTATCATTTTCATGTTACCTAAATATTATGAAGCCATTAAATTACAGACTACATTATTTGAACGGAATGTGCTAAGCTAGTGTTCAGTAGATTGTGTGTAGTGGGTAGGGTCCTTGCTAGGCTAACGCGACCCCCACAAAGCCTTACCTGGCTCCAGCAGATAAACTCATTGGTGTCGGCGTCCTCCACCAGCGTCCACAGCTTGGTGAGGAAAGCCGGGACGTTAGAGTTGTGCTTCATGTCTCCAGCCTTTAGAGCCGAATCGAACTTTTCACTTGGAACACCTCGATTACTCCAGTATAAATATATCACTGGAGTGTGCTGCTGTTTGCGTTTGGAGCAAATGGCTATGGCGTTTAAACTTCCGGTTAGATGCTGACACGGGATTGGTCCGGGCGGATGCTTACGTAAGGTTCCTCACGTGGAACTGTAGAGACTCTTTTCTCAGCGGAGATTTCGACAAATTCCTCCAGAGCCGAGGGTGGCGAAGATAAACCGAAACCGTAATGCATTTTGCTAAACATTAATCATACATATTACACTTGAATATGACTGACTATATATGAACCTGAATCTTGTGTATTTTATTTTGTAAGTTTTATTTATGTTATTATATTATTAATTATTATTATTATTATTATTATTTATTATTATTATTATTATTATTATTATGTAAATTAATAATAAATACATAAAATACAAATTACACTTGAATAGTGTACATAATTTATATGCACACAATTTAAGTTATTCTTATTATTATTTCTTAGAAATATTTAATTAATCATTGTGCAGCAGCATGACTGAATATTAAGATTGAACTGTTTATGTAGACAAGTTTATTAGCTTAGTGTTTTATAATGGCTACATGTGCTAGTCACTCTCACTGTTTAACGTTTAAATGACTAGTTAACTGTTTTTCTTTTGTAAATCAAATTCATTAAAAGGTTGTAATCTCCTTTTGTAGAAGAGGATCTGGGACAGATGCAAACGCACGTGTATGTGAGAACAGTTTTTGGGAGGCGGTCCGAATGGTTTCTATTTTTTTATCTAAGGGGGCAAATGAGGACACAGACAGTACAGCTACATAATGGTGAAGCTTATGTAAAAACTCACACTATAAAAACTCAAGCTAGTTTCTCAAGGGAGTGTCATAAATACATATTTAAGTCGTTCAAATATCTTCAGCATCAACACAGAGAATATACTTATCCAAAGAAATCACCAAACTTAGAGAGGCTTTTTACAATTCAAAGGCCACTTACCTGCATAAATGGGTTAAGGCAGACGACCTGAGCAAAACAGCGGCCCGGGAGCAGATGTGGCCCTCAGGACTGGTTCAATGTGGCCTTAGCACTTAGGGTCTTATAGTATTCCTACTGTTGGCCACTAGTAGGCTCTCGGTCAGGACCGCTATGCTCTGATCAGTGTAGAAGGTGCAGCTTGTCAGCCATATTGTGGGGTGCAATTTCCCTCCAGGGTAAGCTCTGAGAGGGTCAAGTCCTGATGACAAGTGAACAGTATGCATTAAACTTGTAGCAAGCAGCTTCAGTTTGGGGAAAAAAAGTGTTAATGAATTTTGGTGAAAGTCTATGGGTTTAAATTTGTTAAATGGTCTTTTTTTAATAAAGCTGCCTAATAGACAACATAAAAAAGATCACTTTAGGCTACATATACAGAGCTAACAGGAAGCATTGCCAAGCCAATCGGCGAAGCAAAAATTAGGAAGTCAATAGGCTAAGACAAAGGGCAAAATAGACCTGCAGGACTTTGAAAGGCCGAGACCAAAGACAAGACCAAGACTATTAATTTAAAAAAATGTAATTGACCTTTATTTAACGCAGGGAAAGTCCCACTGAGATTCAGAATCTTTTTTGCAGGGAGCCCTGGGGAAGGGTCAGGGGAGGCATTAATGGACTGTTTTTAGTTGTAGGAGGAAATTGAGAACCAAATCAAGACCATCTTTGAAGTTTTATACATTGACAGTGTCTACGTGATCTTATTGTGCAGTGCTTAATGAAAACTGTGCCAGGACAGGTCACTGTGCTCCTGTGAAAGCTTAGCAGAGCGTGGTGGTAATTAAATGTGCTCTCAGTGTCTAAGTCCAAATGTGCTCGATTCTCTGACAAGACTGGAGACCCCACTACTTTTTACATTTCTTTTGGATTGACTTGGCTAATGAGCAGGTGTCATTGTTTGTCTTCCCAATCTTATCATGTTGTGTAATATAAATGGTCAAAATAGTAGATTCAAAAGGCTAAGTTACTCCAATGACCGCGGGCCAGTCCTTACCACTTGTCCGTCTGAAATGGCCCTGAACCACTCTGGTAAGGATTGCTTTTGCTTTAACTTATAAGCCTATTGCTTATGCCTGTCATTTGTTATTTTATGACAAATCGCCTTCATAGTTACAAGTTAGAATACAGCACTGCAGTAGATTTGCATCATTTTTGTTGCCTATTATTATTGTTATTATTTTATCATTATTATTATATGTTGCAGCTCCTTGGGCACAGAAGACAATATGGTCCTTCATACAAGGATCTATATTTTCAAAAAATATAGATTATTATTAAAAATATAGTCACAAAAAGTTAAAAATAAATGTACAAAATCTTCCCGTTTAAAAACTGTCTCCAAAGTGAGGCGTTCAAATGCATCTTGTAAATAACAGCACAATCAAGCAACATTCCAAAATGAAAAAAGAAAGAAAAAGAATCACGTTCTTGCTAAATAGCCTACTTTTAATGCAAGCGTTGTGATTGAGAGTTGTGTGTTTTTTTGAGAGTGCTTTTTCTAATGTAATATTGTGTGACTTCTATACTGTTGTATTTATAGTGTTGGCTGCTGCCTTGACCAGTCTCTTGTTAAAAGAGATTCTCAATAGGACTTCCTGGTTAAATAAAGGTCTCTCACATAAAGGCCTTCAGTAGACATAGTTGACAATAATAAAATAATGGCCTATGTATATAGTCTAATTAATAAAACAAACAAGCCTACATTTTCACAGTAAATAGCTGAATTAACACTGTTCTGTACCAACAGTATTTTAACTGAGATGAAATAACTTCAAGAGATTCAACACACATGCAGCTCTATCTCAAGAGTATACACCCGTAAGCAGTGTTTTTCAATCAGTGTGCCGGGGAACAGTGTGCCTTGAGATGCTGCCAGGTGTGCCTTGAAAAATCTGTTCGTTTTCAACATTATTCCATGAAAGAAGCCTAATTAGATTTAATTAAATGAATTACCCATTTTTTGCTGGCAAGAATGAAAGCTAAACCAATCGCCATTACACATTTAAAGAATCATTTAAAGATGTTCTGTGTAACTTTTCCAATAAAAGGTTCTGTCGTGAAGGTATAATTACATTAACGATGTTTGGTAACAAGTCTTTGTTTATTGGTTATTTTGATTCTATAGCTTAAGAAAAAACGTTGCAAGTAGGGATGCACCGATTCGATACTTTTAAGTACTGCGGATACTGATATCAACCGATACTAGTGTACAGAACTGAAATATCTTGTTTTTCTTATCAAAGCATAAGACGTTAGGTCATATTGTGTCGTTAGCTAACATTATTTATAGTGTCAAGTCACAACTTAACCTAATCTGAATGAAATATCAAATATTATGAGACGTTACTCGATACTCGATCCAGCAAAGTTTCCTGAATCGGCACCGATATCCAATCTCTGTGTTAGATCGGTACATCCCTAGTTGCAAGGTTGCCTCCCATAGATCTGACCTGTATCACTTGGCTCTGTTGCGTCACAGGTATGTTTAATAGAACATTTCAAGCACCAGCAATACAAAAAGAAAGTTACATAGTTCTCTTTAAAGTGTATGGACAATTTTTACAACTTTGTGTCCTGGACAACTTTTACAGTTATAAATGACATTTTTAATGTTGGGACAAGTTTAGTTGACAATTTGTATACTTGAGTTGGATTCAGACAAGTGGGCGGGTAGGTGGAAGTGGGCAGTGGGGATAGGTGGAAGGCGGGGATAGGTGGTGGGCGGATAGGTGGAAGTGGGCAGGGATAGGTGGAAGTGGGCAGGGATAGGTGGAAGTGGGCAGGGATAGGTGAAGTGGCAGGGATAGGTTGAAGGGGCGGGGATAGGTGGAAGTGGGCAGGGATAGGTGAAGTGAGCAGGGATAGGTGAAAGGGGCGGGATATAGGCTGGAAGTGGGCAGGGATAGGTGGAAGTGGGCAGGGATAGGTGAAGGGGGCGGGGATAGGTGAAGGGCATGGAATAGGTGGAAGGGGGCGGGATAGGTGGAGGGAAAACTACTGATGGCCTTAACAGCTTGTCTCGTCAGGATTTATGAGCATTAGTAAGGCAGTACTTGGATGGGAGACCGCTGGAACCACAGGGCGACAAGATGGAACTGGAACTGTGGTTGTGCCCTTAGGCAAGACACTTCACTACATTTTGATGGAGCACCTGATTACTATTGTTACTATTAATAGATATAATAGGTTTATTTATAGTTCTCCAATTACAAGCCTATGGCCCCACTTAGATCTCATCATCCATTGGGGCTAACACAGGCTACAGTGTTGGCTGCAGTGATGTTACTTTGCCCATCATCACTCTGTAAATGGACAAAACATACAAAATGTAACAGACGTCAATACCTGGGCATAACTCTGGATTCCACTCTCACATTTCAAAACTTATAACACACACGTGAGTCAAATACAGCATAAAAACCTGCGGAAGCATCAGGAACTCACTGACTCTGAAGCAGCTCACAGCCATGATCATGTCTCCATTCTTTTACTGTTTTGTGATACTTAAAGCCTGAATTTTTGAGCAATCATCCATAAGACAAAATCCACACTAAAACCACAAACAAGACAAAAGCACGTAGCCACCACCTCTGTCATATTCTCCAAAAACACACAGTATTAAACTTTTACAGAAATATACCTCCATCCGTGTGGTCCAAATCCTGAACACCTGACTGCACCTCGAAAACAATAACAACGTTTTTCAGTTTATTGGACTTTTTTTTTTTTTTTTTGTTCCAGTCCCCATTTTAGGCGTGTTCCCACAGAGCAGGGACTATGGGGGCCACACTTCAGCAGGTACTTTCAGTCAGACCAGGAACCTTTTTGGACACAAACACATTTACAACATTCACTTTATCTGGAAACATGTTTTAAATGTTCTCACATTTAGTTAAACTTTCCTTATTCTTAAGAAAATGATTTAAAAGCAGTAAGTCCCAAAATCATTTCAGGGATGTTTGTAGGTTTGTAGCTCATAGTTTTAAGTGAAGTGAAGTCTAAAAAGACAACTTTTGTTTTCCTTACACCACTTAATGACTTAATGTTCCAGACTTTAAAGATGCTTTGTTAAAGCCACTTTCAGAAACTGTCTGGTGAACACAAACATGGGACAGTGTTAGTTCTTCTGATGAAACAGGGACTGGAGAATGTTGGAACTAGTTCTTGGTGCTTCATGTGAGAAAAAGCCTAAAGCTAATTTTGTTTGGAAACATGTTTTATATGTTCTCACATTTAAATGAACTTCCCTTATCATTAAGAAAAATAAATTTAAACCAATAGCTTTCAAATATATATGTAATTTGTAAATATTAGCCTGGAGAATGTTGGGACTAGTTCTGGGTATGTTCATGTGGGAAAACGTGCAATTCCTCCAAGAGTCACACAGCCTCCACCAGGGGGCAGTGGTTCATTCCAAAGAGTAAAAATACTGTATGTGGACAACCAGCTTTCCCTATAACGCAAACAAGTTGAGCCTGAGCAGCAGATGTGAGATGTGGCAGAGGGAACCGGAGCAGAGTACAACTCTTTTAAACAGCATTACACTTAGCTGTACATCAGTCAAGAGCTCACAGCCCAACACGAGGAGAGGAGGCTGGAGGAACTCTCCAAGAACACTGTCCAGGAAAACCTCATCAGGTGTCAGGACATCTTTAAAGCACTGCCCAGTGAGGAGCAGCAGGAGGAGCAGAGGTTCATCAGAGCGGTGCTGACTGCGGCGTGGCTGGAGTGGGGAAGACCTTCTCAGTCCTGAAGTTCTCTCTGAACTGGGCCCAGGGCTCAGAGAACCAGGAGCTGGACCTGGTGGTGCCGTTGTCCTTCAGAAGGGGGCGCTACAGTCTGATGGAGCTCATACAAGTGTTCCATCCAGGGTGTTCTTTATCTTCTCTTCTCCAACAACAGCAGTAGTGCCAGACCAACCAGGGCTTAAATAAGACATCAGAGACTTGAAGTTGGGGCAACACAATTTTTAATTTTTAGTGAACGTTGTGCTTTCCACTAAAAAGTATAAGATCAATGCAGCACTTTGTGTACAAATGAGAGCACTGAGTACCAGGGTGACCAGTGGAAAACTAACCAGAAGAGAATGATCACCTCTGTGTCAGTGAGACAAAGCGATATTTTCCAGATGAAAAGTAATAAAGTAAAAGGCTATACAACTGCACAGGCCTATAATTATGGAAAGCCTGCTCTGTTATTGTTTCTTCACTTATAAAAACCTTTTTTAAACATTGACTGGATCAATTGTAGTTTGCACAGTTTGGATTTTGTGAGTGTTTGACTTATTCAAAATATGACACTATTTGTAGTGGGTAAATGGAGATGGTTTATTCAGTGCTTAACTTCAAATCAAACGTTACGTTTACTGGAACAAACACAGTAACATAAGAGCTTAGAAATGCAAAGTCCATCTTACTTCATTTTAAACAATATAACATGCATGTTTTTAATGTGAATCAGGATTTTCATTCATTCTGACTGAAATCATAGCGCATCTGCCATTTAAATGAATTCATAAAGCGACAGGATGCCCTCCCACATACAGTACGCTCATCCTGCTCAGAGAGTGCTCCCTCTGCATCAGTATTTGACCCTCCATAAGTTCTAAGTTCTACTGTGTGTAAGTTGATGGAAGTACAAAAATCTAATAAATGTCGACTGCAGTCACCACAACAGCACAACACAAACAGCAGACACAGGCCCAACAGTGAGTTTCCCAAACACACACAGACATCAGAACATTACAATCCTCTGTGACAGCGCTTGAGCATTAGACGTGACACCGAAAGACACATTACAGTAGTTGCACTGATGAGAAAAAGCGGACAGCTGTATCTTTATTGAATTGTACACTCCAAACACACGTGACTCTTCTGCTGCTGTCTGTGCTTTTAATCTCATCAAAACGATTCGCAAAAAAAAATAAATAAAAAATCTATACTATCAACTTTAGGCATATTTGCTGTGACTCCGTCTTGCCCCACAAAGAAGACATTTTACAATTTCTGTGAATGAGAGAAAAGAGGACAGAGCTGCATCTTGTAGAAGAGGCACAAACAGCTCACAGACTTTCAATGTGTTAGCGGATCATACAAAACTGTTGTATGCCCCACGAGAGTTCCCGGATCTTATTCGGCTCAAATTAAGCCCTGGTTTCTTTTACGAGGGCCACCGGAAGCATCGTGTTGTTGTTTGTGGAAACTTGTGGAGGTTCTGAATCTCGGTTGGTGCTAGATAAAGTGTCTTAAAACAACGCGAAAGAGACGTCATAAGTAACTCGTCTTCAGAGCAAAGCAGAGGTGAGGTCATGCGCCCTCGCTCAAGCTTGCAGCCGCTTTGAGCAGCTTTACTCCAGTGGCTGCACACTTGTCACATTTCCCGTCCGTTTTCATTACACTGTTTAAAGACAGTCAAAAGATTCGATGTGGATTTCACCTTTTAACAAATCATCTTGTTTGCCATGACCTGAGTTTTGATAAATAAATGAATGAAAGCACAACTAATGTGTCTGTGCTTTTGTTGTGTCCGCAGACGCTCACCGCTCACACTCTGTCACTCTGTCCATCACTAAGCTCCTCTTCATCTTCGACGGCCTGGACAAGAGCAGACTGTCTCTGGACTTTAACTGTGAGCTCATCTCTGAGGTCACACAGAGGTCAGTGTGCTGTTAGTGAACCTCATCAAACACTCTTTGCTTCCTACTGCCCTTATATGGATCACCTCCAGACCAGCAGCAGCCAGTCAGATCCCAGCGCAGTGTGTGCACAGGTCACAGGGGCTTCATCACTGAGTACTTCAGGAAGAGGTTCACAGATGAAGAGCAGAGTAAGACAGTCCTGTCCCACATTCGAACCTCCCGCAGCCTCCAGGTCATGTGCCAGATCCCAGTCTTCTGCTGGATCACAGCCACAGTCTTGGACCACATGTTGAGAACCAATGAAAACGGCCCACTGCCCAAGACACTGAGCGACATGTATGCCCACTTCCTGTTAGTGCAGACGCAGAGGAAGAAGAAGTACAGTGTGAAGAGCAGCAGTCCAGAGCAGAGCACAGATGACTGTGAGCTGCTTCTGAAGCTGGGCAGACTGGCCTTTGAACATCTGCAGAAACGAAACATCATGTTCTACCAGGAAGACCTGGAGCAGGTGGGTCTGGACCTGACCGAGGCCTCGCTCTACTCAGGACTTGTGTAAGAGCTCTTCATACTGTACAAGAGAGTGTCATCTTCAACAAATCAGTTTACTGCTTCGTCCACCTGAGCATTCAAGAGTCTGTGGCAGCGGTTTACCTGCTCCACTGCTTGGAAGTGACACACAGGTCGTTCAGAGCTTTCTAGGTGAAGATAGAAGTGGACTGGAGTGATCCTTGTATTGGTCTGTTGAAAAAAGTATGACTAAAATGATAATTACTTAAAATCACTTTTACTAATTCCGGCCCAATGTTCTACCTATGAGCCAAACCAAAATGGAACTTTATTTGACACTTTTGCCTTAAATACTTTGATAATAGGTTGTGTTCATGTTGTAGATTGTAACCAAGAGACAGTTTTGTGGGCAAAAACATTGTACTTAGCCATGAAATACCAAGTAGATCTGAACAAACGACTCGATCCACTTGTTCCACTTCAAACAAACTGTGCAATTCCGAAAAGATCCTCAGTGGAATCAGCTTCCAGACAGTCTGGAATTGTCTGTAGATATTATTCATTTCACGCAAAACTTGAAAAAAATTAGCATTTCAATGGACCGAACAACAACAAACCTCCTAACTACAAAAAGCATTTTTTCGGTAAACTAAAAAAAAAAAAAAGTGAATCCTTTTGGAGAGGTTTGTTTCTTAAAGACACCTGACATTTAACACTGCTGGAGTCCATTTTTAAGTGATCCTTTGAAATAAAACTTTTTGGATAATTTTACCCTTCAAAACCACTTAGAAGATTTTTGCCTGTTTTTCTGTTTTATGTGCAGGAGCTTTTGCTTCTTCTCATTATTATGGGTTTAAATGAATAAATTGGCTGATATTTCATCTATATTTTTATTTATTGAAGTGAAAAAGATGTACTAGGGTTTAAAATGTTTGTAACTTTACTATAATAATATAACTAACAATATTTGACTTTCAGACTGAGTTACATTGGACTTCACAGCTTTTGGACATAATGGGTTAAATCTCATTGAACATGTATCACACTTTATCTACACATTAGTCATATTCAACAAACCAAATCAGTATTGAAATTTAGATAATGAATCAGTGTTTAACCTGGGATTACATTTTGTTAATAATAAAGACTTCTGTTCAAAAAGAAATGCTTTAGACCAGAGGTGTCCTGGTTTGGTTCAGCTCATTAGTTTCGTATCTGTACTTTAAATGAGACATACGTAATATGACTTCAGATTACAAAATAAGTAGATGAACATTTTATATTTGGCTTTTTGTAAACCACAGAATTGGTTCTACATGTTTTATTAAAACAGGAATCTGTATTTAACATTTGTCATTTGAGTTATTTAAATTGCAGGAATCAGTCCAATAAACATGTTTGAATAACTTTTATAACATCAACAGATATAAACATCATTAAAGTTGATTTAGCTTTTTATTCCTTATTATTTTGAAACAGCTGTGAGCCACATTCAGAGCAAAACAAGACTTGTTTGTACTGTCGTCTTCAGTTTCAAGACTGATAAAACTCTAAATAAATATCTGAGGATTATTAATTATTAATTATGAATTACATTAAGTAAGGACAACATCAATGTTCACCAGTTCACAGGTAGAACTAGGCTCCCTTTTTGTCATGTAGTAAGCTGTATCAACGACTGTAAGGATGTTCTATGATCTACAGCCCATATAAGGAATAAAATGATTGTAATAATATTAGAAATAAATAAAAAAGAACAGACATGTGCGAGCAGTTTTCTCTAGCCAATGTCGTTTGGAGTGATTTTCTTTGGTTGTGAAGTTGGAGAAACTAGTGAAGACAATAATTCTGGAGCCATGAAATGCCTTTAGCAATTCAGCTCATAGCTAATATAAGCATTGTTAGATATATTTCCATATGAAAACGATAAATGCTCCATTTCTACAGCGCTTTTTCTTTTTAAAGGCACTCAAAGCACTTGACATTCAAAAAGAGTTTAGGCCCCAGGTCACCCCCCAGGTCACTGAAAAGCAGACTCCGGTCCGGGTCTAGACCCAAGCCTGGATCTGGACCTAAGTGCTGCCCCGCTGCCAAACACTTGCAGAAAAGCTGTAGAATGTAGACGAGATTCTGTAAAGAAGAGCTGTGCAGACAAGTGCGCATGAACAGAAGAGCTCACATGACTGCTTTGGCCAGTGGGACAGAGAGAGACGTGGACAGAACAGAGTGGAACACACTTAAAATTACTCCATCACAAACTCTTGTTAGTGATGGGCAAATGGCGCTTCATTGTATACTCGAACCATTTGCAAGGTGTATCGAAACTTCGCAGAAGTGGTTCGTTTGCCCTTCTGCGCTATCTTGTGGTCCAAAACATGTATGTATGTAAAATGATATTATTGAAAAATTAACCAACAATACTGTATTTAGTAACTTAACTGTATAAAATGTTTGCATTTAATTGTTATTTTTATTTCTAAAATAACATTTTGGATTCTTGATTTCTTAACAGTGAGAAGACAAAGAGTACGGGTCAATGGTGTGTCAGAGCGCCTTGAGAACAGAACTATCATAAAATATGCAGATGACTCTGTCATTGTGAGCTTGCTTCAGAAAAATGAAATCCAACATGGCCCGATTGTTGAAGACTTTGTTACATGGTGTGAAGAATCATATCTACACTTAAATGTATCTAAAACCAAGGATATGATCATTGATTTTCAGAAAAGTGCTCTCTCACATAGTGTCACACACATAAAGGGCAGCCAGTTGAATCTGTAGAGTCCTACAAGTACTTCGGAACCTTGATTGACTCAAAATTGAATTTTTATAACAACTGTGCAGCTGTGTTTAAAAAAGGTCACCAGCGTCTCTATTGTCTATGGAAATTATCTTTTTTCAAATAGACAAAACTATAATGACACTTTTCTACAAGGCTTTTATGGAATCGGTCCTGACCTTTGCTTGTCTCATGGTTTGGGAGCATTTCTGTCAAAAATAAGAACTCTCTCAATCAGCTTGTTAAATGGGCAAACAAAGTTATTGGCCATCCTCAGAATACTTTGGATTCTCTTTACGCTAATCCGTTACAGCGCTTGTCCCAAAGTATTCTTAAAGATAAGCAGCATCCTCTACACTAGAGTTTCAACTGCTTCCTTCTGGACAAAGATTTTTAGTTCAAAGATCCAGAACTAATTGTTTAAAAGAAGCTTTGTTCAGCCGCGTTGTTCTAATGAATAAACTGTGATGCGTTGGACTCTTTTTATTTTGTGCGCAGGAACACTATAACACTGTTTTATAACATAAGAGCTTAGAAATGCTAAAGTCCATCTTACTTCATTTTAAACAATATAACATGCATGTTTTTATATGTGAATCAGGATTTTCATTCATTCTGACTGAAATCATAGCGCATCTGCCATTTAAATGAATCATAAACCGACAGGATGCCCTCCCACATACAGTACGCTCATCCTGCTCAGAGAGTGCTCCCTCTGCATCAGTATTTGACCCTCCATAAGTTCTAAGTTCTACTGTGTGTAAGTTGATGGAAGTACAAAAATCTAATAAATGTCGACTGCAGCCACCACAACAGCACAACACAAACAGCAGACACAGGCCCAACAGTGAGTTCCCAAACACACACAGACATCAGAACATTACAATCCTCTGTGACAGCGCTTGAGCATTAGACGTGACACCAAAAGACACATTACAGTAGTTGCACTGATGAGAAAAAGCGGACAGCTGTATCTTTATTGAATTGTACACTCCAAACACACGTGACTCTTCTGCTGCTGTCTGTGCTTTTAATCTCATCAAAACGATTCGCAAAAAAAAAAATAAAAAATCTATACTATCAACTTTAGGCATATTTGCTGTGACTACGTCTTGCCCCACAAAGAAGACATTTTACAATTTCTGTGAATGAGAGAAAAGAGGACAGAGCTGCATCTTGTAGAAGAGGCACAAACAGCTCACAGACTTTCAATGTGTTAGCGGATCATACAAAACTGTTATATGCCCCACGAGAGTTCCCGGATCTTATTCGGGCTCAAATTAAGCCCTGGTTTTCTTTTACGAGGGCCACCGGAAGCATCGTGTGTTGTTTGTGGAAACTGTGGAGGTTCTGAATCTCGGTTGTTGGTGCTAGATAAAGTGTCTTAAAACAACACGAAAGAGACGTCATAAGTAACTCGTCTTCAGAGCAAAGCAGAGGTGAGTCATGCGCCCTCGCTCAAGCTTGCAGCCGCTTGAGCAGCTTTACTCCAGTGGCTGCACACTTGTCACATTTCCCGTTCGTTTTCATTACACTGTTTAAAGACAGTCAAAAGATTCGATGTGGATTTCACCTTTTAACAAATCATCTTGTTTGCCATGACCTGAGTTTGATAAATAAATGAATGAAAGCACAACTAATGTGTCTGTGCTTTAGTTTGTGTCCGCAGACGCTCACCGCTCACACTCTGTCACTCTGTCCATCACTAAGCTCCTCTTCATCTTCGACGGCCTGGACAAGAGCAGACTGTCTCTGGACTTTAACTGTGAGCTCATCTCTGAGGTCACACAGAGGTCAGTGTGCTGTTAGTGAACCTCATCAAACACTCTTTGCTTCCTACTGCCCTTATATGGATCACCTCCAGACCAGCAGCAGCCAGTCAGATCCCAGCGCAGTGTGTGCACAGGGTCACAGGGGCTTCATCACTGAGTACTTGAGGAAGAGGTTCACAGATGAAGAGCAGAGTAAGACAGTCCTGTCCCACATTCAAACCTCCCGCAGCCTCCAGGTCATGTGCCAGATCCCAGTCTTCTGCTGGATCACAGCCACAGTCTTGGACCACATGTTGAGAACCAATGAAAACGGCCCACTGCCCAAGACACTGAGCGACATGTATGCCCACTTCCTGTTAGTGCAGACGCAGAGGAAGAGGAAGTACAGTGTGAAGAGCAGCAGTCCAGAGCAGAGCACAGATGACTGTGAGCTGCTTCTGAAGCTGGGCAGACTGGCCTTGAACATCTGCAGAAACGAAACATCATGTTCTACCAGGAAGACCTGGAGCAGGTGGGTCTGGACCTGACCGAGGCCTCGCTCTACTCAGGACTTGTGTAAGAGCTCTTCATACTGTACAAGAGAGTGTCATCTTCAACAAATCAGTTTACTGCTTCGTCCACCTGAGCATTCAAGAGTCTGTGGCAGCGGTTTACCTGCTCCACTGCTTTGGAAGTGACACACAGGTCGTTCAGAGCTTTCTAGGTGAAGATAGAAGTGGACTGGAGTGATCCTTGTATTGGTCTGTTGAAAAAAGTATGACTAAAATGATAATTACTTAAAATCACTTTTACTAACTCCGGCCCAATGTTCTACCTATGAGCCAAACCAAAATGGAACTTTATTTTACACTTTTGCCTTAAATACTTTGATAATAGGTTGTGTTCATGTTGTAGATTGTAACCAAGAGACAGTTTTGTGGGCAAACTTTTTTTTTTTCCTAACATTGTACTTAGCCATGAAATACCAAGTAGATCTGAACAAACGACTCGATCCACTTGTTCCACTTCAAACAAACTGTGCAATTCCGAAAAGATCCTCAGTGGAATCAGCTTCCAGACAGTCTGGAATTGTCTGTAGATATTATTCATTTCACGCAAAACTTGAAAAAATTAGCATTTCAATGGCCGAACAACAAAACCTCCTAACTACAAAAAGCATTTTTTCGGTAAACTAAAAAAAAAAAAAGTTAAGTCCTTTTGGAGAGGTTTGTTTCTTAAAGACACCTGACATTTAACACTGCTTGGAGTCCATTTTTAAGTGATCCTTTGAAATAAAACTTTTTGGATAATTTTACCCTTTTTGCCTGTTTTTCTGTTTTATTGTGCAGGAGCTTTTGCTTCTTCTCATTATTATGGGTTTAAATGAATCAATTGGCTGATATTTCATCTATATTTTTATTTATTGAAGTGAAAAAGATGTACTAGGGTTTAAAATGTTTGTAACTTTATATAATAATATAACTAACAATATTTGACTTTTCAGACTGGAGTTACATTGGACTTCACAGCTTTTGGACATAATGGGTTAAATCTCATTGAACATGTATCACACTTTATCTACACATTAGTCATATTCAACAAACCAAATCAGTATTCAATTTAGATAATGAATCAGTGTTTAACCTGGGATTACATTGTGTTAATAATAAAGACTTCTGTTCAAAAAGAAAAGCTTTAGACCAGAGTGTCCTGGTTTGGTTCAGCTCATTAGTTTCGTATCTGTACTTTAAATGAGACATACGTAATATGACTTCAGATTACAAAATAAGTAGATGAACATTTTATATTTGGCTTTTTGTTAAACCACAGAATTGGTTCTACATGTTTTTATTAAAACAGAATCTGTATTTAAACATTTGATTTATTTAAATTTGCAGGAATCAGTCCAATAAACATGTTTGAATAACTTTTATAACATCAACAGATTATAACATCATTAAAGTTGATTTAGCTTTTTATTCATTATTATTTTGAAACAGCTGTGAGCCACATTCAGAGCAAAACAAGACTTGTTTTGTACTGTCGTCTTCAGTTTCAAGACTGATAAAACTCTAAATAAATATCTGAGGATTATTAATTATTAATTTATGAATTACATTAAGTAAGGACAACATCAATGTTCACCAGTTCACAGGTAGAACTAGGCTCCCTTTTGTCATGTAGTAAGCTGTATCAACGACTGTAAGGATGTTCTATGATCTACAGCCCATATAAGGAATAAAATGATTTGTAATAATATTAGAAATAAATAAAAAATGAACAGACATGTGCGAGCAGTTATCTCTAGCCAATGTCGTTTGGAGTGATTTTCTTTGGTTGTGAAGTTGGAGAAACTAGTGAAGACAATAATTCTGGAGCCATGAAATGCTTTAGCAATTCAGCTCATAGCTAATATAAGCATTGTTAGATATATTTCCATATGAAAACGATAAATGCTCCATTTCTACAGCGCTTTTTTCTTTTTAAAGGCACTCAAAGCACTTGACATTCAAAAAGAGTTTAGGCCCCAGGTCACCCCCCAGGTCACCGAAAAGCAGACTCCGGTCCGGGTCTAGACCCAAGCTGGATCTGGACCTAAGTGCTGCCCCGCTGACAAACACTTGCAGAAAAGCTGTAGAATGTAGAGAGATTCTGTAAAGAAGAGCTGTGCAGACAAGTGCAATGAACAGAAGAGCTCACATGACTGCTTTGGCCAGTGCTCACATGACTGCTTTGGCCAGTGGGACAGAGAGAGACGTGGGACAGAACAGAGTGGAACACACTTAAAATTACTCCATCACAGACTCTTTGTTAGTGATGGGCAAATGGCGCTTCATTGTATACTCGAACCATTTGCAAGGTGTATCGAAACTTCGCAGAAGTGGTTCGTTTGCCCTTCTGCGCTATCTTGTGGTCCAAAACATGTATGTATGTAAAATGATATTATTGAAAAATTAACCAACAATACTGTATTTAGTAACTTAACTGTATAAATGTTTGCATTTAATTTGTTTATTTTTTATTTCTAAAATAACATTTTGGATTCTTGATTTCTTAACAGTGAGAAGACAAAGAGTACGGGTCAATGGTGTTGTCAGAGCGCCTTTGAGAATAGAACTATCATAAAATATGCAGATGACTCTGTCATTGTGAGCTTGCTTCAGAAAAATGAAATCCAACATGGCCCGATTGTTGAAGACTTTGTTACATGGTGTGAAGAATCATATCTACACTTAAATGTATCTAAAACCAAGGATATGATCATTGATTTTCGGAAAAGTGCTCTCCCACATAGTGTCACACACATAAAGGGGCAGCCAGTTGAATCTGTAGAGTCCTACAAGTACTTCGGAACCTTGATTGACTCAAAATTGAATTTTTATAACAACTGTGCAGCTGTGTTTAAAAAAGGTCACCAGCGTCTCTATTGTCTAGGGAAATTATCTTTTTTCAAATAGACAAAACTATAATGACACTTTTCTACAAGGCTTTTATGGAATCGTCCTGACGTTTGCTTTGGTCTCATGGTTTGGGAGCATTTCTGTCAAAAATAAGAACTCTCTCAATCAGCTTGTTAAATGGGCAAAAAAGTTATTGGCCATCCTCAGAATACTTTGGATTCTCTTTACGCTAATCAGTTACAGCGCTTGTCCCAAAGTATTCTTAAAGATAAGCAGCATCCTCTACACTTAGAGTTTCAACTGCTTCCTTCTGGACAAAGATTTTAGTTCAAAGATCCAGAACTAATGTTTTAAAAGAAGCTTTGTTCCAGCCGCGTTTGTTCTAATGAATAAACTGTGATGCGTTGGACTCTTTTTATTTTTGTGCGCAGGAACACTTATAACACTGTTTTATTGTGATGTATATTTATTTGCATTTGTTTGTTTAATTAATTGTATTTGATGTTTGGGGTGGGGGGCAGCACACTCTCAAACTGCAAGACAAATTTACCTATGGGTACAAATAAAGTACCTAACCTAACCTAACATCCAAATGTAGACACAAATGTACAAAAAAACTCGTCATGAGCTGGGTTTGAACTCTCAACCTGCCGCACCCAAAGCAGACGCTCAGCGTGTTGAGCTTTTTATTGATAAACGGGGTCTAAACTTATTTTCATTGAGAGTCTTTAATATCTGTTAAAACAAGCTCCAACCAGTCCAGGTCTATAAAGTGTCCCAGATCGAGGCTCTGGTGCAGATCACGAGTTCTGCCCCTCTAGAGTTCTGCCTCTAGAGTTCTGCCCTCTAGAGTTCTGCCTCTAGAGTTCTGCCCTCTAGAGTAGTGATGGGCAAAATGAAGCAAGACTTCGAAGTCTGTGTCGAGCAAAAGTGGGGCGTTCCAAATGAGATCTCGAACTGAAGCGGTGTCAAGAACAAGGAAATCACGTGACCGAAGTCTCAGTCAGTGCTGATGACGTCAGAGTGGTTCATACGCTGTCTGGCTTCCTCAAAAAGACTCGAATTTGCGGCGGCACCCGTGGGTGTCGGCGTTTGTAGCAAGTTAGCGAGTGAATCAGCAAGGAGCAGTTGTAGCAAAGAGTTAGTACTAGATAGACAAACATTTTCTTGGTTTCTGAAGATGTAAGACTTTATTTGATTTCTGTTTTTGTCCGTTTTATTTATGTATTTATTATTATGCTTATCTTACTTATTTTTCAATTTGCACTTGGTGTTCGGGTTAAAATGTGGGTACTAAAATACATTATTAAGGGCACCTTCTTATTACTATTATCTAATTTTATTTGACCAACAATCTAAATACGTTTACAGATGGATCCTGCAAGAAAAAGGAAGTCTTCCCCTATGTGGGACCATTTTGAATTGGTCCATCATAATAAGGTGTGAATCTGTGAAAAGGTTAATCCTATAGGCTTTTTAAAAAGAAAAATGTCACAACCATACCATACAAGTGATAAAATAATCACCTAGTAATTACATCACCATTACAAATAAAGGTGAAGCTTTCCCATCTTAACGTGCAAAAATTGTCTTCTTTACCGGAAATGGGGTGTTTTCAAAATAAGTGCGCTTAATTGGTTTTGCTTGGGTTTAGATAAAGCCAGCTTTCATATGCGACGGTAACCGGAAACAGAATGCTAATATCAGTCAAAACTTGACACACTTTTCAAAAGTGCAGCAAAATTGTGGGAGGAAGTCTTAGCCTTTAATAGTTTAATAAAATACAAATGTCGATTTTGTGTCATATGTAATACAAATTTGTATTTATTTATTTTTAATTAAGGTGCGGTGCTTGATTTGCGACAAGGTATTGTCATATGGAGGGAATACCTCTGCTATGATCCGCATTATAAAGTGCTCCATAGTGTCCCTGTCGCTGCACAGCCAGATGTAGGCCATCCTGCCACCAGTGACAGTACGTTATACCCCAAAGAAATAACAATAATAATAACTGCTCGTTTGCCCTATAGTAAACCTTCTAATTTATAGGTTCAAGACATGCCAAACTTGATGAGGATGGTCAATATGATCATCAAAGATTCCCGGCCATTCTCAATTGTAGAGGATGAGGATTTGGAGAATTAATGAAAATTGTTGATCCAACCTATAAGCTCCCAGCAGAAAGGTGTGTTAGGCTACATATTTTTCTAACATGCAGTTTATTTACAATGTTATAAGCCTACTATACGTTTTCTTCCTCAGACCCTAAAGGAATGGTGGAGGAGAGATATAATAAAGCTAAACAAATGGCAAAGATGCAAGTCGAGAAGGCTGTGGCGGTGACGCTCACTTCAACATGTGGACATCGATCAACACGGATGCATACCTTGCGGTAACTTGTCATTACATTAATGAGGAAAATGAGCTCTGTTCCACGTTGCTTGGAATTCAACATTTCCCTCAGTGTCACACAGCCGAAAACTTGGCTGAAGTGCATCTGAGGCTGATGGAGGAGTGGGGTGTCAAAAAAAGCGAAGTGTCTCATAACTGATGGAGCCGCAAATATGAGCGCGTGTGCAAGACGAATGAACATCAGACATTTGGTTTGCGTGGCTCACGCTATAAATTAATTGTTCGTAAATCATTTGACGACACTGCTGGAATGAATGAACTAAGACAAAAATGTAGGAGAGTGGCCACCTATTTCAGAACAAGCACCACAGCAAAGTCTCGCCTCATGCAGGTCCAGAGCCAGATGGGAATGGAACCACTGAAAATGATAATTGAAGTGGACACTCGGTGAACAGTACATACTTAATGTTTGAAAGAGCTTTTAAATTAAAAGAGCCAGTCGGGCAGCTTTGGCCTCCCTAAATACAGATGTTGTTCCCTGACATCACCAGAAAATGATGTCCTTAAGGATGCTTTGCATCTTTTAGAGCCTTTTCGCCAAGCAACTGAGGAATTATCTGCAGAAAAAAGAGTTTCTGCTCAAAGATAATTCCAATGATGACAATGCTTCACCATGCCCTTGCATCAAAAACACCTACCCTCACAAACCCAGTAGCCAACAACTGGGAGAAAATATGCTGACCGGCTGAAGGCGCACATTTGCCAAGTTGAATCTGTCAGTATGCTGACATTGCCGACACTGCTTGATCCACGTTTCAAACAAATTGCTTTTGTCAGTGCTTCAAAAGCCCAAGAAGCTGTTGTACGTTTAAAAAATGAGTGCGTCCAAGTGATGAGATCCTCTTCTTCCACCCTTCCGCTCCGGTGCAACCTGCCCTCTGGATCTGTCTGGCAATTCAAGTAAGTTGAGCATCTAACCTTAATATGCAAATGTAATTACTAAACTTACACGGTATTTCCTTGTTGTATTGTTGTAGATGATCTTTGGTCTTTGTTGGACCACAACATTTCTCAAAGCCGGCACACTTCAAGTTTTGTGGCAGATGCAATATTGAAGTGGACCGCTACATGGCCGAGGTCCACCTACCTCGAGGGGAAGATCCACTGATGTACTGGACCAGCTGCAAGCGGCAGTATCCACATCTATACAAACTGGCAAAAATATTCTGTGTTCGCCTGCCTCATCTGTCCCTTGTGAGAGAGTTATCTCAAAAGCTGGAGAAATGCTTTGCAAAAAAAAGAACCGACTAAACCCGAAAACGCTAGAAAAAATAGTGTTTTTAAATAAAAATCAGTAAAGCATGCATTTGTTGCATCGTGTTTTATTTCTGTCTATTAAATTCTTTGAGTGTAAATAAATTAATACAATCCCAAAAAGTACCAATTGCTTAGGCTGTAACTTAGATAACATAAAAAATAGGTTATAAAATAAATTGGAATAACGAAAGAGTGTGCTGTGTTGTAAAGTCTTTTAATGTGTACAAATCCACACTAGATGGCAGCAAACCAAGACTTCATACTGAACCACTTGGTGAATCACTTGGCTGGAAAGTCTCATTGGTTCACGAGACTTCATTTTCCCCATCACTACTCTAGAGTTCTGCCCTCTAGAGTTCTGCCCTCTAGAGTTCTGCCCTCTAGAGTTCTGCCCTCTAGAGTTCTGCCCTCTAGAGTTCTGCCTCTAGAGTTCTGCCCTCTAGAGTTCTGCCCTCTAGAGTTCTGCCCTCTAGAGTTCTGCCGCTAGAGTTCTGCCGCTAGAGAGTTCTGCCCGCTAGAGTTCTGCCCGCTAGAGTTCTGCCCGCTAGAGTTCTGCCCGCTAGAGTTCTGCCCCTAGAGTTCTGCCCTCTAGAGTTCTGCCCTCTAGAGTTCTGCCCTCTAGAGTTCTGCCCTCTAGAGTTCTGCCCTCTAGAGTTCTGCCCTCTAGAGTTCTGCCCTCTAGAGTTCTGCCCTCTAGAGTTCTGCCCTCTAGAGTTCTGCCCTCTAGAGTTCTGCCCTCTAGAGTTCTGCCCTCTAGAGTTCTGCCCTCTAGAGTTCTGCCTCTAGAGTTCTGCCCTCTAGAGTTCTGCCCTCTAGAGTTCTGCCCTCTAGAGTTCTGCCCTCTAGAGTTCTGCCCTCTAGAGTTCTGCCCTCTAGAGTCTGCCCTCTAGAGTTCTGCCTCTAGAGTTCTGCCCTCTAGAGTTCTGCCCTCTAGAGTTCTGCCCTCTAGAGTTCTGCCCTCTAGAGTTCTGCCCTCTAGAGTTCTGCCCTCTAGAGCAGGAGGGGGACGGTTTTCATTTACATGAACTGTTTACCGTTTCAGCTCTGACCCTGATTCTGGACATGACACTCTGCATCAGGGTGCCTCGTTTTCGTCAAATCGTCAACTAAGAAAATAGTTTATAACGTTTGATCATTTAAAAGGATTGAGGGCTCTTACATTCACCAGCCCCATGTCTGTTATTTTCAAAAAAACTATACAATCCGCACGGTTAAAGACGGACACGCTGAGCTAGACCGATCGCATTGCGGCAGCAAACCAATCACAGCACACCATTCCGCCATGTTTACCGACGGAGATACTACGGCTAATTTAAGCTAATTTATTAGATACTTTGACTTTAAAAATGTGCGAAGAGAGAAGACGTGTGCATTTTTAAATATAAAAGATGTTTGTGCTTTTTTCTCGACTGGATTTAATAAAAACTCTGCTACTTCCGGGTTCAGACACTTCGACCAATCAGATTCTATCCAGATAGCCAGGTAAGATTGGCCTACAAAAACCTTTATTTTCACGTCAGGTTCTGGTCCAGATAAGAAACGTGTAGAAAAACTGTACAAATAGAATTCAGTAACTGTACAATATCTTCAAAATATAGGCTATAAGTAAAAAACTAAATATAGCCTATTCAAACAACTTCAGGAGTTTTCACAAAGCTGGTTGTCTGTTTTTGTAATTATTGACACTTTTACAGCTGTATTGCTTTGTTGAAATTGTAATATCTTTTGTAAAACTATAAAAGTATGTTATATAGAATCATTCATTTTATTTTTTCTTGTATAAAAGTACAAGGTCTGGACCCTATACTCAGTGTTGGGAAGAATATGTAAATGTATTCATTACCAGAATACTGAATGCCTGTGTTAGATGTATGTTGTCATGTATTCTGTTATCTGAAGATTTTCACGCTGATTTACATTATTTATAGGTCCAATACATGACATAAACTGTTTGTTTTTCCACTGTTTCAGATAACATTTATCATTAAAAAATTAAAATAGTGCACATAGGCCTACTTAATTATTAGAGCTGTTTTTGTCACTATTTCTGAAAAGTTAAAACTCTACATTGTGTGTTGAAATACTCCTCAGATATTTTATAAAGTAACTGTATTCTGTAAACCAGGGGTCGGCAAACTATGACACGCGTGGCACTTTGGGCACGCAGAGGGATTTTGCTTGGCACGCATGGTCACCGCATGCCATTCGTTCATTTACGCATCGTAAGTGCATCATAACCGCCGCGTCTCACTGCAGCTTGAGCAAATGATTGACAGCTGCTTCTCGTGACACTGTCCACATTCATTCAGCCTCTCCCTCTGTGCCAGCATTGCCACTTTCGGAAGTTTCTCCTGGTTTGTGTGCGCGCTGAGACCGAGCGCAGGTTTGACGGAGCGGTGCGCGCGTTGCTTTTTGCGAGGCGTCTCTGCTCTGCCGCCAGGGTGCGCGTTTCTCACAGGCGGAGGAGAGAAGCGGTGTACTGGCCGTCGTGACTGACTTGACTGACCCGCAGCAACGAAGCTGCCCGCATCCACAAGCTCAAAATGTGACGTGATTTCTGTTCAAAGCCGTGAAGAATCACACTCCTGTAGCGTTGTGGCGTCAACGTACCTCTAACAACAGCCAGACTTTCTGCGGGCCTTTTCAAATAAAACAACTGTCCATATTGTGTCTGCAAACGAGTCTTTGTGAAAATGCCAGAGAGCGACCAAGCTTTAAACCACCAGTAAAACACACAGGATTCACCTGCTCACCAAACCATTTGATCTATTCAGCTTAAACTGAAGAACACACACGAGGTGTGTTTTAATGAATGCATGATGATAAATGCATTATTAGTAATAGGCCACATCTGTAACTTGCTGCTGAGGAAATGAGGCAGTAAAACAGCAGAATGAAGATTCACTTCAACTTTATTGACTTTTCCTCTAATTTACTGTTTGTTCAAATCTGTTTTACACCAGAAAAAAATATTGTGTCATATTTTGCATTATTTTAAATGACGTTATTTAAACAAGTGATAGTAAAATAAAAAACAATTTGGAAAAAGAATGTAGGACAGGAAAAGTACCACGTCATGTGATCACATCTATAGTGGCACGCTCAGAAGCTGGACCTTTAAAAGTGGCACTCAAAGACAAAAAGTTTGCCGACCCCTGATCTACAGGGACCATTACCTCCTCACTCTCTCAGTCAGTGTCCCAGCCTAACATCACCATCTACAGGGACCTTTACCTCCTCACTCTCTCAGTCAGCGTCCCAGCCTAACATCACCATCTACAGGGACCTTTCCTCCTCACTCTCTCAGTCGGTCCCAGCCCACACCATCTACAGGACCTCCCCTCACCTCTCAGTCGTCCCAGCCTAACATCACCATCTACAGGGACCTTTACCTCCTCACTCTCTCAGTCAGTGTCCCAGCCTAACATCACCATCTACAGGGACCTTACCTCCTCACTCTCCAGTCAGTGTCCCAGCCTAACATCACCATCTACAGGGACCTTTACCTCCTCACTCTCAGTGTCCCAGCCTAACATCACCATCTACAGGGACCTTTACCTCCTCACTCTCTCAGTCAGTGTCCCAGCCTAACATCACCATCTATAGGGACCTTTACCTCCTCACTCTCAGTGTCCCAGCCTAACACCCATCTACAGCTGTCCCCTCACAGTGTCCAGCCTACATCACCATCTACAGGACCTGTTCCTCCTCACTCTCTCAGTCAGTGTCCCAGCCTAACATCACCATCTACAGGGACCTTTACCTCCTCACTCTCTCAGTCAGTGTCCCAGCCTAACATCACCATCTACAGGGACCTTTACCTCCTCACTCTCAGTGTCCCAGCCTAACATCACCATCTAGGACCTATAGAAGTTTCTGTCAAATTACTTCTTTATTAGTTAAGAATAAAACACCACTTTAGAAAGAGGACCATATTCAAAGCTCAATGACTTAATAAATGATAAGTTAAACACTGTTAACTCCTAACTGTTGATGTTTTGTTACATAATAAGCAATATTTGTTAAGTGTTAGTGTGGTAAAAACTACAGTTCTCATGCTATTAACCCTAACAACATCACCAAAAGCCGGTTAGGGTCATAATTTGTTCACTAGTGTCATATGTATGTACATGTTTGTATGTGTGTATGTATGTGTGTATGTATTTTTGTATGTATTTTGTCACAAGTGGTAAAAAAATAGTGTGTTGTAGATAAGACCAAACAAAGGGGAAAAAAAAAAGAAACTTTAAAATACAACACAATAAAGTATTAAAAAAAAAAAAAAAAAGCTATACTGACCACTAGATGTCAGTCTTATACAGCACAGGTTCATGTGACTACAAGTTATCCATCTAAGAATTGTAGCTTTAGCTCAACGCTGACAGCATCAGAGGCAGGGGAGAGTGAAGATCCAACAGCCTTAACCACCAATGTGTCAGATCAAATGCATAATGTGGGCTATTTGTTCATGTCTTCAGCCTATTTACCTTTAAACGCCTGACAAAACTATCTTCTATTCAATTTGTTTCTGAAGGCTTTGGAGCACTGGTTCTTACAGAATCTCCACCTGAACGAGCTTTGCACAGAGTCAAGGTAAAGTCACAATCTAGTTTATGAATGTCATTTCTTTGTTAAATGTACAAAAGGTCTCTTTCTCAAAAGTGTAGAGGGATTATTTATTATCAACACAGGCAATACCCGATATGTAGAAAGAGCTGCCACTGATTGACCAAGCTGAAGCAACAACTCGAGCCAGCACTGTTGTCAGACAAGTACAAGAGTTTATCACTGTGAGGAAAAAAAGTTCTGCTGATTCAACATTCGTGAATTAAATCTGACATACATAGATATGTTCTGACCCAAACAGCTCTCACAGGACCACAAACTCAGGATTGCAGAGTGAGTGCCTGTTCTCGTCCCGTTTGGTAGTTTAATTCAAAGAAGTTTCCCCATGTAAACAGATGAAGAACGGGTCTTTCTGCATACCGCATGCGCAGTAGGGCAGAAAGTGACGTCGACCGAAAATCCCTCTATAGCACATCAAAAAAAAGCTAACATAGTGGCGAAAGAAGTAATCTGCATGGACTGGACCATGTTGTCAATCAAGCAATATGGTCCAATCAAATGCCTATTTTTTCACGCTGGGTAAGTGGGCCACATTTAGCCTGCGGGCCGCCGTTTGAATTGCCTTGGGATAAACCTTTTGCTCATCAGTAAGGCCTAGATATTGTTCTTTAGAAGTCATACATTAGCCTTTAAAAGCCTCTGAAAGGATAGTATAATAAAAAACATTCATAGAACAGGTGGTCGCTGCACTGGGCTGAGTGTGATCCACAGAAGACGACCTGGACTGAGAAGCCACGGGACATCAGCGCTGAGTGCCTCTGACAGCCTGGGCCCTAATTCCACTGGAAAGACGTGTTACATCAAAAGACGTCACCTGCTCCTTTAAAATGGTTCTAATGAAGACATTCTTTAACTTGTACATGAGAGATTATAGATGAGCGGGAATCAGGGGCGACCCGAGGACTCCCAGTCACATGGACGTATGGACACTACACTAAAAATAAGAGCATGAGCAAGTGGTGTAGGAAGGACGAAGA
This sequence comes from Mugilogobius chulae, assembly GCA_038363315.1. Classification (NCBI taxonomy): domain Eukaryota; kingdom Metazoa; phylum Chordata; class Actinopteri; order Gobiiformes; family Gobiidae; genus Mugilogobius; species Mugilogobius chulae. Next base: position 6,892,656 of record CM076405.1, read on the forward strand.
ATAGAGCTGTGTGTGGGCCACCGAAGATATTCTTGGTCACTAAAAACTGTCCCACTGAACGATTCATTGACTAAAAAAAAGGTCTATCCATTTTGATGTCACACGTCGGCTCGGCTGACATGCCTATGCTTGATTTTTGCTTTTTTAAAATGCAACAAACAGAAATACTAGATTCTGAACTTCCTACTTTAATCACACGTTTCACTCACTTAAACAATGGTTTGTTGCTTTATCACAGCAGTTAGGAGCGAGGCGTGTCAGTATGCTAACGAGAGTTAGCCACAATGCTAACAACTACAATAGGCAAACTTTGTAGAATATGGTGAACAAACAGGACATTATTTGATGGAGAAAGGACATTGCGAACATGTTCCACTTGAATATATAGTTTAAGAAGAGCTCTGTGCTGGTGTTTTTGAGCTACTTTATTGTTTGAGTCCAATCCTTATGTGACATTACTAAAAATTGTGATCTGACCCAAACAGTGCTCAAAAGACTAAAATGCAAACACGCCCTTGTTAAATCAATTCTTTATGCAGAAAACAAATAGGAAACAGTGCATTCATCAAAAAAGCTCTACTATGCCAGTAATTTGGTTGTATTTCAACCAAGTATGTTAGAGAGTGGATAGCACTCTGTTAATGTGAGACTAATAACAATGTCTGTGTCTCAAGTGAGCGATGAAATGATCAGTGTTCACGTCCATCACACTGTCTGTCCAAATATTACACGTTCTCAACAAGTCCCACAGCTACAGAGGAGCACGACTGAACAACCAACTACGTTCTACGACGAGCTACATTTTTGAGCAGACAAGGCTCCAGACCTGGTTTTTCTGTTAGTAAGCAACCAATCAGCACTATAATACAGCATTCTTTGACGCATTATAATAATTGTTTGTATTTGTCTGTAAAGCTACCAGATCTTTCTGGACTTAAGTTTTAAATACTTAGAGCTGTGTTAAACATTTAAATACGTGACTGTTGTACTTTGTGCAGAGCTTTTTGTATAAAATCTTATTTTTGATGGATGTGGGCGAGCAGGTTGTACATAATATCATCTGTTTCAGTAATGAGAGTCACTACTGCTACAACCTCTGATGGATTTGAATTGTCCTGCAAACTGTTCAAACCAGAACTGAGCCCGAATTAAACAAGGACTGGACCAGAGCCACGTTTGAATCAAAAGTAACTGACATTACACATTACAATGAAAAGGGATCAACTCAGATAGAGATTTTTTTTATTTTAGTAGATTAATACCTGTTTTGATTAATACCTGTAATTAAAACACTCCAGCACAGTGTCACACCTAGTCACATATTTAACTCTATGTTTAACACAGTTACACAGTATTTAAAACAGTAAAGAAAAGAACAGGAAGTTGATCAGTGATGACGTCACTCTAATGAGATAAGTAGGGCTGGGCGATATTGACAAAACTGAATATCTCGATATTAATTTGGTGCATTTCGATTACGATAATTGAACAATATTCTGTCAGTCCCACAAAAACTTGTTCAAACTGGTCTTCAAATTAGTTGGAAATACATCTGAAATTGATTGAACTCATTTTATGTGACTTTAAATAAAGATTTGCCAAAAGAACAAGTAAATGTAACTCTTATTTCAGAAGCTTTTTTTTTTTCTTCATAATTTAATGTCAGTGTGTATTTTTCTTATTTAAGTAAAACTAAATATTTGATGATTGTTCCATCTTATAGAGTCAAAACCAATCGAAATGTACTCAAACAAAGTAAAATACTTCTTATTCCAGGCTCATATTCCCTCGCTGTCCATCTTAAGATTGTCATTTTTCTAACGTTTAATTATCAGACAAATATTTGTCAAATTTATTGCAAAAGTGCTGCAATCTCTCACAATATCCTAATTTTTGTGAAGCACAAACTCTGATATTCTATTAGCCTTTTAGAAAGTATTAGAAAGTGTACAGCATCACTTATATTTTTTTATAAATTAGCTCTTTTGTAGTATGTTTTTTCTGCACGATATACTGATATTCAGTTTTTGCATTTGCATATTATCTAAAATTGGATATATTGCCCAGCTCTAGAGATAAGGACATTTTTCATTTTCCCATGACAGACATCTTAACATAAATGACTGTCCTAGTGTTTTTATGTCTCAAGTGGTACAATGCTGTTCCATTTAAGTAGCTTCGCCCATGGTCACAAGGCAACTCTTTAGCGTGATGATGATATGAACAGGAAGTACATTTTTATTTCTATAAAAATGGCTACACTGGGATGAACAAATGTTTGATAAAATCTTAAATATAATGGTGTTAACTTTATTGTAATGAAATTAGTAGTTCAACCTGTCTACGGCACTTTAAGCCCACAAACTAGAAACACAGTATGTGCATATTTGCAATCTTTAGAAGATGAGTTGAGGGCTGAATCAGGCCTTTGCGGAGCCTTCAGTTGAATAGGCCTGCGCTACACGTCGAGTCCAGTGTTAAGCTACTCATCTTTCTTCTCTTGACTCTTTTGCTTCTTCTTAAAAGCCCTGTACACAGCTGTGACTCTCCTCTTGTTTGTTTGTGTTTCTGGCAGAAGAGTGATGGAGCGTGTTTCTGGTCAGCGTGGTTGTGGTCAGAGCAGGTATGAGTGTGCACACTTCACATGGCTCTGTGGAATGCTGTGCTTGGAACCGATACACTTTTTCCATTGGACACGGATCTTGGACATTACTTTTATTGTAGTTTTTCACACATTACCTAATTCTGAGACCCCACAGATAACAAGTAGTTCTGCTGTCTAAAAATATACTTCGCACAGTGCATAATGAGTTTTACTTTGAGGAAAAGGCTGTTTGTAGTCACACAAATCCTCAGTCTTCTTTGTGTTGAAATAATAAATAATCTGTTATCACCAGAAAGAGCTTTTTTGGAATGCTTCATAAAACACAATGATCCTTGTGATTATGAAACTGGAAAAATACAACTTAAAGCTGTAGCTCACTTTTAGTTCTAGTAACATTTGTCTTTTCCACTGAAAGTCTATGAAAAGTGTTGCATTTTGAGACCTCTGAGTGTCTGAACTGAATAATAAGGAAGTTTAGTGCTAATCTGGAGCCGAATACAGCGCTCTGATTGGCTGTGCTTGGGTGGTCCTCTCCAGTTTCACTTTGTTGCCTATAAAAGACATTTATTGATCATAATTGCAACCAAAGTGAATGTGAGTGCAGTTATTCATTCATTTTTCATTTCTACCGCTTAATCCCGTTAGGGGTTGCGGGTGACTGGAGCCTATCCCAGTGACTTTGGGCCTTAGGCGGGGAACACCCTGGACAGTGGCCAACTTGCCGCAGGGTTAGACAGACAAACATTCACTCTCTCATTCACTCACTAAGGGACATTTACAGTGATGCCCAATTAACCTAAACATGCATGTTTTTGGAGGTGGGAGGAAACCGGAGAAAACCACGGTGACACGGGGAGAACATGCAAACTCCACCCAGAGAGATCATGAGATGTTGATATGGTCCGACCCGGGAGTCGAACCCACGACCTCCTTATTGGGAAGCCAGAGCTCTAACACTTGGCTACCGTGCACCCCAGGGAGGAATGCAGTTATAGTTATGGTTATGATTATATTATTTAAAATTGTGATTATTTTGTATTGATTTGTTGAATGGCATTTGCATTTTATGTTGACACTTGATTTCTAATAGTTTGGTGTTGGAATTTCACTTGAAAGTTCTAGAGTTTTCTGTATCCAGCAAAAGTGTAAAATTCAGTCTGGACCATTCCACAAAGTTCTAATAGAAAGTTACGGAAAGAGGTGCTTTGTCATGTTCATACCAGATGGATCTAGAAGCTTCCTGGGTCTATATAAGGAGGTGTAAATGTTCAGTGGAGGAGAGATTTACAAAGTGACAGTGATTATTACAAAGTGCAAGAATAAGACACGTTGGCATATTTGGATATTGAATTGTAACAACAGTCATCTCGTTAAGTTTACAAAGATCTGTTAGTGCGTAGAGAGTATTATGGAAGTGCTAAGAGATACTGTTTGAAGGAGCTGACCAATGAGGTATTATAATGACTAGAGAGAGCGTTGGGCCTGTTGTCGTGGCAGTTGTGGCGGCCATCTTGCGAGGGGAGAGGCAGCAGAATTCTAATTGAAAACAATGTAAAATCAAGTTCAGATAATTCATAGTTGAAGGGGGGTAAATGAACATAGAATTATATATTCATGGTCCCAATAATACAGGGAACTGTTTTCAGTCTGCGTCTGGGTATTTTTCCTTTGAATAGAGAATATAAACATTCAGCCTAAAAACACTGCACTGAGCTGGATTTGATGTAGAATTTAATTATTTTTGTGTGTCATTAAATCATATGAACACAAACATTCTTTATTATTGTGTTTACTTCACTGATGTGACTATAAAAAAAGATTTTATTAGCTAAAAATAAAAGTAGTTTTTTTCTTAATTTTTCCTCATTAGTTTGGTTAAACAGAAGCACAAATAAATGTACAAATACATAAAAGTTCAAATATCGAAGTATTTAAGTAAAAAAGTCACTTCAAAGTTCAGCTTACCATTAGTTTGTGTGAGAACTTCAGTTAAGTCTTCCCACACAAGCTTGCTGCTGGAACTGGACATTTGTTGCTATGGTTACCATGGCTACGCTCTCTCTAGTCATTATTATAACTCATTGGAGCTGACACCAAGCCGATTAGCGACTACAGTTCTTCCAAATGGTCGTCAAGTAAATTCTAGATCCATCTTGTTGCAACTGTTTTAATGCTATATGTTTATTGTTTAGTTAGCTGATAAGATTTGTTAGTTATATTTACTTTTTAATTTTCAGTTTTCATCTTAACCCCGTCACCAGTCTACTCGTCTGTCATCGGTACAAGTCATCAAAGTTAATAAAGTGACGTGAGTGACAAGAATCTGTGTTCTCATTGAATCCCCGTAGCACCACGCAGCTACATGTTTGTATTTACCACATGTTGAAGGATTTCTGAGAGGAAGCTGTCAGATTTTAGACCTAAATTGTGTTTGGAGAGTGAAATGCTTGGAGAGATGCAATCCAAACGAAATTATTAATGAGTGTGTGCGTCCCCTGTGTTGAGAAACAAATAATCCCTCTCTGCAAATATGACAGTTAGATTTGGGAAAAGACATCCTGTGATTTAATTTGTGATTATATTTATTTTTGAAAATGTTAAGATTTGTAACTTCATGACAAATACCAGCAGCGTTTCTATAAGACCACTGGCAGACATCTGTCGACTGAAGTTGTCTAAACTCTGTGGGAGATGAATTACACGTTCTTTTTGACGTGGTGAAATGAAGGAAAAACAGATCCCTAAACTTCATTTAGAGCAAGATATGAGTTTGCATCTCTTATTAAGACTGAAAAGACAAAAATAATGCAAACACTTGGTACTTACTTGTAAGAGATTCTTGCTTTGTATTCAGATGTTTCTCCGGAAAGAACAAGTTTATGTTGTGCTCCACACAGTGTATATGGTAATGAGCAAATACATAATAAATAAATAAATAAATAAAAGAGAGAGAGTGAGAGAGATAGTCTAGAGAGAGAAAGAGTGAAAGAGTCTAGAGAGAGAGTCTAAAGAGAGAGAGTCTAGAGAGAGAGATAGTCTAGAGAGAGAGAGAGAGTCTAGAAAGAGTCTAGAGAGAGAGAGTGTAGAGAGAGAGACAGAGAGATAGTCTAGAGAGAGAGTCTAGAGAGAGAGTCTAAAGAGAGAGAGTCTAGAGAGAGAGATAGTCTAGAGAGAGAGTCTAGAGAAAGAGTCTAGAGAGAGAGAGAGAGAGTCTAGAGAGAGAGAGAGTGTAGAGAGAGAGAGAGAGAGTCTAGAGAGAGGAGGAGAGAGAGAGAGAGAGAGAGAGAGAGTCTAGAGAGAGGAGTGTAGAGAGAGAGAGAGAGAGAGTCTAGAGGAAGAGAGAGAGTCTAGAGAGAGAGAGTCTAGAGAGGAGATTAGAGAGAGAGAGAGAGTCTAGGAGAGAGAGAGAGAGAGAGTCTAGAGAGAGAGTCTAGAGAGAGTCTAGAGAGAGAGAGTCTAGAGAGAGAGAGTCTAGAGAGAGAGTGTAGAGAGAGAGAGAGAGTCTAGAGAGAGATAGTCTAGAGAGAGAGAGAGCATCTAGAGAGAGAGTGTAGAGAGAGAGAGTCTAGAGAGAGAGAGAGAGAGAGATTGTATTTACTTGAGATCCCTCACACTATTCTAGGTGAAGCTTGTAGGGTTCAAAGTTGTCAGCCATTTCCAACAACAAAACTATACTTTAAAATCTTATTCGTTTTATTTTTGCATTAAAGAGGCGGGGCTTATGAGTGCTGCAGTTTTGAACAGGAGGCTGATCTATTACTAAGCTGTTTAAGCTGTTGTTTAGTGTTTTGTGAAATATTAATCTGCATACATTAGTTTTTTTTCCTAAACACATGACAAAAACAAACTGGGATTTAGTTTTAGTTGATGAAAGGGTGTGGATGTTTGACCAAAAGAGCATCAGTTTGACCCAAGAGCTTATGTAATGTGAACAGGCTGTCCTCAACGCTGGCCTCACTCCAAGCACAGTCCCAGAGCTCCGAGCAGAATGTGAGGGGACGCGAGGGGGACACGAGGGGACAAAGGGGGACGCGTTTGGAATCGTGGATCACCATTGACCATGCACTTTCTTCACGACAATTATATAGCAGAGGTACAGATGTCAAACAAGATGGACAGAGACTACTATGATTGGACGTTAAGTGTTACTATTTGAATATAACTTTCATGCACTTTTGTGAACCTTATGATGACATGAAAAGAATCTAAGGCTGTGATAGATGCAGACATTTTGGTCATTGATTAGCTGAACAGTTATTATTTGATTAGTTGTTTGTTTGTGTAACACTGATGTATCTTAAGCAAGGCACAGTTACATGAAGCATATTGGCAGAGCTGTCCCGGGACGACAGGGGAGAGGGCAGGCACACCAGTTTGTCTATTTTACATTTGCATCATTTTCATTGCTGTTCAGTTGAAGGTTTTTCTTCACTCATGACAGGTTGAACAATATAAACAGACCAGTTAACAGTTATTACACAATTAACGAGTAATGATCATAAATTGTTTAACTTGTTGCAGCTGTAAAAAAAAAAAAAAGTGGTACTTTGTATTGACAAATTACCTAATACTACTGTGTACATAGAAGTACTAAAACAAATGAATAATAATGTAAAATTATTAAAAGCATTCTGTACAACTTCCTTATCTTTTGTAATATGATACGAGACAGTTTTCAGGACAATTGAATTTTGCCCACAAGAGGGACAATGTATCATTTATACAACCACTTCTCTAAACGTGATTGTAAATACACACGCAGGCTACATGATGCATTCTGTTTCCCTCAGAAAGTCTGCACAATGTCTTTGTCTAATTATTAAACGAGGAGAGAGAACTGATTGGCTTTGTCGAGGGTGGTAACTTGCTTCACTCATGTGTTTGAAGAACCTGTTCTGAAGGTGCTTGTGGCAAAAACATATTTGTCATGTATTAATAAAAAACAAAAAATGAGTGAGAAAGGTTTATTAAATGACACATATTATGCAAATCAACTTGTTTGAGTTTTTATTCTAAATGTTCTTCTTCATCAATAACACAGCTGGAGTTTTGTCTGAGAAATGTTTCGTTCCCCCCAAAACATTGTTCTGAATGTGCCTGACCTGTGATGTCATAGGTAGATCTGTGATGTCATAGATTGATCTGTGATGTCACAGATAGATCTGTGATGTCACATATAGATCTGTGATGTCATAGGTAGATCTGTGATGTCATAGATGGATCTGTGATGTCATAGGTACATCTGTGATGTCATAGATAGATCTGTGATGTCATAGATAGATCTGTGATGTCATTGATAGATCTGTGATGTCATAGGTAGATCTGTGATGTCACAGATAGATCTGTGATGTCATAGATAGATCTGTGATGTCATAGATAGATCTGTGATGTCACAGATAGATCTGTGATGTCATAGATAGATCTGTGATGTCACAGATAGATCTGTGATGTCATAGATAGATCTGTGATGTCACAGATAGATCTGTGATGTCATCGATAGATCTGTGATGTCATAGATAGATCTGTGATGTCACAGATAGATCTGTGATGTCATAGATAGATCTGTGATGTCACAGATAGATCTGTGATGTCATCGATAGATCTGTGATGTCACAGATAGAGCTGTGATGTCATAAATAGATCTGTGATGTCATAGATAGATCTGTGATGTCATAGATAGATCTGTGACGTCATAGATAGATCTGTGACGTCATAGACAGACCTGTGATGTCATAGGTAGATCTGTGATGTCATAGATAGATCTGTGATGTCATCGATAGATCTGTGATGTCACAGATAGATCTGTGATGTCATAAATAGATCTGTGATGTCATAAAGAGATCTGTGATGTCATAGATAGATCTGTGATGTCATAGATAGATCTGTGATGTCATAGATAGATCTGTGATGTCACAGTTAGATCTGTGATGTCATAAATAGATCTGTGATGTCATAGGTAGATCTGTGATGTCATAGATAGATCTGTGACGTCATAGATAGATCTGTGACGTCATAGACAGACCTGTGATGTCATAGGTAGATCTGTGATGTCATAGATAGACCTGTGATGTCATAGATAGATCTGTGATGTCATAGATAGACCTGTGATGTCATAGATAGATCTGTGATGTCATAGATAGATCTGTGATATCATAGGTAGATTTGTGATATCATCGATAGATCTGTGATGTCACAGATAGATCTGTGATGTCATAGATAGATCTGTGATGTCATAGATAGATCTGTGATGTCATAGATAGATCTGTGATCGTCAGATGACGTCATAGACAGACCTGTGATGTCATAGGTAGATCTGTGATGTCATAGATAGACCTCTGAGATCTTCTTCGCTGTTTTAAACTCCATAAATCATCCAGACTGGATTTGAGCATTTCTGCAGCATTCGCATATCAGGAGAGATCGATTTGTTTGTGTTCCCTGCATAATTTCCTTTCCAGTCTGTAGATGGAGCTCAACAGAATTTTTGATGGGAGAAACACAAGACTGTTTTTATTGGTTCTGATGCCTGAGATTTAAAGTGGAGGTTTGATAGACAGGAACAACACAAAAAATGCATAATATTTGTCCTTTAAACGGGCTAGGCTCGTTTTTTACTTTAAAATAACTTTTAAAAGTCACAGATCTCTTGTTAATGTATCTGTTCAGGAGGAAATGAGTCTGATTGTCCTGAGTACATCTAATAATGTCTCGTTTATTCACTAAGTTTGTCTATTGTTGTTGTTAGCATTGTGGCTAACTACTTTAGCTACCGGCACGTCTCGCTCCTAAAAAAATAATAAAACCATTGTCGTGAACAGTTCTGAGGCTCAGAATGCAAAACATGTTCAAATGAATTTGGCTATTTTTGTTTGGTTACATTTGAAGGAAGTTAAAATCAGGTACAGCATCTTTAAAAGTCCCATATTTTTTACATCTTGCATTTAGTTTCATTCACAAATATTTAACTAATCCTGGCATATAAAGCTCCCTGCAGCCCTCTGTTCCACCTTGTGATGTCATGAAGTTTTTTTAATAAACTCTGATACTCTATAATATATTATAAGGACCTAAGATTAATGCCAGTGTTTTGTGTTTTGAGATTTTCACAAAAAGCCTGTTCTATCTCACTAGCTTCTATTAATCTGTAAATTGAAGCAGTTTAATATGAGATTCATACAAAAGCTGTGGGTTGCTTTATTTCAAATTCAAAGCTGAAAGTGAAGTGTAGACACGTGGAGCACTTATTGTATTTCACTTAATGACATCACAAAGAGGAATGTTACCTATATTCTGGATGTGGATGAAGCCACACACATCTTCAGGTATGAATAGGATTATTAGTTAAACAGAGGAAAGTCGATGCAGCAGCTCTAAAGTCACGCGGCCACACAGACTCAAAGGCATTATCTGATGTGATTGTGTCCAGTTATCTACTTCTGCTGCACATGTGAGGACAGGAGACCAGCGCAGGGCCTCAGAACCAACAAAAGCTGCCTCTCTTCTCTGGCCTCTACCACTGTAGCATCTAATGAACACATTGAATTATTGCACTATAAATACTCGGCTGACTGAAAAGTGTTCTCACGTGGAGTCTTCACACGGCAGCTGCACAACCCCAATATCTGCTGACTACACCATGCATTTGGCTGGTGCTTTCTATGTTTTTTCTAACATGGTAGTCAGTGATTTGCAGATATGTGCACCTGCCACACTTTGGTTTGGGTTGTACACAGGGCCACAGTGCGTATCTGACCATGGGGCTGTGTTTGTCTACGTCATCGCTCATTCCTACGACACACTCTCACTCTTATCTCGTTCCAAACAATTGGCTCATATTGTTTTCTTTATTGAGCTTCACTTAATAACATCCGAAAAGTGACTGCTTGTGGGAATTCCTTTGACTGAAGGAGGATTTGTTTGGTGTGGGACAGCAGAGGAGTAATGAGCAGCTCCCGCAGACTCTGTGTTGAATAATTGACTGTAAACACTCGGAGAATGTTAATTAAGCCTCTCACAGCACCGAAGAAACGAGAGAAAAACTGGAGGAAAACCATGGAAGGTTCTGTCCGGTAATCTCAGGCTGTTCTGGGCTTGTCTTGGTCCATCATCATCATCATCATCATCATCACATCCCAGCTTTGTCAAACTTTGTCACACCCTGCAGTGATATGAACATTCAGTGTTTCTACACTGTCTTCACATAAAATTGGAAAATTCAAACCACGTTAATGTCAACATTATCATTGTCATTTTTAATGATGAGGTTTTCATCACAAACATTGCCTGTTGGAAAACAGATGTTGAATACTACGTTTTACTACACAGTCCCAGGACAGATGGAATGAAGACCCCAGGCCACTGGTGATCAAACAGATCGTTTATGGCACCAAAGCAGGTAAAATGATGATGATGATGATGATGATGATGATGATGATGATGGACCTAAGACAAAGGTCCTTTGTTGAATATACACCTGGTATTATTGTGTGAAGGTTCTTTTGTGTTCATTGAAGGTTCTTCTGTGTTCAGTGAAGGTCTTTTCTTCTGTGTTCAGTGAAGGTTCTTCTGTGTTCAGTGAAGGTTCTTCTGTGTTCAGTGAAGGTTCTTTTCTTCTGTGTTCAGTGAAGGTTCTTCTGTGTTCAGTGAAGGTTCTTCTGTGTTCAGTGAAGGTTCTTCTTTGTTCAGTGAAGGTTCTTCTGTGTTCAGTGAAGGTTCTTCTGTGTTCAGTGAAGGTTCTTTTCTTCTGTGTTCAGTGAAGGTTCTTCTGTGTTCATGAAGTCTCTGTGTTCAGTGAAGGTTCTTCTTTGTTCAGTGAAGGTTCTTCTTGTTCAGTGAAGTTCTTCTGTGTTCAGTGAAGGTTCTTCTGTGTTCAGTGACGTTTTTTCTAGGTTCGGTGAAGGTTCATCTAATTGAAGTGTAAGTACTTCTGTGTTCAGTGAAGGTTCTCCTGAGTCTGAGGAAGGTTTTTTGTGTTTATTGAAGGTTTGTGTTCAGTGAAGGTTCTTTAGTATCAGGTGATTCTTCTACTTGTCATAAATTTAGTTAGTTTTTTCAGTGAAGTGAAGTTTCATATGCTGCAAGTGTATTTATATTTACAGTCTTTACAAACTCTTCTTTACCTGTGTTGAAGTCTGACTAATCAGAAACAGTCAGCTCGTACAGAGAACATGTAAAACTGCATGCACCAGATCCAGACAATTCCAACAACTTCAATTTCCTGCACTGCAAGCAACCAAAGCACCAGATCAGTTCAATATAAAAGAAGGAATCCCCTGGAGATAGCAGGAGTCAGGTACACTACACGAGGCATTCCAAAACTCTTCAAACTGATCCTAACAACAACAACTACAAGTATGTTTCCAATTTAGGTCAGTGCAACATAACAAAAGTGATTCTTAAAGCAATAAAGTCGAACAAACCAGAGGGGACTTTGAATATTTCCCCCGGACAGCCATGACAGTACATCCAACAGGAATGTTTGTCTGTTCTACACTTACGTCAGCTTGCATGTAGACACACCATGATGTTTCGTTGCATTAAAACATGAAAAGCTGGCTTGTAACTCCTTTTGGAAGAGGACATGTCCATTTTCCCTTTACCTAGATTTGTGCAGAAATTGCTAAAAATTATCTGTAAATTTAAGTGTTCCATAGAATCCTCATTTGACTTTTACGCTCATCATTATCACAATTTGATAGATTCATGCTTGTTTGGCCCAATCTATTGAGAATAATGCAACAAATGATGCATAAAACGGTCTTAGTTGCATTAGATTTAATCATGATGACTGCACAAATACTGTACAATGGCTCTTCAGTGTTAAAGCTAGGTTAAGGTATACTTTACTGCCCCCGTAGGAAATGTGTCCTCTGCATTAGACCCTGGATCCTTCAAAGCCTCTGGGGCGTCTGCAGGAAAAAAAAACAAGTAGAGGACATTTTTATATTGATCACATTTGGGAGACATTTTCCATTTTCTCTTATAATACATTTTAATTAGTCAGACTTCATACCTGTTTGTCAAAGCCTGATCCCATCAGATCTCAGAAGCTAAGCAAGAAAAGGCCTGGTTAGTACTTGGATGGGAGACCGTTAGAACACCAGGAGCCACAGTGGGACGACAGGAGTAGATTGTCATTGTGTCCTTGGGCAAGACACTTTACTCACACTGCCTCAGTGTCTGTTACACTGGGTGAGTGGATACTAGATTGTAAAGCGCCTTGAGTGCCTGGAAAGGTAGAAAAGCACTATATAAATAGACCATTTATCACTGATGGTTCTCCAAAAGCAGGAAGTACAACTGAACAGGAGTGTGTGAGTGAGTTGGTCACATGCATTCTTCTCCTTGACCTCAGGTCAAATATTACTGAGATGATGATATTGTTTGACATTGTTTTCAGTCTGAAGCCTCTCAACACGTTTGCTGCCCAGATTTTAAGGAATTGATCCGTTCATTGTTCAAAACCGAAGCACGAGCCGAATCAGCTACGTTCACCTTCTTGAATGTTTTGAAATGGGGCTTGCAAGCAACTTCTGACTTTTTAGTGTCACTTGTCAGAATGGCCGTGCTGATTGGGTCATCCTAACATTGGACGGAGAAATGATTGTCCGAGGCTCCGGTTTCAGACCCTTCTGCATCAAACAGAATGTAACAGAATGTAGGAGGGAAGGACTGCTCAGGCAAGGAAACACACACAACCATGTGTGCCTTTACTACAGTTTTAAAAAATATTCTGGTGCATGAGATTCCAAAGTGGACGTGGTTTAGACCAGGTTTGAAGAAAAAAAAAAGCGTCATATTTGTCCTTTAAAGCAGACCTGTTGTGTAAAATCTATTTTTCTAAGTTTATAACCTCGTTCTAACTGCCTTTCTCTTATCATTAGTTTACTCAAAGTTTTATTAAGAATGATTCCTGCATGGTTGAGTAATCTTGTATTGTCCTGCAGATCAAAAAAAGCCCGTCCTCACCTACCACTATCAACGCCCATGGACATACGTATGTATGCTACCGAACACTTAGCATCTGAGCTAGTCCAGTATGATCTGTAGAACTCCAGAGCAGTCTCTGTTTGTTTTCTATTAGCCGTTAGCATTAGCCCGCAAAATACACAAGTTATGAAAGATGTGGAGTGTGTCACTGGTACAAACCTACTGACCACATTTAGCAAAGGTCAAAGGTCAGAGACTCACTACAACTTACGGTTGAGTATACAAACTTTTAGTGTTTTATAGGCTAAATTTGTGTATAAAACTGCTAACAAATTCATATACAGATTTCTAAGCTAAGCTAATGTATCATTTAAGAGTTCAATAAACACTAATCATCCTCTTATATATGTTACTAGTGAAAACAGCAGAATAATGACATAAACAAACATCTCCAAATAAAAGCTGTAGCTTCACTTTTCTGTGGAGGAGTGTCCAGGTCACAGTGATGGAGTTTGAAAAGCATTTTCTGTCTATCAATGCATCAGTTTGGGAACACAATAAAACATTGCCCAAACGAAGGCGAGCAACTAACGTTAGCATCTTTATGGCTAACGGCTTCAGTTACGAGTGTTTGGTTTTTTCTTTGCTCAACAGTGAGTTTAAGCGTCTCCTTTTCATCTTTACTTCAGTCGTGTTGTTTCTAGTTAAAGACCTGATGCTGTCTGCGTTGTTCTTCCGATTCTCTTAATGAATTGTGGTCTTTATGGGTCCTTTTCACGCTGCGTTATGCTAGCTCCGGTTTGCGAGATACCTGTGGATAGTTCCTTCTTTTCCCATTCATTCCTTATGGGGATATTGCCGAGATGAGCTAATATTAATTAATATTTTAAAAATTCAAAGCAGTGAGCGGATTTCAACTAGATAACACTGGCAGCGAGTTCAGAGCTGCACATCCGAGGTAAATACTTCAGAGAAAGACTGTGTGTTTATGAAAGTGCGTAAGTTTGGCGCAATGCTAAATGCTAACAAATAAATTAGCACAAATATATAGCAGACAATTTGATAAAAATACGTGACATTCTAGGCTGAGTGTTTTTGTATAAAGCTAGTTCAGTTTGTAGAGTTATTTAAAATTAATAAATACATTAAACACAGGTAACATTAGCTTCAGAGACAGAACGGTACATTTCATAAACACATGGTGAAGTATTGACCTCGTATGTGAAGCTCTGAAGTCACTGCAAACGATTGTCTGGCTGTAACTTGTGTCCAGTTTGTGTCAGCTTATTATTTAATTAGTTTACGGCGTTTGAGCGAGCCTCCCGAGGGAATGAACTGACCAGAAACAATCATCCACTGTGCACAACTATAGTTTTTTTTTTCTCTTTAATGTGTGATGATTTAAATCTCACGGCGTCGTCAACAACAACAGCGCGTTCATCTTCTGTGATTGCGATGTGACTTGTTTTGCTTGCGTAACGTGATTCACACTTTTTCTGGGCTCTCCCCGTGGACACAATCAAGCGTACGTCTGCTGAGAGTCTGTATACATGCACTGTTTGAATTTGGCCAAGACAACACACAAAGCTGTTGCTAAGATAGAAGTTTCGCCAGTGAAGAAATGCAGTGTTTATGCAAGGCCGTTTTGGTGCTACCTCCGTGGTGATGCCCTGGCCCTCGATCAGGTCCTCTTGGCCCAGGACTGAATGAAATAACAGGCATCATCCAGGCAAAAACACTCATGCTATTTCATTTCAATTTCACCTAAAAGTGAAACATATCTAAGTAAGTCTTCTTTATGACTCCTGACCTATTGGTTGTGACATGCATATATATAAATTTAGTTGTCCGGAGCACAAAAGCTGTTTCATAATGAAGCAGAGGGGCCCTCACTGCAGCCTCTTAACACTCGGGACACTACATCACTGGAACAAAGGGGCTTTCATGGGCACTAGGCAAACTCAAACGTCAAAAAGACACAGACGACCAGATTGTGGTACACTTTCTTTTCCCGTTTTCATTTGCCTCTCTCTCTCTCTGTGTGTAAAGACTCAAACACAATATCTATGAGCTGTTATATATGTATAAATATGATTCAGCCTCTTGAATGGTGGTCTTATCAGTGGTACTTAATACTAACTATAGTGGTACTGTAATGGTAGAAAAACTTCTAACTAAAGAGATAGTTACCAGTATGTTTATTCTCATAATATTAATACTTTTGCTGGTACTTACTGATAGAAACTGGTGCATTTACAGTGGCAACCTTTGAAATAATAAACACTTTGCTTTTATTGTCATTGTATGATCCAGATCACTACAATTTAAAGACGTCTCTTGAACAAACCCAAAAACAAATGATCTTGACCTAATAAAGTAATGTACAGCTGTTTAACACGTTTAACAGCGTGGGGTACTGTTTTTCAACACAAGCTGTTTCAACCAAAATTCGTGGTTACCTCCACAGCCCCAGTCACGCTCCCCGGTCTGACAGTTCCATAAATCTGTCAGTTCTTAAAGCTCGTACAACCTTTGGACAAACCACATTTCAGTTTCTCTGCTGAAAGTGACTGGACTAAACTACAGCAGGCTTTAAAACTTTCTCTCTCTGTGTGAAAAGCTCAGTGCACATGTTTTAACCCTCTACTGCATGACTTTTTATTTTAGGAGGAAAAAAATATTTCAAGATACTTTTTGAGAGCTTGTGGGTCCCTGACATTATATCAATTATAACATTTGACCCCCCACGCCCCCCCACAAAAATCTGGGTTTGTTGCCTCAGGGCAACAGTGTGCGATGAGGGTACTAAAACACCAAGGTTTTCAATACTGAATGGAATAGGAGAAAATAATCTAAAAATGTATCAGAAAAGGTTTTATTCAACATAATACTAAAATTTACCTAAAAAAGAGCCAATTTAGGAGAAATGACGTTCCCACTTGCACCTATATCTACCAGCTCAAGGAGTTGCACTATTCGCCCTGTGTAGATCTCAAAGTTATGTGGAATACCTTCAAAGCTGGCTAAAATGAGTATTTTGTATCCCCATTTCTTAGGTTTGGCTGGTAGATATTGCTTGTTCTTATTCTTTCCCTTGAAGGGAACTATCTGTTCATCCACAGCCAGCTTCTCACTCATTGGGATGGATTGCAATTTTGAAATAAGATGGTCTACCAGTGGTCAGATTTTGTAAAGTGGATCTGGACTTCCTGCAGGTATTGCCTCATTGTCATTGAAGTGGAGAGCTTTCTTGATGGCCTCCCATCTGTTCAGACTCATGGTATCAGCTACTTGATGCACCCGAGAGGCCTTGGACCAAAACATCCGAGTGACTGGTAACCCAAACAGTGACATGTAGACTACAGTACCTATGAACTGTTCAAGTTCTTTAGTGCTGAGTTTTAAAGGTCTGCTTGGGTTGTTTAGTTTAGTTTAGTTTATTAGTTTATTTAACAGGGACAGTGTGCAAAAACATTGAAGATGCTTTGCACCAGATTTTAGCCGTAGCTAGTTTCCATCTGCAGTCCCTGAGCAGGTGAGATATACAAAATGTAACAACAACAACAACAGTCAAACCTGTAGAGCATACAGGTTTGACTGCTCTGTGATCACTGACAGGATATTTTCTGAAAAAAACATCTTGAAGTAATCTTCTGATCTCGGAAGGCTTCCTTGCCATTCAGGATAGTTGGGGAAGTTGGCATTATGGGGTGTTCTCCAGCCATTGTCTTCCTCTGGTTCAAACACCTCATCCTCATCCTCATTTTCATCCCAACACACACACACCAACACACATCTTACAGAACCCTGACTGACCCCTGACCTACACTGAGTGTCAAACCTGATTCAGGGAGCCACTCTTCTCCACTATCACTCTCGTCCTCAAGCTCACTGTCTTCACTGTCGGATGGAACTTCCCTACCATGTTCATTCTTGGACCCATAAAATGTTTTTATGTCCATTTCCTACAAGCAATAATACTCATTATTCACTCCAACACATCTCTTCTTGAGCACTATTTTTCCCAACAAAAGTGCTACATCTGCATGATGTTGCCCTAGGGCAACACACCTAAAACACAGTATTAGCATAAACATACAAGTAAAAATTATATGTAAACAATCAAATGTGCATCTTGACATATTTCTGGACATTAAAATATTTTTTTGTATCAAATTATTCCAATTTAACCCAGAGAAAAGTGTTATTTATCTTACCGTTACCTAGCACTGTGTCACATGTGACTTTGCTTCCAGAAATGACTGCTTCAGACTCAGTCAAATGTGCACACCCACTTCAGCCTCTGATTTTATTGGACAGAAACATGTCTGCTAACATTATAAAAAAACAAAATAAAAAAAAACTTAAAGGGCCAGTGTCCAAGCCAAAAAAGTGGTTTGTTGCCTAAAAGCAACACTATGCGGTAGAGGGTTAACACTGAGGAATACTTTATGTTTTTTATGCCTTTACATGTTTTAATGTTTGATAGATTTGTTGTTTGTGTCTTGTGCTGCTGCTGAGCCAGGTCATCATTGTAAATGAGAATTTGTTCTCTGCAAAAATATTGAATAGATAAATAAATAAATACTCCAAGTTTATCTTGTAGTTTCTATCATAATTACCAGTTAACTAACACTAATAGCAGGTTAAATTAAATGAAACTAGCTACTTCATTAGAAGTTAATCTAGTAATTACAACTATCACTAAAATCAGGATAAGTACCAATGATTATTGCAAAAGCGTCATTAAGTATCAATAAATGTGCTATTATATGTGCCGTTATTTATGAAATACTATTGAAGGTCCCATTAATAATTACTAAAAGTAATGGCCTCACAGCAAGTGGAAGAAGGTTGTGGGTTGGACTCCCGCTGGGCCTGGGCCTTTCTGTGTGGAGTTTGCATGTTCCTCCTCTGGGTGGGTTTGGGTCAGGGAACACCTGGTGATAGTCGGAGGTTGTTGAGATGACTCGTCTCTGCTGAGCTGCTCCAGGACTGCAGCTGCTGAGCGAGGAGGCGGGTTACTGTGTGAAGAACTTTAAAAGACATCTTCGTAAATATGCTATAGAAATAAATCATTCATTCATATTAAATTCTATACATACTGTAGCTCTACCTCTTTTTGTACAAAACATAGATTTACAGCGAAATATCAAAAATGTACTGTATATGTTACAAAAAGCCAAAAGATAAAATAACCACACATTTTTGTTGAAGCAGGGTTTCACTTAACCTGCCCCAAGCCCCAGACCTAAACTTACACATTTTAGTCACTTGAAGCCTAAACCTAAAGAAAAGGTCAAATCAAAATGCATTTTTTGAGCATTTACGTGACAAAATGCTGCTTTTAAAAGGCAAAAACAGTGTTTTCAAAGGCCACATCTAAAAGAGGAACAGGCCTACTGTTCTACTCAACTAACCCACTTTATATCTTCTATGAATCTGTCAAATGGAGATAAACTACAAAACCGTAAAAACCTGTCATCTAGGAGCACATTTTGTAGCACTGACAGCACAGAACCGTTTCAGAACCTATAGAAACATGTTTGTGAACTGATTCATGAAGTGTACAGCACAGTAAAAGTGAATGAGGGATTCATTAGCAGAGCTGTTCAGATGCTTTTGTTTTATGGAATTAGTCACTGCACTTTACACCAGGGTAATTGTTTTAAATATGGGAAAAAGCTGCAACTCAATAGTCTGACTTCACAAAGCTATGTTCTTTCAAGATCCATTCCCTCCAGCGGACTTATACAAGACAACCTCATGGACAAATGTATTTTAGCAGATATCACAAACGCAGCAGTTCCAGGGCAGTTGAACTCATGCTGACTGCTACTGCACTGAATACTTTCATTTTTTGTGTCTTTGTTCCAGTTCAAAATTGCACCTGCATTCCATAATGCTGCATTTAGACTGGACAGCCTCGGAGCGTCCAGAGAGTACAGTTTACATGTTAAGTTCATATAACTTGTGTCTTGAGGCGTCCAGCGAATTTGTGATGCGAATTGGCGTCTGCTGAACCGCGTCTTGTGAAGTAGATGCTCAAACCTGCGTCAGAAGATTTAGTCTCATCAGGCATCGACGCCAGAGTTGGCCAAGTCTGCATCCACCAATCAGACACTGTTCTCCTGTGACATGTGACATGCTGCTGTTCTCCTCTCACATCAAGGGAAATAAAGCACTGTTTTCTAAAGTCTTTTAACAACTTTTTAAACAAAAGGTCGCTTGTTTTGGGGCTTTCTTCAAAGACTTATTGGTCACTCGTTGCACTGAAAATCTGGAGACGTGGCAAACAAACAACAGGGACTTGATCTAGACTGACAATGCCTCAAATGGATCTATTAAAATGCTCGTTGTCATGTTTAAACCACTGGTACAATACAGAGAGAAGAACTGCCTGGGAAAGGAGAAGGTTGTGCGATCGGGTAAGCTATACGTTTTATAAAGCCTCTGTCTCTCCTTCTCTCTCTGTCTACGTGCAAAACAAAGACTTTTGCAATAAAAGCGGAAACGCAAAAAGTGCCTTTGTCCCTTTGTGCAAAAATATTCTGCATCAAAATTCACTTCAACGTGTGAAATTGGACGCTTAAACACTGCCCAGTCTGAACGCAGCATAAGTCTGAGAAATGAACCTTAAAGTTGGGGTAAAAACTAAATGAATAAATGTTGTGTTTTCCACTAAAAGTCTATCATTAAAGCAGCACTTTGTGAGAAAACAAGATTTCTGTGTGCTGTCTGAATTGAAGCCAAATGCAGCGCTCTGATTGGCTGAGCTTGGGTGGTCCTCTCCAGTTTCACTTTGTTGTTTGTAAAAAGACATTTATTGACCATAACTGCAACCAAAATGAAGACATGTCAATATGAAGAGCAAACCTGGTCGTTTGGGGAGAAAGTCAAATAGAGTCTGTTTTGATTGATTTATTTGGTTTGTTTGACAGACAATGTACACTATCTAACGTTTCAGTAAATGTATCAGAATCAGATAGAAAGGTTCTTTTGCTTCTGTCGTCCCTGGACAGATGAGGTCGTCACTCTGAAATGTAACAATGAAAGTTACACAAATACATACAAATATACAGTACAAACAACAGTCCAAACAGGCAGAGGACAGTGACACACGCAGCACACTAGTGTTCACACTTTTATTAACCACTTCTGAACATGTCTTTTGAACAAATTGTCAATATTTATGCCTCTAACACTGTTCCAGTTCTGAGAGGCTCTGACAGAAAAAACACTGTCTAATTGAACTTCTGCTCAAGAGAACTGCACAGTCCCCACGAGCTGCACCTGGACTGAGGCAGATACTCCAGTTTATCTGCAGATTAACAGAGAGTGGAGGAGACGACTGGCCATGGACATTTGAACACTTGTGTTTGTGTAGAACAGAGGTGGGCAATCTTGGGGCAGGCTCAAGAATCTCAGTAAACGTTTATGTTAGAGTTCTTCGCTTAGTTATGATTGTCTTTGGCTGCTTGATATTTTAAATGACTATAGAGGACAGGCATCGCATTTTGTAGATACAGACTATGATTTTAACTCTGAGACACCCCACTGGACTGTAACAGAGGAAGAGAGGGGTGGAGAGAGAGAGAGAGGAAGAGAGAGAAAAGACAGAGAGAAAAAGAGAGAGAGTGGTGAGAGAGAGAGAAAGAGAGAGAGAGGGTGGAGAGAGAGAGAGAGAGGAAGAGAGAGAAAAGACAGAGAGAAAAAGAGAGAGAGTGGTGAGAGAGAGAGAGAGGAAGAGAGCGAGAGGGAGATGAGAGAGAGAAAGAGAGAGGTGTGAGAGAGAGGGGTGGGAGAGAGAGAGAGAGAGAAGAGAGAGAGAGAGAAAAGACAGAGAAAGAGAGAGAGGAGAGGGGTGAGAGAGAGAGGAAGAGAGAGAAAAGACAGAGAGAGAGGGAGAGAGAGAGAGAGAAAGAGAGAGGGGTGAGAGAGAGAAAAGACAGAGAGAGAGGGAGGAGAGAGAGAGAGAGAGAGAGAGAAAGAGAGAGGGGGGGTGAGAGAGAGAGAGAGAGGTGCGAGCCATCCTGAAACAGCGTATTAAGTTGGCGCTGAGGTTGTTTTAGAACATTTAGTGAAAAATAAAATGTGAGTGTTGAATTCACGAGGTCACAGACTTGTGAGTGTCCCATCCCCCACGCCCCCACACGTGCGACGTGGCTGCAAATATCGATATCAAGATTGGCCTAAAAATGATTGAGATATATATTTTTGTCTAAATCTATAATACTGTACAATATAGCAATATAAAATAATAAAGGTGGGCGTTTGTAGCCATAGTAACACTGATCATTTAGACTCTTAGATCTCCGTTTGAGTTTGAAATTCCAGTTTTAGATCTTTCGTGGCAGAGTACAAACACCACCATCTGCACAATGTGAATGTAAACTTTTACATCTAAACTAATGAGATATGTATATTTGTCGATATTTGTCTCCATGATGAAAAAGCGTGAGTTTGTGCTCGTATGAAGAGAGTGAGTCCAGTGTGCAGCAGGACAATGAGCTAAGACCAGTGGTGGATGACAGGAACTTGGCAGAGAGTTAGTCATTAGTGCTTCTGAACAGAGCATGACTGAGGAGCTGTGCCTGGCCTGCTAATAGAGCTCTGGTCCCGGCCCGGCCCGCACTGGCATGCACTGTGGTGGCGCCCGGAGAGCAATCCCTCAAAAGAAGATGTGTTTCTGCGCGGCCTGTGTCGTGCATACGGATGGACTGGTGCGGAGAGCAACTCTTATTTACCACTTCACTCATTCAGCAGTCAAGATTGTGCTCAGAAAGTAAAGTAGCTTCAATTGTTTCATGCAGAAAAGAATATTTTCTCTCTGCAACTACAGTTTTTGAGACATTTGTGACGTTTTCTATTCTCTATTGTCTCATTAATGTAAAAGAATGAAAAATACTTTGGGAAGGAAAGGAGCAAAGAGGATCCAGGTTTAGCTGTAGTTTCCCTTCCATTCACCCAAAACATACAGCATAAGTCAGAATCCTCACTTCGATCTCACAGGAAAGTGTATTTAAATCACAACATAATGGGCATGTCCGAATGTATGATTAGCACCATTTTAATATGTCAATATGTCAACATGACACGTGTTTCAGCCCCAGTTCATTTCAATCTTGGTTGTAATGATGTGTTATTATTTATGTATATTTTATGAAATCCTAATCCTAATTCTAACCTGCCCCAAACTCCAGCCCTAAATTTATCCATTTTTGTCACTTGAAGGCTAAACTTACTTGTTACATCTAAAGAAAATGTCCCCATGTGGCTTCAGCCTAAACTCGTGTTTATTTCACACTATGAAAGTCCAGAATATATGACATAACATAACAGTTACTGCCACGGTGGCAGAGTGGATAGCACTTTAGCCTCACAGCATGAAAGTTCTGTATGGGTCGGGTCTTTCTGTGTGAACTTTGCATGTTGTAGATTTTCTCTGGGCACTCCGGTTTCCCAAACAACTAAGGCCTAGTTTACAAGACAACGTTCCTCAGAAAAACGTCACAGTCGTAATGTTTTGTGATCATAGTTTAATATGGTGTCGTGGCGAGCTAAACTTCCTTTACCTGGAAACGCAGATAGACCGAAAATGCTGAAGTTCTTCTGCCAGGTCAGCAGGTGGCGTAATTGTGCTAGATGACTCCAGGTGGTCTTATCGTGACCCCATGCAGCCTATAATAACACAGACATTGACAGGTTTACAAGTTATACATATCAATAAAATGGTGAAGGAAGCAGCAAGGACCAGTGTGCTAGGAAAAGATCACCCGAAGCAAACACAGGGAGGACCGAGGACCAGTGTGCAAAGACCAGTTCACAAGGACCAGTGTGCGGGGAACACGCAGATCGCCTGCTAGAAAAACACCAGCACTGGAAAAACACCAGCACTGGAAAAAACACAAACATCAAAAACACAATCACTGGAAAAACACAGTAACTGGAAAAACACAACATCAAAAACACAACATCAAAACACAATCACTGGAAAAACACAATCACTGGAAAAACACAACATCAAAAACACAACATCAAAACACAATCACTGGAAAAACACAATCACTGGAAAAACACAATCACTTTCAAAACACAATCATGAAAAACACAATCACTGGAAAAACACAACATCAAAAACACAATCACTGGAAAAACACAATCACTGGAAAAACACAATCACTGGAAAAACACAACATCAAAAACACAATCACTGGAAAAACACAATCACTGGAAAAACACAACATCAAAACACAATCACTGGGAAAAACACAACATCCAAAAAACACAATCACTGGAAAAACACAATCACTGGAAAAACAATCACTGGAAAAACACGAATCACTGGAAAACACACAATCGACTGAGACAACATCAAAACCAACTCGGAAAAACACAACTCAGCTGGAAAAACACACAAAAACCAATCAAAAACACCAACACTGGAAAAAACACAATCCACTGGAAAAACACCAAACATCAAAAAACACAACATCAAAAACAACCAATCACTTGAACACAACACACACAATCACTGGAAAAACACAACATACAAAACACAATCACTGGAAAAACACAACATCAAAACACAATCACTGAAAAACACAATCATCAAAAACCACACACAATCACTGGAAAAAACACAACACTCACTGGAAAAAACACTGATCACTGGGGAAAAAACCACCAATCACTGGAAAAACACAACATCAAAAACACAATCACTGGAGAAAAAACACACAATCACTGGAGAAAACACAACATCAAAAACACGAATCACGGGGAAAAACACCAATCACTAGCGAAAAACACAATCACTGGAAATAACACCACACTGGAAAAAACCACAATCCACTGGAAAGAACACAACATCAAAA